>JAHHUM010001796.1:0-458563 GCA_036173005.1 Crenichthys baileyi
TTTTTTGGGGGAAAAATTCCTAAAAACCACCGCAAAACCCGTTGTTTTGCTTGTCTTATTGTTACCAATAAAACCCTCCCTTATACCTTTTACAGGGTAATCTGGCGCTCAGCCGATGTCCTTCCTTCTCCCAACTCCGGAACCCAGATACATTTGAAGACAAATAGTTCGAATCCGATCAGCCAGAAGCCGCAGGCAGGCACCAGGACCCCCTCCGTGAAATGGAGGGACTTAAGACAACGTCTCCAGGCTGGCCAGACGTCCTTGCCCCCTCCTGCGTTTCTCTGGCATGTCGGATCCTGTTCGTGACGCCAAATTATAATAGAATTTTTCTTATCAAAGTGGGAGAGAAATTAACTCACAATAAGAGAAAATCCAGACTTTGTCTTTATAAGTTTTGTTCAAAGGCATTTCTGCGTTTGAAGACCCTGTAACTGACGTGTCAGTGAAACAGAGGCCCAGAACACAGTTTAAAGACAGTATTTAAACAGTATGTGGGTGTTACCTCAGCTTCAAAGAGTTTAACTTTATGGCCCCTAAACCTCCCCAGGACAGAGATAAGACAATCATGAAAGACCCCATCTGCCCCCCCTTAGGGAGTGCTGACCATAATTCAACAACAAATGGCTAGAGGCCATTTGCTCTAAGAAGACAGAACACTATTCAAACACATAGGTCAGAGGAGAGAGGCTAATGAAAGTTCACAACAATTTGGAATACTTTGGAGCACTAAATGAAGAATTTCCATAACAGTCTAACAAGGTAGTCAGCAGCACAGGAGTACCACAGGGGACTGTGGCCTCACCATTCCTTTTCACTCTGTACGCTGCAGACGTCCAGAACAAGACAGACTCCTGTCATCGGCAGGAATACTCAGATGATTCTGTAGTTGTGGGGTGTATCAGAGGTGGAAAAGAAGCTGAGTACAATGAGCTGGTGGACCACGTTGTGGCATGGTGTGAAAACAATCATCTTATCTTAAACGTGAATAAAACAAAGGAGATGATTGTAGATTTAAGAGAAACAGGAATAGGTCCACATCATGGGAGAAGAGGTGGAGGTGCTGGAGGAGTATAAATACCTCGCGGTTCTCCAATGGGATGTCTCATTTTCTATTGATAACAGAAAAAAATGCCATAAGACGTATTAGACAAAACGTATGGTTATAATTACATGCAAACTATTATACACGTCAACAACACAGTGCAGTTCCCTTACCTTAGTGCTTCACTCAGTTTTTAAATACAGATTTTCTGAATTTCCCACGTTGCATATAGGCATCTCCATGAATCTTGTAACGACCTGCCTACGATGAGGCAGAGTGGCCTCATTGTAGATTCTAGTTAGGATGACGAATTCTTTATTTGCTTTTCTCTTGTTTGATTTGTCGCACATCACTGAAAATGGCTGAGATCTGCATGCTTTGGTCAACTCGTCATCTAGCTCTGCTGCTATGGCACCTGTTGAGAGAGCCCAGTAATTAAAATTAGCTAACCATCACCTTACAATATGCATATGGGACATTATTAAATAGGCATATGCATACACAATACTCATACTTAATTTGACTCAGCTTACCTTTGATGAGTTGGGTAGCCTTGGTTTTTCCCACTGAATTTTCATGCGAAAGCAGAGTCCGGGAACTTTTCAGCTACACACTTATTGAAGTCATCACAGAAGTTGAAAGCAACATTGTTTTTGGCACACAGCATTGCCATTTTAACCTCCGCATTTATGACCTGGTCTGCCTCTGTGGTATTTCTAGTCACAAATGTTGACATCGCCTGGGCATGTTTCTGTGCCTCTAGCCAGCGCTTGTGCTTGGTCGATTTTTCATGCTGACTGATGTCGCTCCTTCCCCTGTGGGAGACACTAAAATCGCAGTTACAAATCTTACAAAACGCGTGACTGTGCCCCATCCTGCTCCTCTTTAGAAAAGCAAATTCGCTGTCCCATTTTTCTCTTTCTTTTTCTGGCAGGAATGCCTTCCCTTTCTTCACATCTATCCATCTCTCTCCTTTGTTGTTCCAGGTTTGTTTGTGCCATTGGCACTAATCTTGCGACAACTGCCACCCAGGCAACTGCAGGTGGCAGTTCTCGCGAGGCTAGTAACAGAATTCAGAGAAAGAAGAAGAATTATTATATTACAATTCGGGAGATTTTACAGGAGAATACTAAAACCAGGCTTAAAATCTGGGGTTAAAATGGTTTCAGGGGCCATGGTAAACTCATTCATGTGAGACTTGCCAACATTTCTCAGACAGAATACCTGTGTGCGGTTGGTTTACTCACACAAATCGGTATTGTAAAATTAAATGTCTCTACACTTTTCTTCAAACATAACTTTTAAACCTTACGATTAATGTTTTTACCATAAAGAGGAAAAGCTCAATTAGAGTATAGTCTACACGTCAGGGTCTACATGAACCTGTAGGAGGGTCAAGACCCAGAATAAGTCCAGATTGCAGCAGGCAAACTTGACTAGGAGTAAGGAAAATGTAATGCAGCTTCCTGGAGAAAGTCTTTGAGCCATTTTCTATTTTTTCTTACACAATATTGCACCTAAGTAAGAAATTAAATAATGGTACAAACATTGTTTTTAATGTATTTGATAAGATGTTAACCTTACCCTTTGTATAAATAATATGATGATGGGACACTTTCAGGTGAAATTACCTTTTGTTTGTGAACAAGAAAAACATTTAACTAAGAACTTTTAACCGTATTTAAGCTTTTATATCAGTTCCATTTCCAGTAGCAAAGCAACCTGCCAGAATCGTCTGTAAAAACACACATTCCCAAAAGAACCTTTTTATTTAAAATACGTTTCTGAACTTGCAACGTTCTGTGATTTCTCAGGTAAATGCTTAAAGAAAAAGAAACTGTTGCAGCTCACAATAAAGTACCAGTTCAGGAGAGAAACAGGTGAAACTAATTAACTATGTGAAAGCAGAGGGTGACAGTGAAACTCAAACTCAACTTGAAAGAAGACTTTGAGAGAAAAATAAGTAAATAAAACACTTTACACAAAAGCAACCAGACTACCAAAGAGAAAAACAGAAATTAGGAATACATGACTACAAGTCAAAATATAATATAGTATAGGTTTCAAAAAATCTTTCACATTTTAAAGTATCTTTAATCAGTGTAGAATAATTCACTCCAGGTTTGACTAGTTTACAGTGCATCCGGAAAGTATTCACAGTGCTGATCTTTTTCAGCCTTATTCCAAATGGTATCAAATAAATCTAATTCCTCAAATTCTACACTCAATACCCCATTATGGCAATGTGAAAAAAAGTTTTTGAGATTGTTGCAAATGTATTACAAATATAAAACTAAGAAATCATGTTTACATAAGTATTCACAGCCTTTGCTTAATACCTTGTTGATCCACCTTTGTCAGCAATTACAGCTTCAAGTCTTTTTTTAATATGATGCCACAAGCTTAGCGCACGTATCTTTAGGCAGTTTCGCCAATTCCTTCTTTCCAGTACATCTCAAACTCCATCAGATTTGATGGGAGATGTCTGTGTATAGCCATTTTCAGATCTCTCCAGGGATAGAGTGGCTTGACCACTCCAGGACATTGACAGACTGGTTCTGAAGCCACTCAATTGAGATCGTGGCTGCATGCTTTGGGTCCAGCTGAAAAATAAACCGTCTCTATTTACCAAAAAAAAAGAGGAGTGGTGGCCTAGTGGTTAGAGGGCAGGGCATTTACGTCCTGGAGAGGCCACAAGTACTCTGGTTTGAATCCCACAGCCTGCCACTCTGGGTCCCTGAGCAAAGCCCCGGAATCCCCACTGGGCGCCGCACAATGGCAGCTCTCTGCTCCCTAAGAGATGGGTTAAATGCAGAGGATATTTTTCCATTGTGAGATCAATAAAGTTTAAATTATTATTATCATTGTTGTCTCCCCAGTCTGAGCTCTAGAGCAGGTTTGCATCCAGGATGTTTCTGTACATTTCTGCATTCATCTTTCCCTCTATCCTGACTAGACTGCCAGTTCTTGCATAGCATGATGTTGCCATCACACTTCACGGCAGGGATGGTATTGGTCTGGTGATAAGTGGTGCCTGGTTTCCTCAAAACATGACACTTGGCATTCACACCAAAGAGTTTATTTTTTGTCTCATCAGACCAGAGAATTTTCTTTTTCATTGTCTGAGAGTCATTCAGCTGCCTTTTCGATAACCCCAGATGGGCAGCCATGGGCCTTTTTATTAAGGAGTGACTTTCATCTGGCCGCTCAACATTACAGGCTGGAATGGTGGATTGCTGCAGAGATGGTTGTCCTTCTGGAAGGTTCTCCACTCTCCACAGAGGAATGCTGGAGGTCTGACAAAGTGACCATGGGGTTCTGGGTCACCTCCCTACCTAGACCCTTCAACCCCAATCACTAAGTTTAGACTGCCAGCCACCTCTAGCAAGAGTCCCGGTGATGCCAAAGTTCTTCCATTGATGAATGGAGGCCACTGTACTCATTGGGACCTGCAAGGCAGCAGAAATTGTCTGTATCCTTCCTAAGTGTGTTGGGAGTCCCAAGATTGTGCCTCAAGACAATTGTGTCTCAGAGGTTTACTAACAATTCCTTTGACTTCATGCCTAATGTTTGTGCTATGACATGCACTGACAACTGTGGGACCTTTATATAGACAGGTCTGTGCCTTTCCTAATCATGCCCAATCGACTGAATTTACCATAGGTGGACTCCATTTAAGTTGTAGAAACATTTCAAGGCTGATCAGTGGAAACGGTGCAACTCAGTTAAATTTTAAGCTTCATAGCAAAGGCTGTGAATACTTACATAAATTGTTAGTTTTCTATTTTTAATAAATTTGCAACAATCAAAAAAATGTGTTCACATGGTCTTAATGGGGTATTGTGTGTAGAATTTTGAGGAAAGAGATTATTTGATTACATTTGGTTGTAACATAACTAAATGTGGAAAAAGTGCGGTGCTGTGAATATTGTCCAGATGCACTGTTTACGCCAAAGATCACATGTTTATCTTATTTTAAGGTTATTTTAGGCAAGGCAAGTTCATTTGTATAGCACATTTTAGCAACAAGTGAATTCAAAGTGCTTTGCATTTTATTGCAAAGAGATGTTTTGAAATGCGTCCTTGTGTGTTTTATGGAAAAAAGCTTAAGTAACGAGTGTGTCTGAAGGAATCTCAGTCTTACTAATATTCAACAACTTGGGAGAGTATCAAATGCATTGTCTTAATAAAAATTGTGAAACAACCCTGCCAATTAAAAGCTACGAAGCAAATACCGATTTTAGCATCATTTAACCAGTTGAGGTATGCCCACAGGGCTTTGCATCGTGTCTCTCAATCATCACTCTCTTTTTTCTTTTTTCCCAAAATACTACAACATAAAATGTGTAAAACCAAGTGTTGCAGCTAAAATGAAGAGCATTTTGTTAACAGAGTCTTTCAACACAATGAACCAGAAGAGGACATACTTCCTTTCTTACTTCAAAACAAAAGGCTAAGTCATAGGGTTTCTAGCTTGGAACACACTTCTGTCCAGAATTCATAATAGCAGCTTAGATTTGCTTGATCTGATGAAATCACATGCTGACAGCAACTGGGTAACACTTCAGACAGACGTCCTCTTTATGAGAAATATTGCTGCCACAAGATCTTGTTACACCCTTAAATACCACTGTATAGAACATTGCTGGTGTATATTAACTTTTTGACTCGTTCAGTCAAAGCGTAAATGCTAGTGTATGCCAAGTGTAAAGTCTAATTTTATCTTATGTAAATAATTCTAGTGATACGACGTTCACAAATGACCTATTTCTTTTCAGTGGCTCTTTACCTTGAATGATGGCACTCAAGTCTTGGTGAGAGCTCTTCGGAGACGAAACATTCAGTGGTGGAATAAAAAGTTTGCACACTTTATTTCGTTAATGTTTACAATTAAGTGTTGTTTACCATTAGTACATCACCTTAATAGTTATATTTAATAATAATAATAATAATAATAATAATAATAATAATTCTTTTAAGATTTATTTTGTTGCACTAATCACCTTTATTTGATCTTTTCTTGAAAGTAGGTAGACAGGAAGACGATAGAAGTACAGTTCAAAATGGTGCTCTTTGAAAAATGATAAGGCTACTTTTCGATGCCTTATCATATCACTGTTGCACACATATGGAGGGAATTTTGTCTTTTTATTATTCAATCAAACAAAAAAGTAATTTCAACCCCAAAAATATCATTCAATCAAACAAAAATGTATTTTATTAAAAAAGCATTTGTGATTAAAACCTTAAAAAATGCAATGAAATTATGTACTGGGTTTTTTTTATTCAAATCACAAATTTTTCTCTCACGAAGTGAAAAGGTTATTTGCAAAACAGAACATTTATTTGCGCATGTCAGAAATCTTAAAAATCTCAAACTTCTGGTTTTGAAGCTCTTTTGTTTGGTTGAAGCTACCTTTTTTGGTTGAACTTAATGAGTTTTGAGTGCTGAGAACATGAACATCCTGGGCGGAGCCTAAGGAGAAACAATGTAAGACGTCTTGGTTGGTGCTGACTGTTCTCAGCACTCAAAACTCATTGAGCTCAACCAACAAAACATGTTCCACACCAACATCGAGGCAGTCAACAAGCCACACCTGACCCAAAACAGCAGGCCCACCCAAGTGCAAACCCCAGCCAGCATAGACAAGGGCGTAATTTGCGGGGGGTTAGGAGGGTTATTTCCCCCCCAAAAATCTGATTAAGTCAATATGACCCCCCCCCAATATCACTCCAATTTTCAAATAAATAATACATAAATAACTTGTTTATTTTCTTTTATTTTCATTTGCCAGCAAAATAACATCATCATCTGGTAATGTAACCCCCCTCCTCCCAAAAACGTGGTATCACCCAACCTGCTTTCTCCACCAAGCATTCACTGTTTGCTGTACTTTTGATTCAGTCGCTGGTGAGAGTGGTTGTACTTTCAAAAAAGCGGACAGACAACGGTTTTTTACTGTTGGTCGACAACACCACCTTGTAAAAAGAGAAAAAAATCAAAATGAGGTAATTATATATGTATTGTTAAGTTTTCTCTATGCCACTCATACACGTCTCTACACACAGACACACTGAATGCAGGTGCATGTAGACTTGCTTCGAAATACAATGTATCCAGGTGCCTTGTTAGACCTGTCACCTGGACCTCTGGGGCTGAAGCTCCAGATGTTTTCAGAACAGCCCCGAATCTTACGAAAGAAGACATTTAGAGGTTTGTCTATTCAAAAGATGCATCAAGCCCCAAAATGAAAGACTTCACATTTTTATTAAAAACAAGATTTGTTTCTTTTGTGTTCCATATAATAACTGCCTGCTCTACCCAACCTGACAATGAGTCTAAAGGAAAAGAAGACAAGAAGTGGTGACTGCGCAACTACGCGCACAGGCTCAGGCGGACTGGCAATTTGTCCATTCTGGACAAGTCCAGAACAGCTGTTCGGTCCAGGAACGTCGGCCTGCCGAATTAATCAACCGAAAAGTTACACTGAGTACATCAAATAGGGCCACAATAGGGGAGATGCCTCATTTAGGAGCAGCCGCGGAGCCAACCAGAGAGTGCAAGCCTGGTCGGTGTGTCTGCTCAGGAACAGGTGGATGCACAGTGGCTTAACCCAGACTGAAGTTAGCGATAAACCTGAGGGCTGGCTCAGAATGGGCTAACTGTAAGCCAACGCTAATCACTGATTCACCCAGCAAGTCATGAGGTGGAGGATCATTTATGAGCATCATCAGGGTCATGATGAGGGACTTTCACCTGGGCTACTGGTAAAGTTGGATGGCCTGGCCGTGATAGAAAACAGTAGGAACCCTCTCTGTGAGCTTCTAGCTTGATCTGCATCATGTCGTGAAAAATATCTGATCTTTAGTCAAAAGGTTGGGATAGCTCACAGCATAATTAAAATAAATAAATAGTGTTTTTATGGGGTTACCTTTCTATTAAAATCTAAGAAAATCAATTTTATAGCAGTTTTTTCTTTTTAGAAATGCAAGACATTATGACAATGGAGCCTCAGATGTGGGAGAGAGAGTGACAGAGTAAAATTTAAAAAAGTCATTTACATAGATGAGAAAAGAAGCACATTTATTCAAGCCACAGTAAACATAGTTTCTCTGAGTTTAAGAACAACTTTAGTTGGATGGACTGAACAGAAAGTTTTTTTAAATGTCACAAAATGTGTCATTATCTGCATCAGCAAATGTTTTTTTTTTCATCTTCATCCTTCACTTAAACTACTAAAAAAAAATTAAAACCAAGTGAAATTATTGTGAAGCTTTGAAACACCACAATGCAGCAGTCATGAATATGAAGGTGCTCTAAAAATGTTAAATATTTGGTTCTGTGTTATAAAAAAGATAAAGTAAAAGTAAGCTTTTTATTAATTGCTGAACTGATGTGGAACAGAAAAACTGCAGTGTAAATAAAAAGAAAACAGGAAAGTTAGGTAAATCACAGTTAAAGCATTAGAATGAATTTCTAAAACAGGAATGCAAAATTACAAAGTAGATGATTCAATTAATAAACAGCTAGGCAGAGAACTTAGGCACATGCACCCATCCATTGACAAACGAACCGAAACTGCCAGCACCAGCCGGCCAGTCAAGCAGACCCCGCAATGCACCACCCTGCCCCGCCCACCACTGTGCCCAAGGGAAAGATGCTGGCCCAGCAAACTGAAGGGTGCCATGGAAAGGCCTGCACCAGAAAGAGGCTGCAACCCCTTCGAGACGCAGAAGCAGCAACATCCAGGTCCAGCCAAGCAAAAGCTAAATAGCCAAGCCAAACAACAGCTCCCCACAAGCCAGTGCCACAGCAATAGCAACACAACACATCCTTCCATACGTCCATAGGAAAAAGGGAAAAAGTTTGTGAACTGTGTCTGTCCATTGCGGTGAAGAGAGAGATAAGCCGAAAAGCGAAGCTCTCGATTTACCGGTCGGTCTACGTTCCTACCCTCACCTAGTGCCATGAACTTTGGGTCATGACCAAAATAATGAGATCCCGGATACAAGCGGCTGAAATGAGCTTCCTCTGTAGGGTGGCCGGGAACTCCCTTAGAGATAGGGTGAGGAGCTCGGCCATCCGGGAGGGGCTCGGAGTAGAGCCGCTGCTCCCCCACATCGAGAGGAGCCATTTGAGGTGGCTTGGGCATCTGTATCGAATGCCTCATGGACACCTTCCTCGGGAGGTGTTCCAGGCATGTCCCACTGGGAGGAGGCCCAGGGGACGACCCAGGACACGCTGGAGGGACTATGGCCTGGGAATGCCTTGGGCTCCCCCCGGAGGAGCTGGAAGAGGTGTCTGGGGAGAGGGACATCTGGGCGTCTCTGCTGAGTCTTCTGCCCCCGTGACCTGGTCCGGGATAAAGCGGAAGACAACGAACAAACGAATGAATATTCATGCATATTATGCCTTTTGATATCTTTAGTTTGCCTGATTGCTGCCGCTAGTGCTTCAATTAAAATAGCAAATGATAAGGGGGAAAGTGGGCATCCCTCCAGAATTCTCTGTAGAACTCTGGAAATTGATCAATGTTGTTATCTGATGAGTCTATCTGTGGTGAGTATAAAGCTTTGCAAAAAATCTCTGCAATTTTTCTTTATTCTTTCAGGATCATAAACTGTATTCCCTGCCGAGTTTTTACCAGCAATATATAGCTGTCTTTTCTTTATTTATTTTTAGCTGGTTAGCTAAAAAGCTACATGATGTTATGCTTTATGTAGTTTGCCCAGCATTTCCTCTTCCTGGGAAGCTTCTAATAATGTAATGTTTTTTTTTTCTAATTCCTGAATATGTTTGTCTTCTTGAACCGCTACCTTAATGTGGTGGAGGAGTTTAAGTGCTCAAATGATCCTAGAGGCTATGTTGTCCGGGGCTTAAATGCACCTGGTAGGGTCCCCCATGGCAAATAGGCTCTGGGTGACGGCTCAGAGAAAGAGCGGTTCAGACACTTTCATGAAGACTATTACAATGAGGCACGTGACATTGTCCGGTACGGTGGAGCCGGCGTCCCACCCTGGAGCCAGGCCTAGGGTCAGGACTTGTCATTGAGTGCCTGGTGGCCGGGTTACTCCTTGCAGGACCCGGCCTTCCCAAGCCCAAATGAGAGACACGAGGCCATCCCCCAGTTGCCCCATCACCTGCAGGGGGATCCATTAGGGACCAGTGCAAAGAGGACTGGGCAGCTGACGAAGGTGAAGACCTCAACGACCTGATCTCCAGATGCTTAAAGTGGCTCTAGAGACATGGAATGTCACCCAACTGGGGGGAAAAGAGCCTGAGTGTTATGATTTGGGGGTGTTTGGTTTTTGGTTGTGGGTTTTTCATTTTATGTTTCTCACAGTTGAGTTTTGGAACCTGTTTCTGTTTATTGTTTTAGAGGTGGTACTATGTTTTTGTTTCTTCTGATTGTTGTATTCTGTTCATATTGCTATTTGGATCATGTTCTGTTATTGCTATGTTTCTTAGGTTTGATTTTGTCAGGGTAGTATTAGTAGTTCCTGCCATGCTTTGTTTTCACTCTCTGTCACTGTTAAGCAATCAACTTCATGCGGCCCACCTGCACCATGTCAGTCAGTGTTGGATGGAAAACATATTTTTGTTCTTTATCACTCATGTAAACTATGTATGTCTGTCCTTTATGTGAACACAGCCTGCAGACAGTGCGAGGCTGAGTTCTGTTATCTCCTGTTAAGGAATGCATACTCCCTGAAACCAACCGTATCTTTGGGAAACTAACTGTTCCTTTTTACACTCCCACCTTTGTAACACACACACACACTCAAACTGTTTGTGCTATAAAATAAAGGAGACAAGGCATCTGCTCTTTGTAGTTCTGCACTGCAAAGTGTGGCCTACCCTTGCTTGCAAGAAATTGAACAGATTCTGTGTAGTTCCTCTGAGCTTGACTATTTAATAAATATCTCTTATCATTTAAATTGGTCCTTCGAGCTGGATTGTTTAATAACATTATCTATCTTTTACAGTGACCTAAGGATCCCGGGGCCTGCCTGACGCCGAGGAAGCGCTACCCCAGGACGGTGGCTGAAAGCCCCTGTGTGTGAATTCGCATCAGGCCGGTGGGTTATTGCTTTGCTCGACGCCGGGTGACTCTTGGGGTCCAAAAGAGTCACCTAGAAGTCAGCTCACAGGTGAGACGTTTTGTTTTAAAGATAAATGTGTTTTAAGAAAGGGGTCAGTAATCGGATAGGGTTTTGTTCCGGGGACTGTTAAATTTGGTAGATCTCGCTAAAAGGAGATCCTAAAGACGACTGGGTGATACAACTATAAGGGAATAAAATAGGTTAGAGTTGGCCGAAATCAACCGTGTCTAAATAGATAAATAATAAAATAGGACAGTCGGCCGCAATTTACTGTCTGTGTGAGTGTTGTGTGTGATTGGAGGACTAAGGTTTTAAAGAATCGATAGAAGGATTCTCCTAGTCCTGTGTTTTTCTTTGCCTTGTCACAATAACGTACTGACGGGATAAGACCGTGGACGGGTGTGATGGGCACACCTGCAGCCACACAGTCGGTAACCCCACACACAAACACTTTTTCATTTTGAGTTTTCATATACACATTCACTGCAGCATAAATACATGGGTTTCTGTTTATATTTTCATTTGACAATATTGAAATACATTAGTTCTAATTGTAGCGCGCACATTTGGTTAACTTTTGTATATTTAATTTTGTCAAATATTTTACATTTTTTGTGCTTTCTTTGCGGGTTCTGTGGGGGAGTACCTTGAACAGAAGCAATGGACTCTGGCTGGCACACTCCAATCCCAGATTGACTGATTGGGTGATACCATCTGGAGTTCCACCATGGGGGAAGACCATGGAGTCTTTATTCCAATTTTTGTATACGTTCTTTTTGCTTTTGTGATTTGCTTATTTTGTTTAGTTATTAGTCATTCAAGTTAATTTTTAAGCTAACTGTGTTTAGTTATTTTTGTTAGTTAAATTTCTGTATAAGTTTTCCTTCCCTCTTCCTCAGTGTGTCAGTCTGGTCTGATCAGCCAGTATTTAGGTCCCCTTTGTTTGTTGTGTAGGAGGTCAGTTTGTTTCTTTGAGCAGTTAATTTGAGGTTTTGTTATGTTAAACCCTGATTTTTTTGTCTTGAGTTTAGCTTTTTCATTGGACCTCTTTTAAGGGCCTTGTAACTGTTCTTTGAATTTCGTTATTTTGGGGAAATAAAACCCATGTTCTTTGGAAATGATTAATGTGTCCTCATGCTTGACCGGCTCGGTCCCTCACACATGGTGTTAGAAGAGGGATTTGCCAGTTGAGGACACAGTTTTTTTTATATATTTTGGCAGTTTTCTTAAGCCTAGTTTTTTTTTGCTTTTTTGACTCTCCATGTTTTTCCCTTTTTGACCATGCACCGTGGAGCCAGGAAAAACAAACCATTGACCCAACTAGCAGAGGAAATATGTGCTGGAGAAGAGGAAATGGAGGCTGGAGCTTCTACAATGGCAGCAGACACTGGGGGTGAAGATGATAGAGAACCAACACTGAGAGACCTGACTGGGATTTTGCAGGCGTTCATGGGCCAGCAGGAGGCACGGGAGGTAAAATTAAACCAAGAACGTGAAAAACAGGAACAGCGGTTTAAAGCCTTAAAGCATCAGTTTCAGCTACTACAAATGGAAGTGCAGGCCCGCACATCTCCACTCCCTGAACCCTCTTCAGCTAATCCAGAGAAACAGGAGGATGACTATGAAGACTTTCAGCGGGCCCGGGCTATATCTGCACCAGTCAATATATCTTCAGGTCAGTTGCAATTTAGTTACAGAAATTGACAAGTGAAGATGATATTGAACATTTCCTTGTTACATTTGAAAGAATTGCAGCTGCCTGTATATGGCCAAAAGCAGACTGGGTTTTTCGGCTTATTCCTCTCCTTACGGGTAAGGCAAGAAGTGCCTATGTTCATATGGATGTTGATAATTATGAATTATTAAATTATGATAATGTGAAAACAGCCATTTTGAAGAAGTATGACATTAATCCAGACCTATAGACAAATGTTTCGTTTCCTGTATGTTTATCCTGATGAGAGCCCCAAAGAGCTGTATGTGAGGCTAAAGGAGTTGTATGGGAAATGGATTCTACCCAGAGGTAAAACAGTGGAAGAAGTTGGTGAAATATTAATCCTGGAACAGTATTTAAGAATGTTAATAAAATGTGGATTAATGAGTGGATAAAAGAGCATGATCCGAAATCAGCTGCAGAAGCCTCCACCTTTGCTGATGTGTTTGTGGCTGCTCGAAGGAAGGGCCAGCCATGAAGTAACACTTCCTTTAAAGACAAGGATACCTATAGGCCAGCTGCATCACGGCATCAACAGGGATCAGCAACAGGTGTGAGTAAAATCCCCGCCAGAAATGAAGTACCTGCAAATATTCATAATAAATTTAATAAAAGAATTCCAGTTTGTTACCTGTGTGAGCTGGAAGGGCACATCAAACCTATGTGTCCACAAAACCCTTTAAAACTGACCCAGATGTGCTTTGTGCCATGCCAAGACTCTGATGTAAAACAAGAAAAGGGATTTCCAATGAGACTGACCACAGTAAAAATAAATGGGAGAAGACATAAAGCCTTGATAGATACTGGCAGTACTCAGACCTTGGTTCACAGACAACTTGTACCAAGTTGTATGTGTACTTATGAGACCATCCCAATCTGCTGTGTGCATGGTGATGAAAAGCTTTACCCTACTGCTGACATATTTATAGAAGTACAAGGACAACCATATTTATTGAATGTAGGTGTGGCTGATAACCTGCCATTTCCAGTAGTTTTGTGTGAAGACCTGCCAGTGCTCTATGATTTGTTAAAACCAGCCAAAGACTGTAATGTGGCTATCACAAGGACCAAAGCTAAAGAAGTGAATGAGTATCTTCCAACTTTGAGTACTTTACCTTTCTTTGATGCTGACTTAGAAACCAAACCCGGGAGATCTAAGAAATCAAGAAGTCAAAGAAAGCAAGAGAAGTTTAGAGGTACTGTTGTAAAGTTGCCAGCTGAGGCTACCCCTGATGAACCATTGGGATTTCAAATGCCAATAAACATCATTCAAGTGCAACAAAATGACCCTGCGTTGTCAGCCATTTTGTTGAGAGCTAAGCAGAAGGATTCTGAGGGTGAGCTTGGCAACAACAAAGAGGGGTATTTTTTACAGAACGGCATACTTTACCATCGGTGTGGTCAGGCTAAGCGGCTAGTGGTCCCTCAAGAGGCCCGAGATGTTGTACTTAATCTGGGCCATTTCATTCCCTGGGCTGGCCACCTAGGGAAACACAAGACCACTAGTCGTATTAAGCGTTACTTCCACTGGCCTGGCCTATGTTCAGATGTTGCAAAATTCTGTAAGAGCTGCCCCCAGTGTCAGAAGACATCAATTAAAAGCCCCTCTAGATTACCATTTCAGCCTATGCCCGTTATAGGCACACCATTTGAACGTCTCGGAATGGACATTGTTGGCCCCCTGGAAAAAAGCCACACAGGGTATCGGTATATGTTGGTGGTCACAGATTATGCAACCAGATACCCTGAAGTCTTTCCATTGAAAACAATAAAGGCAAAAGCTGTAGCCTTCTCTTTAATACAGTTATTTTCAAGAGTGGGGTTTCCTCATGAAATTCTCACAGATCAAGGAACTAATTTTATGTCTGTTTTTTGAAACAGGTGTATAAACTATTGGGGATTCGAAGTGTGAGGACCACCCCATACCATCCCCAAACAGATGGGTTAACAGAGCGCTTTAACCAGACCCTGAAACAAATGCTTCGTAAGTTTGTGGATGAAACAGGATCTGACTGGGATCAGTGGTTGCCCTACCTCCTTTTTGCTTATAGGGAAGTTCCCAGGCCTCCACTGGGTTCTCACCTTTTGAACTCCTATATGGTTATGGGGTCAGGGGCCCTCTTACCCTGTTAAAGGAGATGTGGGAAGGGACCCAGGAAGGAGAGAAGCCAGTTAATGTCATTTCCTATGTCCTACAGATGAGGGAGAAACTGGAAAAAATAGTGCATTAGCTCAAACACATATGGCAGTTGCACAAATGTCCCAAAAAGCTTGGTATGATCGTTCAGCAAGGGAAAGAAGTTTTGAACCAGGTCAAAAGGTGCTGGTAATGTTGCCTACAAATGATAGTAAGCTTCTAGCAAAGTGGCAGGGTCCCTTTGAAGTGCAGAAGAGGTTAGGTCCTACCACCTACCAGGTTGCCACCCCGGGGCTGCAACAATCTACCAGTGTTGCATGTAAATCTGCTGAAAGAGTGGGTCCCACGATCTGGGAAAGAAGCAGATGTCTTGTTCATCCAGTGTGTGGGAGAGGATGAAGAAACTGATGAATACTTGCCATCACAGTCTGCCTTCAACGTGGATCTGAGCCACCTCACTGACGACCAACGCCATGTGGTAAAAACTCTCATAACTTCAGATGTATTCCAAGAATTTCCAGGTCGCACAAATTTGGTGGAACATAACATTGTCTTAAAAGAGAAGGTGCCAGTCAGACACATGAGTTACAGGGTTCCTGAGCGTCTTCAGGAACCCTGTAACTCATGTGAGTGGTGCAATCCAGTTGTTCTCGTTCCCAAGAAAGATGGAACCATGAGGTTTTGTATTGATTTCAGGTATCTGAACTCTGTTTCAAAATTTGATTCATACCCTACACCACGAATGGATGAACTGATAGAGCGTCTGGGGAAAGCTAAATATTTATCCACCATTGACCTCTCTAAGGGTTATTGGCAGGTTGTTCTTGGTGAAGGCTCAAAGGAGTTAACAGCTTTCCGCACATCCTGGGGGCTGTTTGAGTTCACTGTTCTGCCATTTGGTCTACATGGAGCCCCTGCCACTTTTCAAAGAGTGATGGAGCAGGTACTGTATGGTCTTGCTGATTATGCCTGTGCATATCTTGATGACATTGTCATTTACAGTGAAACCTGGGAAGAACACCTGAAACATCTAAGGACGGTTTTGGACTAACTGAAGACGGCAGGTCTTACAATCAACCCAGCAAAGTGTTCCCTGGCCAAGACTGAGACACAGTATCTTGGTTTCACAGTTGGAGGTGGTGTTATAAAGCCACAAGTTGATAAAGTAAGAGCTATTGCATCTGCTCCGCTTCCACAGACTAAAAAGCAGCTGAGATCCTTCCTTGGGATGGCCACCTTCTACAATTGCTTTATTGCAAACTTTTCAGCTAGAGCAGCTGCCTTGACGGATTTGACAGGTTTGAGGTGCCCAAACCAGGTTCAGTGGCGTCAAGAAGCAGTTGCAGCTTTTTGAGACATCCAGCAATCTCTGAGTAAGAATCCAGTTCTCCATAGCCCAGATTTTGAAAAGGAGTTTGTATTGCAAACAGATGCCTCTGAAAGAGGTCTTGGAGCAGTACTTCTACAGGGCTCACTAGAGGACCAGCATCCCATAGCCTACATCAGTCGCAAGCTACTACCCCGAGAAGAGCGCTATGCCACAGTGGAGAAGGAAGCTTTGGCTATCAAATGGGCGCTCGATTCCTTCAAATACTACCTTCTTGGCAGAGAGTTTATCTTGCAGACTGACCACAAGGCACTTCAATGGCTGAGCTGCATGAAAGACACTAATGGAAGAATCAACCGGTGGTACCCGGCTATGCAACCTTATCGGTTTAAGGTCCAGCACATCCCTGGGAAAGAGAATGTGACAGCCGACTTTCTCTCTCGCTGTCCTAGTGGCAGTTTTTCATTTTGAGTTTTCATATACACATTCACTGCAGCATAAATACATGGGTTTCTGTTTATACTTTCATTTGACAATATTGAAATACATTAGTTCTAATTGTAGCGCGCACATTTGGTTAACTTTTGTATATTTAATTTTGTCAAATATTTAACATTTTTTTGTGCTTTCTTTGCTGGTTCTGTGGGGGAGTACCTTGAACAGAATCAATGGACTCTGGCTGGCACACTCCCAAACCCAGATTGACTGATTGGATGATACCATTGGAGTTCCACCCATGGGGGAAGACCATGGAGTCTTTATTCTAATTTTTGTATAAGTTTTTTTGCTTTGTGATTTGCTTATTTTGTTTAGTTATTAGTCATTCAAATTAATTTTTTAAACTAACTGTGTTTGGTTATTTTTGTAGTTAAATTTCTGTATATGTTTTCCTTCCCTCTTCCTAAGGTGTCAGTCTGGTCTGATCAGCCAGTATTTAGGTCCCCTTGTTTGTTGTGTAGGAGGTCAGTTGTTTCTTTGAGCAGTTAATTGAGGTTTTGTTATGTTAAACCCTGATTTTTTTGTCTTGAGTTTAGCTTTTTCATTGGACCTCTTTTAAGGGCCTTGTAACTGTTCTTTGAATTTCTTTATTTTGGGGAAATAAAACCCATGTTCTTTGGAAATGATTAATGTGTCCTCATGCTTGACCGGCTCGGTCCCTCACAACGGGTTTCACCCCTGAAAATTTACACTGCTGTGCGAATAGCGCATAGTTGAAGGCCGTGTTAGTGCCCCCTCTTGTGCCTCATGTCAGTGACATTCTGATTGGGATTTTTCATAGTTAAATAAAATAAAAGGGGAGAATGGGGAAAGAACGGAGTAAATGTAAAGACCCAGAGGGTGATGTGAAGTTTATGGAGAATTATGTTGAAGGAGCAGGAAAAATTTGCCACAGATGGAATGAGAAGCATGGGTTCTCAGGCAGGTTAGACACAAAAAGATATTCAAAAAACTACAGGCAGTTTTTAAAATTAGAAAATCATGCAAACCAAGAACCTGCGTAAAAAGGAACTAAGAAAGATAGAGTATAAACTCTCAGACAAATGGTTGGAGCAAAGTAGATTAAGAGACATCCAGAGACAAGATAAAGGGAAGAAACGCAGACAGACGCTGGCCGTAGCGTTAATAAGCCCAGATGAGGAAACGGTCGCTGCCCACAGACAGCCTCAGCCACAGCCGCAACCTAATTTACACCCTCCTGCCGCCCCACTTGCACCACAAGCGGGAGGGGCCATTCATGAATTCCGATTCATGAATTAAAAGCCTATGAACATAAGTTTCATCCTTCTGGTAAAAATTTAGAAGAGGACACATTTCCTCTAGTAGAAGTAAATCTCCCAGTGTAGACAAAAAGATGAGTAGATCCACAAGATTTCTTAGACAGAATGAGAGCAGTTTTCAGAGCAAATTCAGCTATACAACCTGATAATGACGCCAATAGTGCATACCAACAGCAGTTAAAGAGAGCATTTGTTCAAGGATTAAAACCAGAACTAAGAAAATACATAGATCAGCATTGGTTGCATCAAAATACAGGAACTGTCACCCAAGCACTCGAGTACGCTCAACATGCCCACAGAACTCAGCAAAATAAGAAGACTGATACATTTGTGGTGCAGGATGGCTTAATAGCAGTTGCACATTTCAGATACAAACGAAACAGAGGACAGGAGGATTTAAAGGCCGTGGGGGAAGAAAGAGGAGGCCCGCAAACAAAGCCACAATCGAAACAATTTTCTGTTCAAAGGTGTTTTAAAAAATGTGGCATTATGAAAGGGGAATGCAGAACTTACTTGCAGGTTTACAATCAAGGTGATGAACCTGCTGGAAACTGTGGCAAGCCTGGACATCTCAAAAGAGACTGTAGAGAGAAACGGGTGTATAACCCCAACTCGACACAAAATTGACAACTAAAGCCACAGCCCCCACTTCCTTCCTCAACTCATGAGGCTGACAAAGCCAAAATTGAGGAAGTGGACATACAAGCAGCATTGGAACTAATAGCTTTCCACAAAACAAAAGACCTGCCCTACAAAAATATAATGATTAACAACACAATATATAGCTCTTTGTGTGATACTGGAGCTTTTAAAACTGTATTAACTGAGCCTCCACCAATAGTAAAATATTCTGACACCGCCATATATGTCAGATCAGCAGCCGGCACATCAGAGATACATTATCTCAGTTTGCCAGTCACAGTAAAGGAGCCTGAGACAGGATGATTCACATGTCAGGCTCCAGTATTAATAAGCTCTAAGTGCCCAGTGAACCTATTAGGGAGAGATGTCATGCAGCACGAGAACTATTAAGAAAAACAAGAGAAAAACAAACTTTTCAGGAAGCACAGTACATGCCAGATCCGGAGCTTCATGTAACCTTGAGATAAAAACTCTCCAGGTCCTGATCATAAGTATGACACTGACTTTCATAGAGAAAAAACTCAAGTACTAATCGTACAACATCTCTATGTAGATCCTAAGACAGGAAGGTCATCTGCCTCAGTCATACTGTCAGAAAAACAACTCAAAATGTTCCGATGCCATACACCCCATCTATCATTAACAAAGCCCCCAGGAAGTCACTGGAAAGAATCAGTATACTTTGACCAGTGTTCTCAAAGAGGGAAATATGAACCACTGGAAGCTTCTGACTGGAAAATAGATCACAGAACAGGGGTACTGAAGCTCACCTTAGGGTGGACAGTCAAAGTAGATCCAAAAACACATTTAGATGAAATAAAGTGACACCTACAGGGCTTAGCTGAGGGCCAGGAAGTTAACATGCATCCTGCCCTAGCTGCTGTCCCATCTGACCTCTGGTCGCAGTCATCAACTGATGTAGGGCTAATAAAGGGTTTCCCTCCATATAAGGTAAGACAAATATCAGAGACACGCCCATTAGTTCGCCAGTACCCCCTAAAACTAGAAGCTGAAGAAGGCATCAAACCAGTCATACAAGATATGTTAAAATCAGTAATATTAAAGGAAGCACCTGATGCCACATGTAACACACCTATTTTTCCAGTACAAAAGGCCAGTACAGGAAAATCAAGAATGGTCCAGGATCTTAGACCCATTAATGACATAGTAGAGCATGCTGCTCCTGATGTCCCAAATCCACATACGTTGTTACATTCTCTAACCCCAGATAAAAAATACTTCTCAATAGTGGACCTCAGTAATGCATTCTTTACAGTGCCACTGCATGAAGAATCACAACATTTATTTGGGTTTCAGTTTAAAGGTAAAAAATACACGTACACTCGACTCCCACAGGGTTTTTAGTGAGAGCCCACATGTGTACACGCAAGCATTAAGATATTCAATGAGCACCTGTAAAATACCTGGACACAGTCAAGTCCTGTTGTATGTAGATGGCATTCTCGTTGCCTCAGACACACAGCAGCATTGTGAAGGGGCAACAATAACAGTTCTAAAACATCTCCTTAACACGGGGCATAAGGCATCCAAATATAAACTACAGTTCTGTAAGGAGGAGGTAGTGTACTTAGGGCACACCTTATCACAGCATGGCCGCTCCTTATTAAACAGCAGAAAGAAAGCATTACAAGAGGCCCCTAAGCCACAAACTAAGCAACAAATGATGTCCTTTTTGGAACTGTGTAACTTTTGCAGAGAATGGCTGCCAGATTATGCAGCAATTGTTCAACCTCTGCAATCTATGATTTATGGAAAAGACATGACATTAAAAGACAAAGTTATGTGGACTGAAGAGGGAGAAAAAGCATTTATAAATCAAAAAAACTTGCTTCAAACAACAGCCACACTAGCACTGCCAGACTACAGCCAACCATTCACACTTTGTGTGGATGCATGTCAAGGTTATATGAAAGCAGTATTAACTCAGCCATTCTGTTCCAAAGACAGACCACTAGCATTTTATTCAAAGAAACTGGACCCTGTTGCTACTGGATTTCCGGTCTGCCTTCAGGCATGCACAGCAACGGCTGAAGCTGTAAAACAGACAGCTGAAATCGTGTTGTGTCACCCACTAATACTGAAAGTTCCACATTCAGTTTCACTTGTGTTACTGCAAACCTCACTTCCTTTCTTAACACATGCAGGCCATATTGCTCTAACATACCTGTTGCTGTCTCAGCCCAATATCACACTGCAAAGATGCGGTCCATTGAACCCTAGCACGTTAATACCCACAGCAGAAGACAGGCAACCACATTCATGTAAAGCAAAGGTTGAAGAAGATAGAAAACCTAGACAGGACATCTCTCAAACTCCTCTACAGAATTCACAAATTGTTTTTGTAGATGGATCAGCTTCCAAAGAGGAATATGGAAAAAACAGAGTGGGTTATGCAGTAACCACTGAGGATAAGATTATAGAAGCACAAGCGCTGCCCCATACGTGTTCAGCACAGACAGCAGAGTTATATGCAGTAATAAGAGCTTGTGAATTATATGAAGGAAAAGCTTTAACCATCTTCACAGACAGCCAATATGTTTTTGGCTCAGTACACCACCATTTAAAACATCATCAGGAACAGAACTGACACATTTCAATCTTTTAAAGAGACTTTTGTCAGCTATTCAGCTACCATCAAAAATAACACTTTGCAAATGTAAACCACACCAATCTGATGATACTGTGGAAACAAGAGGAAATAGGATTTAACCAGTGACGACATGTTTAGCCACATGCTGTCATTCAACCGCTGGCTGTCTAGGTGGTGTCCAGAAAAAAATGTGGGCTACATTGATAATTGGCGAACATTTTGGGGAAAACCTGGTCTGATCCGGAGAGACGGCATCCATCCCACTTTGGATGGAGCAGCTCTTCTTTCTAGGAATCTGGCCGAATTTATTAGTTCTCCAAAACTCTGACAACCCAGGGTTCAGACCAGGAAGCAGGGTCGTAGTTTAATACTCCTCTCTGCAGCTTCTGTACTGCTACCCACCCATTACCCTATTAAGACTATTATGTCTTATGTTTCGCCCACGGCCAAAACTGAATAGATTAAAAAATAATCTAAAAGGAGGAAATCAGGAAAATCTCATAAAAATAAACACAACTCAGACTGAAAAGAAAAATAAAACAATTAAATGGGGCCTACTGAACATTAGATCTCTCTCTTCAAAGACTTTGCTAGTTAGTGACCTGATTTGTGACAATCAGATTGATTTATTTTGCCTCACAGAAACCTGGCTGCAGCAAGAGGATTATGTTACTGTAAATGAGTCAACTCCTACTGATTATTTAAATTTTCACATTCCTCGAAATACTGGGCGAGGAGGAGGAGTAGCAACCATCTTTCACTCCGATTTATTGATTAGTCCCAGACCAATCAATAGCTACAACTCTTTTGAATATTTAATCCTTAGTTTTCCTCATCCAAATTGCAAAGCACTTAAACCACTTCTGTTTGTTGTTTTGTACCATCCACCAGGCCATTATTCTCAATTTTTAGATCAGTTTTCAGACCTTTTATCTGATTTAGTGTTAAATACAGATAAGGTTATTATAGTGGGGGATTTTAACATTCATGTTGACACTGAAAGTGATAGCTTAAATATAGCCTTTAATGCTATCTTAGACTCATTTGGCTTTGCTCAAAACATTAACAAACCTACCCACCTTTGTCTTCATTCTCTGGACCTTGTGCTGACATATGGCATTGAGTGTAAAGATATAACGATATTTTCTCTTAACCCTGTCCTGTCTGACCATTTTTTAATAACATTTGAGTTTAATTTAACCGAGTACTCCACACCTGAAAGAAAATTTCATTATAGTAGATACTTATCAGACAATGCTGTAACAACCTTTAAAGAATCTGTTCCACTTTTAATCTCCTCATTATCACTGAAAAGCACAGTGGAGGGCAATAATTCTGTTTCTGCCCCTTCACAAATTGATTCTTTTGTTCAGAGTGTTAGTTCATCATTGCGTGGTGCATTAGACAATGCAGCCCCCTTGAAAAAGAAGGTAATTTCATAGGTTTATTTATTGGTTTAATTTAGATCTGTATACTTTAAAGCACAATGTTAGAAAATTGGAGAGAAAATGGTGCTCTACACAACTAGAGGATTCCTACTTAATCTGGAAAAATAGCCTACTGTTGTATAAAAAGACACTTCCCCGAGCCAGAACAGCTTATTTCTCATCATTAATAGAAGACAACAAGAATAATCCTAGGTTTCTCTTTAGTACAGTTGCTAAACTTACACAGAGTCATAGCTCTGTTGACACAACCATTCCCTTAGCTCTTAGCAGTCATGACTTTATGGGATTCTTCTTAAATAAAATTGATTCTAAAATCTGACATACTCCCGAAGATGATTACTTCATCCTCAGCAAGTGAAACAACATTGGAAATAACTGTAGAACCTGATTTGTGTTTGGACTGTTCTGATCCAGAAATATTAGCTTCATCTAAACCATCAACTTGTATGTTAGACCCAATCCCAACCAAATTATTTAAGGAAGTGTTCCTTCTGATTACCAGCCACATTTTAGATATGATTAATATATCTTTAGTAAATGGATATGTACCACGGGCTTTTAAGGTAGCTGTAATTAACCCTTACTTAAGAAACCTTCGCTTGATCGAGATGACTTTTCACTGTTACGCTGATGATACTCAGCTTTACTTATCCATAAATCCTGATGAACCCAACCAGTTAGATAGACTACAAGCATGTCTGGAAGATATAAAAACTTGGATGACTTTAAATGTTTTGCTTCTAAATTCAGACAAGACAGAAGTTGTCGTCTTTGGACCGGAGTCTTTAAAAAAGAAACTGCTTAGTCAATCACTTAACCTGGATGGCATTAAATTGACCTCCGGTAATAAAGTAAAAAATGCAGTTAAAAGCCTTCAGCTGATTCAAAATGCTGCAGCAAGAGTTCTGATGAAAATTAAAAAGAGAGATCATATTTCTCCTATTTTAGCTTCCCTTCATTGGCTCCCTGTTAAATCCAGAATAGAATTTAAAATTCTCCTCCTCACATATAAAGCCCTTAATGATCTAGCTCCATCATACATCAGAGATCTGATTGTTCCATATGTTCCTTACAGGGCACTTCGTTCTCAGACTGCAGGTTTACTGGTGGTTCCTAGAGTCTCTAGAAGTAGAATGGGAGGCAGATCCTTTAGTTATCAGGCTCCTCTCCTGTGGAACCAGCTCCCGGTTTTGGTCCGTGAGGTGGACACCCTGTCTACTTTTAAGGCTAGGCTTAAAACTTTCCTTTTTGATAAAGCTTATAGTTAGAGTGGCTTAGTTTATGAGGGAGGGAGCCTTCCTCCCTCCCTGTTGGATGGAGTAAGGGGGAGTCAGGTTTAGCCTAAACCGCCTCAGTTATGGTTGAGGTGCAAACACACCCTCCATTTCTGCTGCCTGTATGACCCCTTCTCTTTTCCAATGGTTATAATCAGTCTGACAGAGAGGTATCCCAATTCTTGTGGTTTTTGGTATAACAATGACCATCAGTGGGACCCTTTGTGGGGTGCCTTGAAACGACATTGTTGAAAATAAGCGCCGTTTAACTAAATAATCTGAACTGAAACTTTCTGTGTAGTTATGCTGCTATAGGCTTAGGCTGCTGGAGGACACAATGACCACTTTCACCCACTTCGCTACATTCTCACACTACTCTCCAATTTTGCATTATTTGCTGTTTTTTCAGATTTTAACTTTGTTCTCTCTTTTCTCTTCCTAAAAGCTACACCTGGCCTGGCTCTGTGTCTACCTGTGACAAATTTCTGGAGAGGGGAATTTACCGAGCTTCTGCTGGCAACAACTTACTGCTCACCCTCTACCGATGATCCACATGGCCCTGTCTTTTAGTGTTTAACCCTTTCTCTCTCCTAGACATGGCTACTGGCTGAGCTTTTATTGTGACTAACTCTATGTGCTTTCTTTCAGACTCTAAACTTGAAAACTGGCTCAGAGTTTATCTGTTCTTTCTTTCTAGATGAAACGACTAAACGAGCTACATCCATTAACATTTACTTTTCCTTCCCATAGAAAGTACTCCTGGATCAGTGCTTCTTTGTTCTCTTTGTGTCTCTGCTCTGTTCTCTCTAACCCCCAGTCGGTCGTGGCAGATGGCCGCTCACACTGAGCCTGGTTCTGCTAGAGGTTTCTTCCTGTTAAAAGGGAGTTTTTCCTCTCCACTGTCGCTACGTGCATGCTCAGTATGAGGGATTGCTGCAAAGTCAACGCCAGTGACTGTCCACTGTCTCTACATGTTCATCCGGGAGGAGTGAATGCTGCAAGTCACTGACTGGATGCAATCTGCTGGCTTTCCTTTCTTTAGACCCAAAAACTTTTTATCCAATTTGAATAAATAACTGAATCTGACTGCACTGTTCAATGATTAGGATTAATTGTAATATATGTACCTGACTTTTGTGAAGTGCCTTGAGACATGTGTTGTGAATTGCCGCTATATAAATAAAACTGAATTGAATTGAACTGAAATAACTTTGCTGAAATTTCAGCCAAGGCAGCATGAAATTTTCCACTTACACTGAAAATGTCAGACCTTCTATTTATAGATGCGGACGTGCTGAAGCACTCACAACAGTCCGCCCCACCTGCTGAGGTTAAATCTTGGCTCAATAGTGGAGCCACTAAACAGAATGACATCTACCACTTAGAAGGAAAAACCAATATTCCCAAAAAAAATTTATATAAAAACAAGCGAAAACCGGTAAAGCACGGCTAAAGCCATGCGTCAACACGGGGCATGACATATTTAGTAAACCCAACATTTTTATACAATAATTTTTTCTGATTATCCCAAAAAACTTTTGCAGATCCTGCATAATTTTGTTGAAAAACATAACCCCAAGGGAATATGCGACCCAAGAGAGGGCAATTCCCAGCAGCTGCACATCCATTCCATATCATACATACGGATTCATAGAACTGTCATGGTCACAGGGAAAGAAATACCCCTCTAGTGATCATAGATGCATTTTAAAAAGGGGTTGAAATATACCCAGCAAAAACACTGTAAATGCACTCACAGTAGCAAAAAAACCTAGTGGCACATTTTTTCCCTACTTATGGAATTCCCAAATTATCAGGTCAGATAATAGGATCTCATTTGTAAATAGTGTTATAGAATTATGCTCTAAATTTCTTAGGATTCCAGCTAAAAAATCACTGCTTTTAACCACCCAAAAAGTGCAGGTCTCATTGAAGAACAAATGGGACAATAAAGAACAGGCTAAGAAAACAGTGGAGGAAAACGGGTAGCCGTGGCCGGAATCTCTTTCACTGGTTAAGTTATGGATGAGAATAACTCCAAATCAGACTGGTTTTTCCCCCATTTGAAATAGTGCATGGAAGACCTTTTCCATTACCATCGGGAAATGAATGAAATAGAATAAAGCAAAAGCAGGAGACATCATTAGCGGAATGGATGAATAAGATGTTGCAGACAAAAGAAGCACAGTTGTCCAGTAGTCTGCCAGTAAACTCTACTCCTCTTCCACAGAACGACCTGAAGCCAGGAGACCTGGTCCTGATTAAGACACTCCACAGAAAGATCTGGAGCACCCCGTGTTGGGAAGGACCATTCCAAGTTCTCCTGACCACACCTACAGCGCTGAAAATCGCAGAAAGACCATCCTGGATTCATAAGAGCCACTGAAAACCAATATTACCTTTGCACGAGCCAAATCAAACGATGGGGGTAGCAGAGGAAGCCCGGCTACAAAGGGGCTGGTGACCCATAGAGCCCAGCGTCTCAAACTGGTGAAGAAAACAACTGATCTGCGCCTAATTTAGTATGGCTATCTGCAAGCTCTGGAGAGGACTCATTTGTCTGAGCCTCATATTGGTAGTAGGCTTACTTTTCTATTTGAGACAACATCCACAGGATGCAGCGCCACACCAGAGGAGATGGACACCCGACGGATCACACCTCAGACCTTTAGTGGAGGGAGACAGAGGACACCCATTCCTACAGAATTATTGTTACAGATACGTTTATGACACCGCAAAGGCACAAAATAATACAGATTGTTTTGTGTGCTCTATAATGCCTGTTCACTCGCAAGGTCCTACAGTGTTTGTTACAGCAATGAATTTCACAGAAGCAGCCTGCGCTCTCTCCATCGGAGCATGGGGTTATGTAGACCACACTCTTTATCATCCCTGGCCAGAACCTAACACAAGGAAAGGGTATCCAGATGACTGGTAAAGACAATAGCACTTACACCTGGTATAACTACACATTAAAATATGCATGTGACCCACGTAACTGCACTTGTGATGCTAAACAATGGCAGCGTTTGAACATCAAGGGAAGAATAATACCTTTTGAAGCACATTTAAATGGAAAAAATAAACATTATGACTGTTTAAGTAGAAGTAAAACAAATAATACCTCTGTATATCTTGGTAACATCACTCAGTGCTCTAATACATGGGTTGCAAGGGGGAATATGGTTCATAATGGCACCTACTGGGTTGAAGGTGTAGCATGGTTGTGTGGAAATAATGCTTATTTTGTGCTGCCCCCTAACTGGTATGGTACTTGTGCTCCCGATTTCACATCTGACCATACAGTAATCATTAGTAAAGCACTGGACAACTCCACTTCCACTAATAGACTGAAAAGATCCTTGGATATAAAACCACACGATCCCATACGGGGAACTAATGTACCTGATGAGTTTAAAATCTGGACAACAGGTGAAAAGATTGGGCACACCTTCCTCCCCTGGGTTGGAGTAGGAAAAATAATGTTGCACATAGAAACCCTAAATTACTGATTCGGATTGTTTATAAATAATTCCATAATAATAGAAGACGGCCAGAACACAGAGATGAGTGCTATGAGAGCTATGGTAGTCCAAAATCACATGGCTTTAAACATCTTGAGAGCTTCATCAGGAGGAGTTTGTGTTCTATTAAACAACACCTCCTGTACATATATCCCAGATAACTTACATTTCTCAAATATGACAGAAGCATTACAAAACTTAAAAATCTTCAAAAGGTAATGACAGATGATTATGCTGCACCATACTCTTCATGGTTTGATTGGATATTCCAGGGGGATGGATGAATTGGATTAAGATGTTTTTTGTGGCTATTATAGCCTTTCTGATCATCTTATGTGTTTTATCACTTTGCATTATTCCCTGTTGCAATGCATGATAAAATAAAATAGTAAATAAAATCCATTACTACTGCATATGTAGTTCTGAGTCAAATTGAAACTCTACAAGACCTAGTCGAAGATGTATATGATGATGCAGAGAAAGATTATTTTACTGAACCTCAACAAGGACGTGTTGACTCTTACCACACAATGATGTAAATACATACTGATACTAACATGCTGATTGTCTGAGGTACTCATATCTGTACTTCATAAATGATCTTGTGGGAGAAAACGAAAGAAGTTGCTGTTCAAGTTTAAATGAGAAAAAGTACCCGGTGTTGATATAAACAAGGCTCATTTTATTTTTCTATTTATCTTATTCTTATTATCTCATTTTATTTTTTCATTATTCCATTTTTATTTCTCCTGATTTAATAATGCAAGACACATTTGATGTTTGTTCACTCTGCCATTTCTGGTGGTCGCCCTGGACGGGGGGGAGCCGTGTGAGTATTTTCCCGTAAACATAATCATGCTTACCGTCGCGGGTTTTTCGCTCACACAGAGTGCTTTCTAATATGTTTAATATGTTTGATCATACTATATGCGTGATAAAAAGGGGGGGATGTTCGATGGAAAACTTATTTTTGTTCTTTATCACTCATGTAAACTATGTATGTCTATCCTTTATGTGAACTCCGCATGCAGACAGTGCAAGGCTGAGTTCTGTTATCTCCTGTTAAGGAATGCATACTCCCTGAAACCAACCGTATCTTTGGGAAACCAACTGTTCCTTTTTACACTCCCACCTTTGTAACACACACACACACTCAAACTGTTTGTGCTATAAAATAAAGGAGACAAGGCGTCTGCTCTTTGTAGTTCTGCACTGCAGAGTGTGGCCTACCCTTGCTTGCAAGAAATTTAGAATCAGAATCAGAATCAGCTTTATTGCCAAGTTTGTACATACAAACAAGGAATTTGACTCCGGTACACTTTGCTCTTTGGTTTTTGTTATTGCACTACAGAATATACATATTAACAATGTACAATATACACATATATAAATAAAAAGGTGCATTTGCAACATCTGTATGCTGTTGTTTTGTATTTTATTGAATGTTCAACAGAGAAACAGCCTGAGGGAAGAAACTGTCTCTGTGGCGGCTGGTTTTTGTGAACAGCGCTCTGTAGCGTCAGCCTGAAGGCAGAACTCTAAACAGTTTATGTGCAGGGTGTGTGGGGTCTGCAGAATTTTAGCAGCTCTTTTCCTGACCCTAGACCTGTATAAGTCTTGGATGGAGGGAAGGTCAGCCCTGATGATTCTCTCTGCAGTCCTGATTATTCGTTGCAGTCTGGACCTGTCCTGTTTTGTGGATGAACCAAACCACACGGAGATGGATGAAGACAGGACAGACTGAATGATGGCAGTGTAGAAGATGACCAGCAGCTCCTGTGGAAGGTTGTACTTCTTGAGTTGCCTCAGGAAGTACAGTCTCTGCTGGGCCTTCTTCCGAACAGTGTCTATGTGTGAAGACCATCTCAGGTCCTCAGAGATGGTGGTTCCTAAGATCCTGAAGTGATCCACAGCCGACACGGTGTTGTTGAGGATGGTGAGGGGGGTGTATGGAGGTGGTGTTTTCCGAAAGTCCACTACCATCTCCACAGTCTTGAGTGGGTTTAGTTCCAAGCAGTTCTGACTACACCAGTGTACCAGCCGATCCACCTCCTGTCTGTATGCAGACTCATCACCGTCCTGGATCAGTCCAATGACAGTGGTGTCATCTGCAAACTTCAGGAGTTTCACGGACGAGTCCGCTGAGGTGCAGTCATTTGTGTACAGGGAGAAGAGGAGTGGGGATAGAACAGATTCTGTGTCGTTCCTCTGACCTTGACTATTTAATAAATATCTCTATCAGTCAGCTTTTATTTTTCACCTGTTTTTCGCCATACATATACACCCTTGTCTGCCTGTCCATGCCTGTTTATTAATTTGTTCCTGCCTCCTCCTGAGAGTGAGTTTTGTTTTGCTGAAAATTTACCCTTTTACTTACCGTTACTCTGCCTGTCCGTCTGCATTCTAAGGTCCACTCTGATCAGCAAACCTGACACTGATCTTGTGCGCGAGGTTGAGAGATATTGCCCAAAAATAGTGGGGCTCACCTCCACGCACAGACCGATTGGTGCGGCTGCCGCAGTAATGAGGACTCTGTGCCGGTCTGTTGTGGTGAAGAGGGAGCTGAGCCAAATTTACCGGTTGGTCTACGTTCCTGCCCTCACCTAAGGGCATGAAATTTGGGTTATGACCGAAAGAATGAGGTCCCGGATACAAGCGGCTGAAATGAGCTTCCTCCGCAGGGTGGCCGGGCACTCCCTTAGAGATAGGGTGAGGAGCTCGCCATCCAGGAGGAGCTTGGAGTAGAGCTACTGCTTCTCCACATCGAGAGGAGTCAGTTGAGTTGGCTGGGGCATCTGTATCAGATGCCTCCTCCCCCGGGAGGTGTTTCAGGCACGTCCCACTGGAATAAGGCCCAAGGGATGGAGCAGGACACACTGGAGGGACTAAGTCTCTCGACTGTCCTGGGAATGCCTTGGGCTCCCCCCGGAGGAGCTGGAGGAGATTTCTGGGGAGAGGGAAGTCTGGGCGTCTCTACTAAGTCTGCTGCCCCTGCAACCTGTTTCCGAATAAAGCGGGAGATGACGAGTAAGAGTGCGTTTGTTTTCCCCTTTCTTCTTATGTGATTAGAATGAGATTATTTTACCTCTCATCACTGCTTTCCCCGCCTCCCAGAGAACAATGTTGATCTCCCAGGGAGGTCATTATACTCCAAAGATGAAGTCCACTCTTCTTTAAAATATTTGATGAAAACTTCATCAAAAGCAATGATGTATTAAACCTCCAGCTTTTGCTTTGTGGGTTTTCTTTCTTATTTACTAGAATTAACGAGACAGGAGCATGATCGCTGACAGCAATGGTGTATCTCAGTGTCTGGAATGTCAGTCAACATTGAGCTGCTGATGAGAGTAAGAGCGAAGGACAAGTGACTAGAAAATATATTCCCTACGGTTAGGATTAAGAGGTCGCCATGCATCGCAACGTCCCTAATCTCTCATGTACTATATTTATTTATTGCCAACTGCGCTGAGTTCTTTTTGTACTCAACCTGTCTATTTGTTTATTTAGATCAGTATTTCTCAATTAGTGGGGCACATGTTTAGGAGTCAGATGGAGCATGAGAGGCAAGGTGGATTCAACTGTCTTTATTCATACTTGAACCATAAACAGGCCTCCAGTCACTAGGTTGCAGCAGTGCACAAACAGGCTAACTGTACCAGTGGAAGAAATGCACAGCACCCGTGTAAACAGAGTTGATGGAGAGGTTTGTCATAGGAGTAAAAAGAAAAATGGAGAATTTGTCAATGGCAAGAAATGGGGCAAAAATAAAATCAGAAAATATGACAAAGCCTACCTTGCCCTTGGATTCACTGATAATACGGTCGGGAATGAGGAAAGACCCGCTTGTGTTTTGTGTCTAAAAACTCTAGCAGAGGGTAGCATTAAACCAAACAAATTAAGGTGGTACCGTTTACGGAAGGCAGGTGAGTGGAGGCTGGGAAACATTCTTTGCTATGTGAATTACAAACTGTTTTACTGTTACAAATGAAACCTGGAAATGGTTTAAAGCTGGTGCAGATATTATATCCACTTATGTTATTTTTCTGTTTTAACAGTCAAGTGAATTTATGCAGAACACTGGTACCAGCTACTCATACAGTGGTTTATGGATAAAAAATATACATATTATCAGGTTCTCAATCTGGGGGGCATGAAATTTCTGCTCCCTGGGGGGGAATGATAGAAAATTATTGAGAACCACTGATTTAGACCAAAGATGAGATCGTCACCAAGAAGAAGTGAGCAATCCAAGTGTTCAGACAGTGCAGACAAAATGTATGGAAGAATAGGGGGTCATCATCACTGGGAAATATATACTGACAATATATAACTTCTGGTTAAGTATAGCTATTTTTATTTTTATATATCAACCTTTTGGACCTGTAACTGTGTCTATTACAGTAAAGTTAATATTTTTGTGAATTAAAATTGTTAGTCCCCTTTGCCTAGAATTACAGCAGGCAGAAAACAAATTAGGAAACTCAGGTTTTTAAAGGGTTTTTTGCGCTATGAAATTTAAATGAATTCTTTGTAATAAGAAAAACCTGCCGGGGTCAAGTTGGTTAAAATCTTTACTTTTTCTCTCGGGTACCAGTCCATGTCTTTACATGGGCAAACCTTAGGTGCCCTATTTTGGGTGGTAGCTAAAGTTGGACAGTGCATATCACCAAAAACACATAGACCCAATTTAAATATTCCGGGGGCTTGTGGTTGCCTGAAAAAAAAGCCCAGAAGAAAAGATTACAGAAAAGGACAATTAGAAGGTGCTGGGATGAGAGGGGTGATAGATATAAGGGTTTCTTAGAAACTCTTTATTTGTGTGTGTGTTTGTGGTGTGTGTGGTGTGTGTGTTTTTCCTCTTTTTTTTTTCGTCAACACAAACATACAAAATCACAAAGAGGTGTGGTAACAGCAAAATTGGGGGAACAAAAGGGGCAGTACCCAAAGCCCCGCGCCTCGGCCCCCCCACACAATCAAGCAAACATCATGCTGGCTGTGGGTTTACATTGGGTACAATCCTATTTTCTAATTTTCTTAACCAGTGTTACATGTTTTAGACTAACCTCTTGTTGCTCCTAATAAAGCCACAGAGTGATCTTCCTGTTCTTGAACAACTGATCATTATTATAGAGTTTATCTACAACCACTGTGGCTCTGATGTAATCGGAGATGTATTTCTTCCTGATTGGGAAAAATACTCGCCTTCGTTTGAGGATCTTTTTTGTAAACTGGTCATTACGCTGAAGTTTGTTCACCGTAGCTCTCTGCCCTGACTTCTGACCTGCTCTTTTTGCTTGTAGTACTCAAACTTCGAATGTGATGGAATGCAATGTTTTTACCTCGTCAATTGGTAGTTTCAGCTGACATTGGAGAAATCCACGGACTGTGGATTCGGCATCCTCCTCTGCCCATTCTGGGGTGCCAGAGAAGACAAGGTTTTCCCGCATGCCCCGAGCTTGTATATCCAGGATGGCCTAATTCATTTTTGATGATGAAGACCCAGTGGAACAGCTATGTTCATCGTTCCCAAGTTAAAAAAGCACAAAAATTCATGGCTGTTAGAGTGTATACAAAGGTTTATAGCTTAGATGAGTTTAGAGTCAGAGGAACAAAATTGATTAAATCTCACAGTTTACAAAGAGACATTTTAAAATTAGATACAAATATTTTCTACGGGGATGTGCGGGGGGCATTTGTGTGTGAAAATGTATGTGTGTGTACTATAGTGTTTATGAGTGTGTTTGGTTGTGAGTGCATGTGAGTGACATTTTATCAGGACAAATTTCCCCACAGGGATTGTGGCATGATTTCTGAGAGCAGGAAAAAGACTAAAAAGCCTCAAGAAAAGGAGAGACAGATAGATAACAGAGGGATTGACAGCTGGATAAAGAGAGAAGAGAAGGACTGACATTAGATGAATGTTGTAAAAGACAGAATAATGGAGAGACATGAAGATCAAATAAAGGATGGACAGATATTAGACATTAGTCTAATAAGCAAATGCTACTTACAATAGGTAGGGGAAAATGTTTGAACCTCAAGGGGATGAGATAGAAGTAGGGTGAAATATACTCTTTTAAGTTGGTTGATGCACTTCCCTAAACCTCTTTTCACCATAGCACAAAGATATACAGTATATAACAACTGTAATTGTAAAACAGTTGTTATATTACATATTTTTCACAGTAAGTGTAACAAATTACAGTTTTATTCTGTTGCTAAAATGTATAACAGATGTAGCTAGATATTCAATCAAACCGCACTATAGTTTAATGAAATGTCCACACATTGTTGCTGAACTCCTATCTAGCCATATCTTGGATTGGCATTTCGCACATAAGAAGTGGACACTTGGCTAACTTTTCCGACATTTGTGGAGACATATGCATATGGGTTTTAAACAAGGTTTAAAGAAGGTACAGGGGTCACCTGGTTGTCTGGTTCTGGGACAGGGGCTTTAATGCAAAGTTTATCCCATTTCAAAGCATGATTTTTTTGGGCAAAAACATACCACAGCTGGGCCTGGTAGAAAACATTTTGTAATTTCCCAGAGGAAACTTCCCTGATGTCTGGAGGTGGTGCTTGAGTATAAATGGACTAACATGGTGGCTCCCACACACCTAACGTTAAGTCCTGTTGCTCTCGAAATTCTGGTGTTAGTTTAGGTACCAAAATAGGTGTCCACCATCACTAATGTGACAAATTTTATTTTGACTGGTATAATGTCTTAAATGATAATGTTTTACCTTTGGACATGGAGAGGGCACTGAGTTGTGTCATGAAATTCACTTAAAGCTTGCTTAACAAGGTGGGACTTTTCACTTTGCAACATGTTGGAGGAGCAAACATTCTGCCACCATTTGGCTCGGATTTTGTGGTTGCAAAATGTCACTTAGATGGGATTTAGGCTTATTTTCCTAGGTTAAGGGGCTGAGGCTGAGCTTTGCTTGGTTCTTTCTCTTTTTTACATGATAACAATGACACTGACTCATGAGGCTTGTCCCTGTCCCCTTTGCTTGAAAGTCTATGTGACTATGTCTAACCTCATGAGAAGGTCACACTTTATTACTGGTCTTCATGAAAGGAGGCTACTCCTCAGCCTCTCATCAGGACGTGTGAGTGTGCACAACAGCCCATGCACTGTGGAAGAGTGTACATACGAAGATGGGTGGCTTGACCAACATATGCGACTTGCCCATACTGACCTCTCTGCCTTTCTGGCCAATTGCTGGTAACCCCCCTCTGGTCGGCAAAGACTGTCTCCCTGCTCAAGGACTGCAGGAAAACAGAGCCTTCTCCTCTCATGGTCTCCAGGTTAATTTTGAGGATGAAGGTGATGCCGATTGGAGCTCTGTTTCAAGGGGGTGAGCCGAGTGCTGCAACCTCTGTAAGTGTATTTTACAAGGTAATTGGAAAACAAAAGAAATCTGTAAAAACTCCAAGCGAAATATAGGCTGCTGCCCAGGGGCCAGGCACCTGCTAAGGTTCTCAAGCACCCAGAGCCAGAAACAACCTCATCCACCACCATCAACATTGGGGCAACCTTCAGTAATGTTTTAGAGATGGATGAAAACACCATCCCTCTTGGATCTGACAAGTCGTCTGTGGAAGATTTAGCTTTAAAAGCCAAATCTAACAACAAGGACTGTGTATTTCCTAATTCCATCGAGAAGAAACAATAGTTGAATATAGAAGATTCCAGGAAGGTTTTAAGCCATCTCACAAACAGAGTCAACTCACTGCTCAGCTTCATGGCACAGGGGAGCAGGGCAGTACACAACTGGCTCTTCCTGGGCAAAATGTTCACAGATCTTTGAGTAAGTTCTTCTTGCCTGAACTTGATGTTTGCAGTAAAATATAATTTCTTTTATGTTCATTTTTCATTTGCAGATGGAGCTTACATCTAACAGAAATGGGGAAAAAGGTCACCACTGCTGTCTTTTATTTGGCGAGTGTATACCATTAGCTGAAGTTCATGAAGGAGACACCCACAGTGAGCTGCAAGCTTTCCAAGTCCCAGTTTATCGGGGTGATTCGAGTCACACTGTGCTGTATTAAGGAGGTCAACAAAAAGGTTGACAGCCACCAGATTAAAGTTCAGACTACAAAGCAAGGCGAGGCATGCCTGTGGAAGCCCCGGCTAGGTACTGAGAGCTGGCCAGAGAAAAGATCCCACAGCTTCTAGGTAAGTATTATTATGTGATTGCAGTGACTGAATAATGAACTGAACTCCTGATGTAATTAAGGTAACCCTGATGAATAAGATATATGTCAATGGAATATTTCCAGCAATCCTTCCTAACAAACATTTTATGTGTTTTGTCTATAGGTACATGGGGGAACCGGCAAATACATGGTCCAGTTCCTTGAGAAGAACAGTGGCTCTCCTGCTGAAGGCAGAGCCTTGCCTTCCGGTTCTGAACCCTTATCTCCTCCTGAGGTCCAAGGAAAAGGGAAGGGAAAGAAACCCAGAGAGGAGTCATTGGAGGACTCTTTGGTTGAAAGCAGCATCAGTTTGTCAGTAGAGGAAATGGAAGAGACACCGGTCACACTTAGGGGGAGGGTGCTGGTGGCCCTCAGTCCTTTGTTGCCACAACAAAATATTTCCAACAGAAGAATAAAGGGAAGTTTATCCAGCAGGCTCTGTGGGCTATCTGCCTTTAGTGGGCTTCGGTGAGGGTTTTCTTACAGGGCTGCTTCTGGCTGGTGTATGGGTGTTGGGCATGTGTTCTTGGGTGGGAATGGGTGCGGAGGCTGGTGGGGATGCATTTGCGCAGTGTGAGCTTTGTGCATGACATTTGTTTTGGGTGTTTTTTTGCTGTGTTCTGTCCTCCACTCTATGGTATGCTGTAGTGGTGGCTCAGTTCTGGGGCGGGGATCGCTGAGCTCAGTGGTGGCTTTGGGCTCTTCTGCCTTGTACTGGGGTGGGGTTTGCTTGTCTGCTGGTTGGTTCCTGGTGGGTGGTGTGTTTGGGGTTTGTGGGTTTTCACTGAAGAAGGATTTGTGTTGTCACTGTTGCTCTGGCATTGGCTCGGGGGGGAGCTGTTGCTCGGCTTTGCTCTATCGCTTGTCTGGTCTGTATGTTGGTGGTTGGGGGTGTGGCCTCTTTGTGGTGCAGGATGTGGCCTTTCTGTTCTCTTTGGTTTACTGGGCCGGCATCTTTCCTAAGGTGGTGGGCAGGGTGGCACATTGTGGGGTCCACTTGGCTGCCTCATTGGCTCTGGCTGTTTTGGTTCATTTGTATGTGGAGGAATGCATGTGCCTATGTCACACTGGCTGGGGGTTTTCGTTTGGTTGGCCTTCCGTTTTGGGTCAGTTGTGAGCTTGGTCTTGGTGTGGGGCGTGTTTTGTTGTTTTGCTGGCCTGGTTGTGGCTGCAATCTGATGCTGGGCGGGGGAGCTTTCGGGAGTGGGCGCTCTGTGGGTTCTGCAGCGTGGGTCCAGGGGTGTTTGGGTGAATTGGTCACGTGTTTGTGCTCCGTTTTCTTGTTACGCTGGTTGGCTCTTTTTTTTGGAGTAGGGCTACATTCTTGGTCGTCACTGCGTGGTTCCAGCTGGCACCTCTTGGTTGGGGATCAGTGGCTTCTTGGGTCGGCTGAATGGGTGTCGGGGCTGGGTTTGGGTGGTGTTGCTTGTGGCGGTTGGTCCCAGTTTTCGGTCGGCTCTCAGTCAAGCCTTCTCGTAATAGATTACACCAAGGGAAAAGTTCTTGGCTTGAGAAACGATTAATGAGTTGTTTGCAGTGCAACTGGGAAAGTTTTGATGTTCTGACTGTGCCAGTTCAAGTTGACCTGGCAGCTGAGGGTCTGCATCCAGATAAGTGATGAAATTGTTATTGTGAATTGTCACGTACGCCCCTGTAATGGTTACCAGATGTTGGCTGAATGACAATTCCCGGAAAAGTAGAGGAAAAAACAATGTCATGAATGCCTAGATGAATGACGTAAAAGAGGCCTGTATAAAAACCTGGTCAAGACTGGTCGAGACTGAACGCCAGGGGCGACTTTTGAAATTCCTGTGAAGACGTTTTTTGTATGCTTTTGAATAAAGTCCCCACCGTGGGTGCTGATTGAGAGGAGAGCTGAGTTCTGGTTTGATTATTTTAGCTCAGTCAAAGACCGCTTGCTCCTAAAAAACTCGGCAAATAGGGGTGCCTACTGGGGTCAGGCAGGAAGCTGGCTCCCTGGGAGAGTATTTTGCCCCCCAGTCCTTTCCTCCCCATCCCTCCGGACACCTCCCTCCACCCGCTTCATCCCACTACCAATCATGTAGGGCCTTGGGGTACAGGGGCATCAGTGGAGTGCAGGGAAGGTTTTCCCTCTTTGCAGTACCATGGTTGTCTGGGCCCCAGTCTTATTGTACAACATTTTCAAGGGGCCTTGGGGGTGGGCACACTTAATGGAATCCGGGGGGGGGGGGGTGCATGGTGCTGGCTGCGCCATCCACCCATGCTACCTTTTGTGCCTCTGGTGCTGGGCTGAAGTTGCAATCAGGTGGGAGGGGCGGTGGAGTGCGTCTTGTACCTGTAGCTCTATCAAATGTGGGGCCTATTTTCTCTCACCACACTCCCTGTCGGTTGATGGTGTCTCGGCCCACTGGTGTATTGGTGGTTCTCGGTGTCCGGGGCTTTGTGCTTTGGTGTGTGCTGCTCACTCCCAGTGGCTGCTTGGCGGGGCCTGGGCCCCCTGGCTCTGTAGGCCTCTGCTAGGGGGTGCTGTGCCCTAGCTTCTCAAATCTCTGGGTCCATGGCTGGATCTGCTCCAGTGCAGACACCTGCCAGAGGGCCCTGTGGGCTTGTAGCTGCAGCTCCCTGGGGCTTCTGCACTGTGGCTGTTGGGTGGTTTCCCTTGGGCTCTGCTCTGCTCTTCTCGGGGTGAGGGTGCAGTAGTTCCAGTGGTGGTCCTAGAGGGGGTTCCCTTACTCTGGGGGAACTTTAGATGTATATGGCTCAGAGCTCCTCCATGCCTGTTTCGGGTCCTAGTGGGAGGTCTGTGGCTTCTCAAATATTGCATATTTTAAGGCTATAATGCTCCACTTGTGAAAGTAAATCTGTTCTCTTCTCTCTGTATCTCTTCTTGGCACTCAGACAACTATTATGACAGGACATGTAAAGAAAGAAAAAAAAAGCGGCACAGGGCAAAAAAAAAAAGTTTCGTATGGATAGGATCACTAAAAAGTTGTTGCGCATGATCTTGCACATATTTATGGTTGGAGGATATGCAAATGTAATTATTTACCACCCACAACATGATATTTCAAACCTGATACGGATTACGGTTGCTGTTTTTGCATCTATATTTAGCACTTTTGAAAGGTTGGTGCAAACTGGCATGCAAAAATGATGTGCCATGTTATTTAACAAACAAAACTGAACATTGACAGCCAACAGAGACCACAGAAAACCACAACGGAGCCAAATAGACATTGAAGGAAAAACAAATAATAAAAAAACTGTCCTTTGCGATTCTTGTGCACAAGACAGATTACTTAAACGTTTTTTCTTCCTAATGTTCTGTTACAGCTATGTATGAAGCACATTCATGTTGTATTAAATTATTATGGGCCCACCTTGGTTTGCAATGTTTGGGTCAAGTGAGTCTTATCCTTCAATGTTAATCACTTGTCACTGAAAGAAAGCTGAAAGCCCTCGCATAGTGGTGGGGGGGTGGCAGTGGCCAGGCGGTAATAGTGGAGCTGAGCTGGTAGGTTGTTCTTCCTGGGTTAGTGCTGCAGTGGCGGGGATATTTGGGCGTGATGGGGGCCATTGCCCCTGGGAGCGTACCACCTGCCGGGGACTGCTTGCCGGATGAGTTGATCCCATCTTGGAGCAGGGTCGGCGGGATTCTGTGTGGGATTGGGGCTCAGTGGTATCTGCTCACGTGCGGTGGCTTCGGGCAGGGCTGTGTGGTGGTGGGGGTGGTGATATGCAGTAGGGGTGCTTGGAGCAGGGGCTGTGTGTGGGGCTTACACTGTGTGGATGTGACCTCATCAGCTTTTTGGGGTGGAGCTCTCTTGTGGGGGTGGGATGGGCGGAGAGGCCTCCTCTGTGTTCAATTCAATTAAAATACAAAAATACTTTATTATTCCCAAAAGGTAATTAAACATTGTTGTAACTTATATCATACATGCTTCAACAGCCGTTGTAGATGCTGATGGCTGTGGGCAGGAAGGATCTCCTATAGTGGTCTGTCTTACAGCAGGTCTGAAGAAGCCTCTGACTGAAGACACTCTGTTGTTGTATGACAGTCTCATGAAGAGGATGCTAAGGGCAAAACAACCCACACATTTTGAACCCCCGCCATATTTATGTAATGTGCTCTTAAACCTTTACTTCAGAAACCTTCACTTAAACACGATGATTTAATAAATTACAGACCTATATCCAATCTTCCATTCTTATCTAAAATCCTTGAGAAAATAGTTGCTAATCAAATGTGTGAGCATTTACACAGCAATGATCTGTTTGAAGAGTTTCAGTCAGGTTTCAGAGCTCATAAAAGCACTGAAACAGCTCTGATGAAAGTCACTAATGATATTCTCCTAGCGTCAGATAACGGACTTGTGTCTGTACTTGTCCTGTTAGATCTCAGTGCTGCATTTCATACAGTCGATCACAATATTCTCTTAGAAAGGCTGGAATATGCTGTAGGGATCAGGGAAACAGCACTAGGCTGGTTTAAATCTTATTTGTCTGACAGACTCCAGTTTGTTCAGGTAAATGATAAATCATCTTCAAACTCCAGGGTTAATTGTGGAGTACCACAGGGTTCAGTACTTGGGCCAATTCTCTTCACTATATATATGCTTCCAATAGGTACAATTATCAGGCAGCATAGGATAAATTTTCACTGTTACGCTGATGATACTCAGCTTTACTTATCCATAAATCCTGATGAACCCAACCAGTTAGATAGACTACAAGCATGTCTGGAAGATATAAAAACTTTACATTTTTTGCTTCTAAATTCAGACAAGACAGAAGTTGTCGTCTTTGGACCGGAGTCTTTAAAAAAGAAACTGCTTAGTCAATCACTTAACCTGGATGGCATTAGGTTGACCTCCGGTAATAAAGTAAGAAACCTTGTTGTTACTTTTGAACAGGACATGTTATTTAAATCCCATATTAAACAGGTTTTTAGGATTTCCTTCTTTCACCTCCGGAACATTGCCAAAATTAGAAATATCCTATCCAGGAGTGACGCTGAAAAACTAGTCCATGCATTTGTTACTTCAAGGCTGGACTATTGTAATTCGATACTATCAGGATGTCCACAAAATGGAGTTAAAAGCCTTCAGCTGATTCAAAATGCTGCAGCAAGAGTTCTGATTAAAATTAGAAAGAGAGATCATATTTCTCCTATTTTGGCTTCCCTTCATTGGCTCCCTGTTAAATCCAGAATAGAATTTAAAATTCTCCTCCTCACATAAAAAGCCCTTAATGATCTAGCTCCATCACACATCAGATTTCTGATTGTTCCATATGTTCCTAACAGGGCACTTCGTTCTCAGACTGCAGGTTTACTGGTGGTTCCTAGAGTCTCTAGAAGTAGAATGGGAGGCAGATCCTTTAGTTATCAGGCTCCTCTCCTGTGGAACCAGCTCCCGGTTTTGGTCCGTGAGGTGGACACCCTGTCTACTTTTAAGGCTAGGCTTAAAACTTTCCTTTTTGATAAAGCTTATAGTTAGAGTGGCTTAGTTTATGAGGGAGGGAGCCTTCCTCCCTCCCTGTTGGATGGAGTAAGGGGGAGTCAGGTTTAGCCTAAACCGCCTCAGTTATGGTTGAGGTGCAAACACACCCTCCATTTCTGCTGCCTGTATGACCCCTTCTCTTTTCCAATGGTTATAATCAGTCTGACAGAGAGAGGTATCCCAATTCTTGTGGTTTTTGGTATAACAATGACCATCAGTGGGACCCTTTGTGGGGTGCCTTGAAACGACATTGTTGAAAATAAGCGCCGTTTAACTAAATAATCTGAACTGAAACTTTCTGTGTAGTTATGCTGCTATAGGCTTAGGCTGCTGGAGGACACAATGACCACTTTCACCCACTTCGCTACATTCTCACACTACTCTCCAATTTTGCATTATTTGCTGTTATTTCAGCTTTTAACTTTGTTCTCTCTTTTTTCTCTTCCTAGAAGCTACACCTGGCCTGACTCTGTGTCTACCTGTGACACCTTTCTGGAGAGGGGCATCGTCCGAGCTTCTGCTGGCAACAATTTAATGCTCACCCTCTACCGATGATCCACATGGCCCTGTCTTTTAGTGTTTAACCCCTTTTCTCTCCTAGACATGGCGATTGACTGAGCTTTTACTGTAACTAATTATATGTGCTCTCTTTCAGACTCTAACCTTGAAAACTGGCTCAGAGTTTACATGTTCTTTCTTTCTAGGTGAAACGACTAAAGGAGCTACAACCATTAACATTTACTTTTCCTTCCCATAGAAAGTACACCTGGATCAGTGCTTCTTTGTTCTCTTTGTGTCTCTGCTCTGTTCTCTCTAACCCCCAGTCGGTCATGGCAGATGGCCGCTCACACTGAGCCTGGTTCTGCTGGAGGTTTCTTCCTGTTAAAAGGGAGTTTTTCCTCTCCAACGTCGCTACATGCATGCTTAGTATGAGGGATTGCTGCAAAGTCAACGCCAGTGACTGTCCACTGTCTCTACATGGTCATCCGGGAGGAGGTGCTGTAAGTCACTGACTGGATGCAATCTGCTGGGTTTCCTTAGACCCAAAAACTTTTTATCCAATTTGAATAAGTAACTCTGACTGCACTGTTCAATGGTTAGGACTAATTGGAATGTATGTACCTGACTTTTGTGAAGTGCCTTGAGACGACATGTGTTGTGAATTGGCGCTATATAAATAAAACTGAATTGAAATAAAACAGAAAAAAAATAAAGGCCACTAATGCCAAAAATCTTAAAACTAAATTCAAAAAAGGATAGCTAAATAATTTAGGACTCAAACTCACTCCATACATGTTCAGCACTTACTGTATATATGTCATGTTTGTACGTGTTTTAATTAGAATGCAGAATACCACATATTCACTCTTCACTTTATTGGTGACTGTCTGAGTTCTGAGTGCACCTCTGTGCTTGTGTCTGTGTGTGTTGAGAAATGAAATAACAAATAATTCTTCATAGCGCCCTCAGTAAAATGCTTAGCCCCCCCTTAGCACCGGCAGAAATATATTTCTGGAGCCTCCACTGAATTGGATATAAAGAAATTAACTTCTTCACATGTGACAAATTGATATGTGACACATGATAGTTCTAGAAAAAATGAGTTAATGCTAGTAAAGTTAAATGAGGTGAACCTAGCTTAACGATTTCAGTCTTACAGAAGAACATGTATGGCACTTGGGGAGGAAACTAGATTCTGAAGGGACTTTTGGGGACTAGGCTTTATTTCTAAACTGATTTTTCACGCGTGTAATTACATTTTCTTTAATCTCGTGACATACTGTACTTGATAGCATGCATAAGCCTTGCTTTCAGAGGTGAGCTGTACATTCCTGCGCAGAGCAGGCACACATTTGAGAATAGGGCAGAAGATAGAGCTGCCATTCATGTCATGTTCACATGCCGTTTTTAGGGTGAAAACTGAATTATGTTGCGTTTCTACTGTTCCTGTACACCACAGCAGCGCACGTTTTATCTGAAAACAGCACCTCTTTAAAACTGGTTCTAGAGTAGAAGGATTTGTGCACGGAGATTGCACTTAAAATGTTGTCATGTAGATGTTTTAACAAATGTATTTTTCACACGTACTCATTCTAGCGAAGTTATATAAACTGTTGCATAAAGGCTAAATTTGCAGTTATGCTTGTTAGGTTGTGTTTTGTTGAGGACAGTTTGTGTTTCTTACTTTCAGATGTATGTCTTATTCACACACCTGTCCTGGTCCTCTGATGAGTTCCTGGCATTTAAGCTCCTGGCTGTGACCATTCATTCCGGATTATTCAGTGACACTGGTCTGAATAGACAGCTGACAAGTCGCCTTTGAGACCTTCTCGATAAACCTTGTGTTTTTTGTGTTTCTGAAGGACACTTTGTGGAGTCTGGAACTCACCTTTTGCTGGAGCTTAAGGACTCGGGAAGTGGATTCATTCTCCTGGAAAATCTCACCACAAGATCAACAAACCGCAGTCCTGCCCCTCTCACTCTCCCTCGCGGACCTGGAACACAAAACTTACCTCGAAGACGGAATCACTTTTGCCACCTGGATATCCTGTGCCTCCTCCTCCGAGCTTTCCTCCCTCTAAAGAGCCTGTAAGAACGACAGTTACATTCTCCTCCTCATTCTCAACATTCTCCTGTGGATTACTCCAAGTAACGCTTTCCCATTCCCTTTTCAGGGCGAATCTACTACTACCCTTTGTAAATAAACTTCACTTAAAACTTTTCATCAGTCTCTGCCTCATTGTTCTGTTTTGCCTGTACTTGGGTACTCCTCTTGCTACATCACAACAATGCTATTTGCATAAAACTACAATGGAAACTTTCCAAATACATATATTATGCTGCATGCTTGTTCATTTGTACTCTTCGTTGTGGTATTTTTTTTTTTAATTCATTTTACTTTTGTTCAGTTTTTTTGTAATATGTGGTTTAAAACTTTTTTTTTTAATGAAAATGGTTTGCTCTATTTTTTTTCGAAATTTCAGCTTATGTAATTTTCTAAATTAAGAGCTGATTATAACAGAAGAGGGCCTATGATGTCAGCCACAAATAGAGATGTCTATTATATTAAGAACTGAAAAATATCCTGTTCCCCACCTTTCTCTTATTTCTGAGAAATTTGTTTGTACTACTAGATTTACATCTGGTCAACATGTCAAGTTGACCAGAAACACTCTTTCTTTAAAAAGACTGTTCGGGATGTCAACAACTTTAACTTTTTAAAACATTCTGCATACCCTTGCCTCAAGACACCAGCTTATGTTGGCAAATTATCTTGAAATGCCAACCATTTTCAAGCCAGACACTGACACTGCAAAGGTCACTTATGTGTCCCTCCAAGTCATAGATGCTGCAGCAAGACAAGCTATTTTGAATAGATACACCCATGTTGACTCAGTAGGACTGACCCCACGTGTCATTCTACATGGAACAAAGTTTTCAAAAGAAATTGTTTCAGCTGGGGGTACAAGTGGACTGCCTGATTTTGGAAGAATCTTGGAAATATGCATTATGTTAGCTGGTCAAGTCGGCTTCATTGTTGAACGTTTTACAGCATACTATGTACAGCATCTTCGGAGTTACCATCTTGTGAAGAAAAGTTGAGTGTCTGTTGGTGAAACCAGAGGATGTCTACTGCAAACAGCATAGCAGTCCAGCATGTCCAGTGCCAGTATTAGTCCACGCGTTTCAGACTCTGCTACTGTCATTGCTGAAGCCAGTTTTACAGAGCACTGTAAAACTGTATGTACAAACAAAGGAATACTCAAACAGAAAAAACCTCACATTTTGTGCAAGTACGTATGTCAGCCACATCCACTTCAAATTTGAAGCGCCACATCGAGTTAGAACATCTGAGCTATCTTGGGAAATATCTGTGACTGAATGATGAACATATGAAATCATTAACGAAGGGAGAACTGCCGCTGAGTGCATCCACACAAGTGAAGCTCACTCCATATAGTAAAGGACTTGCTTCCTTAGTCTCCCAACAACAAGTGGACACGCTTGTACTGGATTACATTGTGGTTGATCTGCAGCTTTTAAGTAAGGTTGACAAGCCATCGTTCATCAAATTAGTGACAAAACTCTGACAACCCAGGGTTCAGAACAGGAAGCAGGGTCGTTGTTTAACACTCTTCTCTTCAGCTTCTGTACTGTTACCCACCCATTGCTGATTTATTTATTAGTCCAATTATTAGACCAATTAATAGCTACAACTCTTTTGAATATGTATTCCTTAGTTTTCGTCTTCCAAATTGCAAAGCATTAAAACCACTTCTGTTTGTTGTTTTGTACCGTCCACCAGGCCGTTATTCTCAATTTTTAGATAATTTCTCAGACTTCTTAACTGATTTAGTGCTCAATACAGATAAGGTCATTATAGTGGGGGATTTTAACATTCAGTTGACACTGAACGTGATAAGCCTAAATTTAGCCTTTAATGCTATCTTAGACTCAATTGGCTTTGCTCAAAATATTAGCAAACCTACCCACGTTTGTCTTCATTCTCTGGACCTTGTGCTGACATATGGCATTGAGTGTAAAGAAATAGCAATATTTCCTCATAACCTTGTCCTGTCTGACCATTCTTAATAACCCTTAGGTTTAATTTAACTGAGTACTCCACACCTGAAAGAAAATTTCATTATAGTAGGTCATTATTAGAAAATGCTGTAACAACCTTTAAAGAATCTGTTCCATTTTTTATTTCCCTATTATCAAAGAAAAACACAGATGAGGACAATAATTTTGTTTCTTCCCCTTCACACACTGATTCTCTTGTTCATAGTGTTACTTCCTCACTGCGTGGTGCTTTAGACAATGTAGCCTCACTGAAAAAGAAGATAATTATTCACAGCAGACTGGCTCCCTGGTTTAATTCAGAGCCACTTACTTTAAAGCACAATGTTAGAAATTTGGAGAAAAAATGGCGCTCTACACACCTAAAGGACTCATACTTAATCCGGAAAAATTGTTTACTGTTGTATTAAAAGACACTTTGCCAAGCTAGAATAGCTTATTTCCCATCTTTAATAGAAGATAAGAATAATACTGTTATTTTTAGTACAGTTGCTAAACTTAAACAGAGGCATAGCTCTGTTGAGCCATTCATTCCCTTAGCTCTCAGCATTAATACTTTAATGGGAATCTTTTAAATAAAATAAAATTAAAATTAAATAATCAAGTGTGTGAGCATCTGTTTGAAGAGTTACAGTCAGGTTTCAGAGCTCCTCAAAGCATGGAAACAGCACTAGTGAAAGTCACTAATGATATTCTCCTGGCCTCAAATAATGGACTTGTGTCTGTATTTGTTCTGTTAGATCTCAGTGCTGCATTTGATAGAGTCAATCACAATATTCTCTTAGAAAGGCTGGAACATGCTGTTGTCAAACCTGCTTGTGTTTTTATTAAATTACCTGGTCTAGTCCTTTGTTTTCTGTCTCCCTTCACCTCAAGCCCACACCTGTTCTGTGTTTTCCCCTGATTGTCTTGTCACATTTGTCATTGGTTCCCCCTGCTGTTCAGTTTTGTATTTAAGCCCGTTTGTCTCCGTTGTTCCCCGCTGGTTCCTTATGTTATGTGTATGTGTGTTTCCTGCTGAGTGCTTGCTACCCTGTCTGTGTCCTGCCCTGGAAAATATAGACTCATCTTACCTGAAAACCTCGAGCTTCAGGAGTTCTTCCCTGCATATTGGTCTAACAAAAAAAAAATTATGATAGAAGGAACCAAGCGGGAGGAATGGTAAGGGAATTCAAGAGGGAGATTCTGGTCAAATTATTTTCCCACCTTGCTACCTCTCCCAGCTCCCCATGGCGGAGGCTGGAGATAGCTGGCAGCCTCCAAGACTGGCTCGAGGCGAATAAGGATTTTTTTCCTGATCCTCGGATTCACCACATCATTGAGGCCAAGCGACAACGGGCCCTGGGAGAAATAGCCGCTTCAATGATGAGGCCTCCTAAACCCTCCTCCGCTCGCCTCTCCACTGAAGCTGGAGGCGGTTTTCTGGCTCATGGTTTAGCTCCTGATCAGCCATCGCCGCTGCTTCCGACTCCTAATCCTGTTCCTGGTCCAGTTCCGGAGGGGTTCATGGATGAACCGCCTCCACACTCCGATCCTGTTCTTGGTTCTGTTCCCGGAGGGGATCATGGATGCTGTGTGGTGGAAACAAACTCTGCATATTAACCTGAACATATATCTATGGGGCATAACAGGGACAGGATGACACAGCAGGAATGAGTTCAGGCGGCCGGGCCGGAGGCAGAGTTTGTTTCCACCACACAGCATTTTGCATTAAGGTTTAATATGGCTCTCATTTCCTAATGTTTTAGACACCCTGGACATATACAAAGGCCATAATGTTGTGTTTAACCTTAATGTGCTATAATTTAAAATCTTTGAATTTTGCAGATTTCCTATGTTAAACTAATGGAGCATTCCTCAACTCATAAAATCACACACTCAAAAATGAACTAAAATGCAGAGATTAGCCGCTAACCCTCAATGATTTAATTAGTCGTGCCACATACAAAGACTGAAATCCAAAGTTAAACAAAGCCAAAATTCATAAGGTCCCAGGCAGACATTCTCCGAACCTATTATGACAGTAATACTCGAAACGGCTCGATCTCCTCCTCTGCATTGCCCTCTGGAACCTATGCAAACAGGCAGAATTTGTCTAATCTCTAAACAAAATCGCATGCCTTTATTGTGGGTCCTTTGGTCACTACGTTGCTTCATCTGCCCAAAGGCCCTGGCCCCCATTAAATAATGGGATATTGACAGGTAAAGTAAATCAATTTAAACACCCCAATTTTTGTTAAAAATGTACCTTTGCATTTTTTCGGAACTCTTCCTTGAAATAGTTAACTCCTGTGGGAAACAGAATATCATCAATCCTAGTCTAGTTAAACAATATAACTTTACATTTTAGAACATTTAACTCTCTATATAGAGTTAGTTCCTCATCTAACTATATTTTCATAGTTAGATGAGGAAACCAGAGCTGAAGCCTCCACTCCAGTTCATCCCAAAAGTGTTCAAGAAGGTTGAGGTCAGGACTCTGTGCAGGCCAGTCAAGTTTCTCCACACCAAACTCCATAATCTCCTCACACACATCCTTCCACACAAGGTAAGATGGGAACTTTTAAAGAGTTGTTTAAAAGACAGCATGATCTCACGGTTTCCAAGCACCCAATTCTGCTTCTCCAACCTTTCAACTTTCTTCCTTCTGTTCTCCCCACCTGTCAATGGAGTGAACACAGAGGATGTGCAGCTTTCTCAAACGGTGCAAGTGGTCTATTTCAACCCCAATAAATGGCCTGTTCATACTAAACTCACAGTTTTTGGGAATTTGTCACTTTTTTCTACTTAGTGTCATGTTAATGTATAATTTATATTTGCCCAAAATAATTTGAAAAGACCAAAAGCTTTCTCAGATGGCTGAATAAGACTTTTTTTTTTTCTCTTGCTCTCGGGTGGAAGACATGCGTTTTCTCTCCCTCCCTCCCTGCCGATCCCTGCTTCTGCTTTTTGTCTGTATTTTTCTCAGAGCCTCGCTTTGCATATCCTCCAAACTTTTAAATTATGGATTTGGTCAGCTGGACTCTTAACGTAATTGATCAATTTTTTTTTTTCAACGGGAAGACAGGGTAAAGGAGACCCTCTTGTCCAGACGGGACGTTCTTCTCTGGATACACAATGGATTCTTGGCAGCAGTGGAAGATTGTGTGCCTGACTAAGATGTCGGTCGCGGACGTAGAAAATGTGTACATATTTGGACTTTTGATAACAGGATTTCTGCTTTTTGGAGTTGGTGGTTACCTGGCTTATCGAGTGATTCGCAAAACGTGGGCGGCTGTTCAAAGCATTCCAAAGCTGCCTGCGATGTTGGATGGAGTCTGTAGAGCAATCTACACAGACTGAAATGTTAAATGAGCAGAATCACAAGCTGGACACGATTTTTGAACAGAATCGCAGCCTGGCAGCGGTTGGACTCAGAGGTTAAAGGATATAATCTTGGAGAAGTTGTACGCTCGAGGTCTGCGGAAAGTACCAGAAATTTGCCTATTTGGATTCGCAATTGAGACAGTAAAACTCTTAAAGTAGTTGGAAATTCACAACTGCCTGAACCACAACATTTATTGTTTTTCTAAATCTGGCTCCCCAATGTGGCCTTGGCAACTTCTGCTAACTGGCTATTGACAAAATATCTCCTGGATGTTGTATAAACACGACGCTCTTCCCCAGCACTCCCCTACCAGCTGTGTGCTGATAGGACTATGCGGCCAGTTGATAAAACTTCCACCTCTCTTCTCAAGGACAATGGCGCTTCTATCAGTGTTCTTGCAAACACACTCAGACTTATATATTCGCACCCTCAAGATTCCACTGTACCCTTGCTAAATCTTTACTTATTTGTGTGTTGCTTACCCCTGCTGAGGTTTTTTGTACTGTACTGAAATATGATTTTTTTCCTCTTATCTTACTTTACCTAAATGTGTAATTTCATTACTTTTCAAAGATTTTCAGATTTCTGAGAAGGAATACCAGCAAAAACCAATTATTATTAGTATTTCATTACTTTTTCATTGATTTTTAGTTTTATCAGAAGGATTATCAGCGAAAACCAAATATTATTAGTAATTTGAACTTTAGCTACTCTTACACCAATGACCCAGCTTTCTTAATTGGACTTCAATGGACTGTTATTACTTAGTTCAACTTCAGTACCAGTAAAAGCAATATATTATTAGCACCTGAAAATGTGGATTAAAGCTGTTTTGTACCAGTGACTCAGCTTCCCTAGTTAGAATTCAGTGGAATGATGAGACTATCAATATTATCATCTTCTTCTAGCATAAGATGCTTTATTATTAAGAGTGGTTTGGAACCAATTTCTACCAGTTAACTTGGAAGGATTATTAATTATTATTACTCCCAAGGATTATAAGTGTCATTTGATTTGTTTTTCTGTGTCTGTATCTGTGTTTATTTTCTTTGTGATTGTATTGTAATTGTTCTTCCTCATGTACAGAGCTTTAGTGTCTTGTTACTGAAGAGCGCTATATAAATAAACTTACCTTACCTTATAAAATAGGCCCATGTATTGGAACAGTAATTGCCAATCTGGATAACAGTGCAGTCCATAATGGGGGTGCAAAGTTTTGATGGCAACAAAAATATTAACACATTTTCTATAAAAAAAAAAAAAAATGTAAAACTACAAGCTAAATGACAATTATACGTCAAGACAAAACATTCATTGCATCAATCCTTTAAAATGACATGGCTTTTTGGTTTTTCATATTTTTGGAACCAAAAATATAACTTTCAGCACTGTTCCACCTCTGCAAAAATGAATATGACTCTGCAGAGACCTGTCACAGAACACTACATTGTTGAGCTTAGCTTGAAGCACCTGCCAATTTTTGACAGAAAATGGCAGCTAAAATACCAAGTGGCTCCAGGCAAAAACACACTGACACAATCAAAGTTCTAACTGTCCCAGGACAGAGTATAACAATCAGGAGCACATCCAAGACTAAAGGAAGACTAATAGCAGAAAACATCTCTGTAAGTAAGAGCAATGTTGAAAAGGAAGGTAGAGAGGTGAAAAAGGAGAATGAAATTGACCCTTAATGAGACATTTTACTGAAGCTAATAGACTGGTTGTGACGCTCTCACTAAGCAAGTTTAGATGAGTAACTATTTTTGTGTTTCTGATTTATTAAGATATAAGCAGGAGCCTTACATGAATGACAAGTTCTCATTTCTTTGAACTTTCTTACTTCTCTATACTATACTCCAGCCCAGGAAGGAGGAGTCACTGCTGTAATCCCTGAATAAAACTGTTCTCAAAACCACTTCTCTATCCTGCTGCATTGCAGCGAAGGAGAGGCAGCATGCAAATCTGAATATCAAGCAGGACTAATTCATACTTGGATCCAGAGTTGACTGGGATCTGACATTCAAGTATCCGGAGCTCGAACGCAATCACAAAGTTTAGTATGCCCTGCTGTCCAATTAATCAACTGTTTTGCAAAAAGAGGTAATTAGGATAAGTGTGTCTTGAAACCTGTCTTTCTAAGCTTTTGCAGAAAGGCATCTGAGCCAGAAAGTTCCCAGCAGAATCGAGTGAAGCGGCTTCCTTCCTCCCTGCGGAAGAGGAGACACAGGAATGGCAGTACTGTAAGTAACCGCCACGTTTCTTTGTTCATGCCTACCATGTTGGACCTCCTGTTTTCAGAACGGTTCATTAAGAGGTGGTGTTTGGGCAGACAAAATTAGTTTAGGATGAAATAATCTAAATATTTCATGACGTTTTGCTTTGTTTGTGGTGCAAAAGCTAAACTATTTTGAGTGCTAGCAGGCTATCTGCTCAGCAAATGTGAACAGGCCTCTCAGCCTTGAGGCTAGTTATTTCTTCTGTGTTGTGTTTTAAAGATGATACAAACTTTATTCAATGGCTGATTTTAAACACAGATTGGCCATAACGCGCCATAAGCGCTCATATGGATTTTAGTTAAAGGGTTACTTTCTAAGGAGCGACTGTGGCTCAGGTGATAGGAGTCTGTCCTCTATCTGGTGGGTTGCCGGTTCAAACCCCCACTCTGTCTGTCTTAGTCATTGTGTCCTTGGGCAAGACACTTTATCTGCCTTGCTGGTGGTCAGAGAGCCTATTGGTGCTTATTGTATGGTGGTATTGCTTTGGGGTCCTTGGACTTGATAAAGCACTATACAGACCATTTAATGCAGCAATTATTTTAAAAAAATTTTATTTTGTTTAAAATAATTTTTTATCTTCTCTTCAGATTTTGCATTGTGGTTGGTTGGTTGAAGACAGGGGTGGACTGGCCATCTGTGAGTTCTGGAGAATCACAGAACGACCGGTGCTTCAGCACAGCTGGCGGCCGCCACACATCGTTTTTCTTTTTTTTTTTGTTACCTAGCAGATCTACTGTTTCACATTCCAGTCCTGTAGGTGGCAACAATGCATCCTTAAGTTGAATGCCAGTCGGTGGCTAACCATCCATACTCCCTAGCTACTTGAGAAAAAAGAGGAGAAGAAGAAGTCGTACCGGCCGCTAACAACGAGTAGTGAAACTCTTATGTAACAGAAATATGGATAATAGCAAAGAAAAACGCAAAGAAAGGGTGGGGCTATGAAGCTGAGGGGGGAAACAATGCAACATTGAGCGGCTGAAGAAACGTCTGAAGCAACTAAATGTCCCACCGACATGTTTAGCAGCAGCAACACTACAGCACAAGTTGACATTGATATTAGAAACACGTTCCAAGAAGTGAAGAAGAGATTGTAGAGGCTGGGACAAGCAGAACACAGACAGTTGAGCAGCCTCAGTATGATAGGCCCACCTGCGAGAATGAAGGACAGAAAGTTGAGCAGATGGAATTTCCACAGACAAATACAGGGCAAGTAAGTATAAAAAGGAACAACTAGAATTATATGGTGGCTGATGTTATGTATACCCAGTCTAGATGTTACTGCTCAGTGCAGTTACAAAAAATGACATAATTACAGTGAAATAATGATTAGTAGTTAAAACAGCTCCACTTTAAACTCCATGGATGTAAAAGGCATTAATATTTAAAAAATAAAAGTTTGAATACAGAAGTTGCATTAGTAGTGCTGTTTAGATTGCAAAGAATAGATGAAGTGTATCCTGTTGTAATCTTTATGAGTATTCATGTTAAATAGTTTAATTACAACCTCTTTACATTGTGATTCATCATTGAATGAATGCCTGCTACTAACATTCATTCACCACTAGATGCCGCCAGAGCTTCTGAGGTGCTGCCAATTTTGGAGGAGTATAATCATCATCATCTTTATTGGTCATTGTACATTACAACGAAATTTGAAGGGGAGCAGTGGGCTGCCATTGTGCGGTGCCCGGGGAGCATTCTGGGGTTAAGGGTCTTGCTCAGGGAGCCTGAGTGACAATCTGTGGGATATGAACCCGGCTCCTTGTGTCCCCTCCGGAACACAAACCTCCTGCTCTAACCACTAGACCACCACTCCCCAGGCTGGGCTGTCTGCACTCCAGTGCCTGAGTGTTAGCCTTCGTGGTAACTTCTCCTGGCCAGAATCCTTGCTCGTCTCTAGTTTTTTGACTCCAGTTTGTCTTACCTAGTAATGTCAAAATGAGGCTTTTTGAAGCATAGAATCATTTTAAACCATTGTGTCATAAAGTGGTTCATACCCAAAGGTTCATTCAATTCCCTTGGGTGACATCTACTGGCAGTATTGATTGTTGCACCAAATGAAGCCCTGCGAATGTGATGCACCTCTTGTGTAAATAATAGCACTTATGTATGTATATATGCGTGTTGTACATATGTGTTTTTAGTAACCCATTAAAGATTCAGAGTAATTAACTCATGAAAAAATAATAATTTAAAAACAATGTGAACTGTAGGGGATTACAGATGAAAAATAGCCATTAGGCTAATTCTGGCTTTTTAAACTTGAATTTTCATTTGTTTTATGAAATTCCACTGTCCCATTTTAAATAAATGACAAAAAAAAATAAATGAAGTAAAAATTTTTGATTTGTCATTCATATCCATCCAGGACTTATACAGGTCTAGGGTCAGGAAAAGAGCTGCAAAAATCTCTGCAGACCCCACACACCCTGCACACAAACTGTTCAGAGTTTCACCCTCAGCCGCCACAGAGACAGTTTCTTCCCCCAGGTTTCTCTGATGAACATTTAACAGAGTACCAAAGTTGCAATTCCACCTTTTATATGTGTATATTGTATATATGTATTCAAGGACATAAAGATATATGCAGAATATATCTTATAACGCAAAAACAAAACAAAAAAAGAAACCCAGAGAGCAAAGTGTACCGGAGTTTTATGTACGAACCTGGCAATAAACCTGATTCTGATACTTTCTTTGGGAGTGTGCTTGGTATTTTTGGACATTGTGCTTGGTGTAATAAAGAGGGTGCTTGTGTTACTTCAGGTTTTTTTATTCAAGAAAAGTAATTCCTGCACAGTAGAAGGGCTCAAACGGTTTCTTTTTTTGAGACAATTTCTCCAGCTTTGGAAAATACTCTTTCACAGGGAACAGAGGAGGCTGGTGTGACAAGGAACTGTTTGGCTGGGTGGTCTAGGTTTGGATACAGTGAAAGGCTGGGAGTCCTTCACTATGAAGTCCACAGGAGCTTCATCAAGCTCTTGCTTCCTGGATCCTAAAAAAATAAAGAAAGAAAATAATAAAGACAAGTAACTTCATTTTAACTTACAAACATTTAACTGTCATTCTTTCTAATTCTGCATGTATATCTATGTTATGCTGACCTTGATTGGTGTTCTCGTGTTTGGCTCAATAATGCCTCAGCATTGATGACGTATTATTATTATTATACGTCAGCAGCTGCGGGCAAAGCAAACACTGCACCTGTAAAACCAAGATAACAACCCGTTACCGCACCTCTAACATGATCCCCTGACTATAACACTACTGCATAGTATAGGCTATAGGCTTTCTTATAAACACTTTGAATGTACATTACCTTATTAGGTGGCACCAAATCGAAATATTCCAACACTTGGGAACGCTTCCTAGATGGTTGTTCCATGACAGAATAATCCACCAAAACTCCGAATATCCAAAAACGAGAGCTGTTCGTAACGTATAATACGTGTAGAACAGGGATGTGAACAGGGATGGGATGCTTGAGCCATCTATAATACACTGAATCGCGCCAGATGTTTGAAACTCCGCCAGTCAACTCGAAGCAGTCAGCTGACTCGGTCTGAATGAAGCAGTGAAGTGGTTCACACATGATTGGTGATGTCACATGAAGCAAGCTCCGGCCCACTGCTCCACCATAACTACCCTGTCGAGTTTGAAGCGTGCTTTAAAGCCTCGGTGTTAGAGGTAACATCACTAGTCTTACCTCTTCGTGTGCTCCTTCTCAGGTGACTTCCAAGTCCTGGCTCCAAGCTCCTGTTTCTCATTAGTGCTGGCTTCAAGCTTCAGTCAGCCTCCTGCCAAAGTCAAAATGTCAAGCCTTCAAGAATTGTTTTGGATCAAGTTCCAGCGGACAGCCCAAGCCCTTCGACTCCTAAGATCTCAGGCAAGCGAACCCTGCTCACCCTCCACCTCTTAGCTCTGTAGAACCTTCCATCAAATCTCAAGAAACTTCACCAGGTGATCATCGTTTCTGTGAACTGTTGTGTGAGAATCCTACTTTGAAGTGCTAACCTGAGTCTTCACCAGAGTGCTCTCCACTTACCTTGGATTAATTCCCCGACTCAGCGGCAACTAATCCGTCCTCCCAGGCTCCACATCGTTCTCCCTCAGCCCACCACATTCTCATCCTCAGTAAGCAAGAACTTTAAATTCATTCCCCAATAATTCTCCATCAAACCACAGAGTACTTGCCAGATCTTCCCCTCCATACAGTTTGGTGCATCCAGTCCCAGCTCCATATCCACTTCCTGTCAAAATAAACTTGTTAAACTTTTCTCCTGCCTCCTGAGTGTCTTTCTGCATGTGGGTCAAATCTGTAAAGAAAACCATGAATCTTAACTCATAGTATTTGTTAATACTGGTTCAGCCAGAGGGACTACAGTGTTCTGAAACCCTCTTAGAATACTATGCTTTATTGAATCAACATCGGTGGTAGTGCTGTCAATGTAGTGAGACATGAACTTAAAGACACATTGTTGCCATCTACAGGACTGGAATGTGAAATGGTAGATTTGCAGGGTTAAAAAAAAAGAGGGGGACATATTGTGAGACCCTTCCACGCACCGATCAGACTAATTAGCTTTAAAACTAAGTGCTAAAACTGATTTGTTCTCATCTTAAATTTCTTAGGATAATCATTGGTTCTTAAAACTTGGATAACACTGAATGGTAATATTGCATCACTTTATTGGTTATGGGTTTCAACCATTTTTTTAATTATTATTCTTGTTCCTTCATTTGTATATAGTTCATTAGTTTTCTTCCATTTTGCTGAAATCTCTCATTTTTCTGGCATATAGCAAAATGAAATTTTAGTAATCTTAATTGATCTAACACAGGTTTTGCCTGATCTATTGTCAGGCAGTGAGAAAATAAAAATGTATTTTCATTTAGAGTATGCAAAGTCTTTATTTCACAGGATTTAAATCTACACCTAATTATCTTGCTGAAACCTAGTAACTGTGAAGCATTTTCTTGTATTTCAATACTTGCCTCTAGGGACATTTAAAAAAATTGTTTAAGAAAATACTTTCAGAATAAATTCGCAAATATAAGAATTTTATATAACTATGATTGTAACCAAAACTAACTTGGCTTTACTTCACTTTTACAAGTAGGTTTTTAAATGTATCTTACTCTTACAGCCAATAATGCCTTGAGGTCCCATGTCCATCACACCATATTCACAACAACACAGATGAACAGTTTGTTTCGCCCCCAGAGAATTTCTGCCAGTCCCTCCACCAGCAGGTCAAAATAACCTGGAAAATATGTTGCTTTATTTTTATTTAGTATTCTTCTTAGAGAAAAATACATCTATAGCCCTCACAATTGTCTGAGGCATGGAGAAATGTCAAAACTGGTCCTGTCTTACTATGAGACAACATTTAGACACACGTGCACAAATGTTAGCACTCTCACAGATACCTCTGGTTTTTTGGCTCAAGATTTTCTGACAGCTCCATATGAATTTACTTAAGGAAGTGTGTGTGTGTGTGTGTGTGTGTGTGTGTGTGTGTGTGTAGGTCTTTCTGTCTGTGTGGACCATTAGGGACCCATGGGAGACATGTCAGTCCATGACAAGACAACAGTCCATTCCCCAGAGGGGACAGCATGGAAGGGGCAATAATGGTGGTGATAGGTAAGTTCCACTTTTTTCACTTAGTGCGGTGGCATGTAATTATGTGTGTGTATGTGTGTGTGTGTGTGTCTGCCTTGGGGCCTTATCCCACCCATTTGTGAGTATTGGAAATAGATAACTATGGGAATAATGATGTTGGTGGTCCTAATTATATCATCAATGATACTGATGACCTTTATATGAAAGGATAAGAAGAAGGGAACAGAACCCGAACTGAATAATGCTAAAAAGTAATTATGATAGAACAGCATTAAGTGGAAATCACATCTTTGCGAGTAATTTCGGGTGATTAAACTCTTCTTGCAATGAATCATAGTGCTGGATGGAACAAACTACTGTGTTAATTTGTTCATTTGATAAAGTCCAACTTAATTTAAAGCCTTTTAGGTGGAAGGAATTTTCATCCTTATACAGTATAGTAACAATGACCTACAGGAGGTTACGCAGAAACTACCAATTATTTCCCAACTAAAGACAATAGTCCTTTCATTTTACCCTTAAACAGGCAATGTGCACCAGGAGATACAAACACTTTATGATCCTGTGGGGGGTGTGCTGGGAGGTTTTCATTCATCAAGTTAGTATTTATCAAATGTCTTGTCTGGGATTAGCGTTTAGATCACATGATTTGGTTCAGGCTATCTTTTATCATTTCGTCAGCCTGTTTAGAAAACATATCCGCCAGTGGTGAAGAACCTGTTTTTCTAGGGGTCAGAGACGGAGCCAGAGAGGGCCGGGGGGGCACTGGACCCCCCTGAAATCGGATTGGACCCCCCCCGCCCCCCCAGATGATTAACATGTTACGACACCAGGTCATTCCTCTACAGTAGTAAGCGCCATGTAACTTCCCCCATTTTCACTCTGTAACGAGGGGAAGGATCAGCTGGTGGCAGTAATGCGCAACTTCAGGTAACCCAAGAAGAAGAAAAGTCAAGTAAAGAAGATGAGACCTGCGAGGAGGAGATGCAGAGGATCACAGCGTAGAGGGACACTGTACAACCTGTTTGACTCCAAGATAACATACCACATAAACAATATTAAAGTAAGTTTAACGGTAGTTTCCTGATAAGGCAATGTTTAAAATAACTTCTGTATTACATAGGAGATCGTTTTTGGTAGTTCAGCAACAACTACAAGTCGCGAGCATGAAACTATGCTCTACAGACAGCCGCTCCACATTTATGTCTTCATTTAATACGGGTTGTCGCACATAAATGTGCTTCTCTAATGATTTAAGAGCAATGAAACTTGCAGACAATCAGCATGCTAGAGGATTGTTGCTCTGATGGTTAAGTAAAATGTAACGGGATGATGCTACCCTATTAAGAAGCTGAAAAGTTTTGTTCATGGTTCAGAACTTTCTAGGTATTCCATGCAAATAAACTTTACTTACTAACAGTTTGAGTACTTAATTTACAGCCACCATCTGTTTACCATGACTTTTTGAGGTAATAAGAGGGGAATTGATAACATAGGGTAAGTAGTATTTGGGTGTTATGATTGAGAATGAAAAGGCAGGGAGACAGGATACACGACTTCTTTTTAAAAGGAAACAAATTAGGCACAAATCAAATAGAGTTCTGCTCTGGTATCAGCAGCCCTGATGGCTCCCATTCTGGGACCAGTCAGGAGACGGAATTTTAGACACAAGCCAGCCAACCATCACCAGGTCAGAATATCTACAGAAACAGTCATTACCCAGTTCAGTAATTACCTTCAGATTTCCATTATTTTGAAATGTTGTTTGCTGCAAATGTGTGTTGTTTATGATAAATTTGTGGTTGTGGTTTTATTATTAAAATACTCTTATTATTCTTATACTATATTTTTGGTTTAATGTAGTTCTATCGAGGGAGGAGTCTGAAGCCACAGAGGCCTCTACCTTTGAACAGGATGATGGTGAGCCAGAAGAGCCAGTCCCAGGAGATACCACTGACCTTTTCCCAGCTTTGTCCAGTACTGCTTTTGCTCCTCCAAAAGGACCCAGTGGTAATTCTACTTAACTAAAACCAGCTAGTTGGCTGCCTTATCTACTTTTATATGTTTTTATTTATCATTTATTTATTTTTGAATAAATCCATCCATTTATGTTCTATACCCGCTTCTTCCATATAGGTCTCCTTTGAATACATAATATGCAGATACAGTGTTAAAAAAAAAAAAGAACAGAAGGGGGTGGAAAAAGAACATGAAAAGAAAAAAATGTTGACAAGTACGCAATTTTTGTTGTATATAGGTGCAGAGGTGAGAAGGCAGAGGGTTTCGGAAGGTCCTACGGTTTTCACCGCTCTGTTGATCATGTTTAGTCTCTATAGTTCACACTTACCACATTATGTTCTCCATCATGCCTGCTATTGTAGACCGTCACTTTGATGTCGGATTGTCATCTATTTGAAAGCTGTTCAATAAATGGGAGCACCCCCCAACTTATTTCCCAGTCTGGACATTGTTTGTAAGCGTCTAGTAACCTGGATCCGCCCAAACCCAGAAGCGACCAAAGAGATGGAACCTGATGGTCACTACATAATATATATATTGATCTAATACTTATTACAATAGGATACTGTTAAAACTTATATATTTTCTTTCAACATTATTTATATATTTAAAAATAATATATTACACATTCTATGTACATACAAGCTGTCATATTGGATTTAACAAGTTTGACACACATGCAGAAAGCAATTCAGGAGACGAGTTTTATAGTTAGAAGTTTTATTTACAAGACAAGAACTGGGAACGGGAGCTGGAGTATGAACTGTAAGAAAAATAAAGCAAAAGGTAAGCAGGGATAAATTGGAAATAGAGAATGATAAATAATGATTCAGTCTTACTGGGGAGAAAGGGATGAACCGCCAGAGGGGGAGGTGGAGAAAACCCAGAGGATTGTTTACCCGTGGGAGATAAGAAGTGCTGGAGATGAATGGTTTGACTTGGGAGACGTGGAACACTGGGTGAATACGAAGGCTGGACGGCAGACGTAGACGAAGAGCTGAAGGACTGATAACAGAGTCAATAGTATACGGACCAATGAAACGAGGAGAAAGTTTCTTAGACATTGCCTTTAACGGGATGTCCCGTGAGGACAACCAAACCTTCTGACCAGGAAGGTAAGTAGGAGCTGGTCGTTCTTTGCGGTCAGCATATTTCCTAGTTTGGTCAGCCGTACGAAGGAGAGCTGAAGTAGCTTCGCTCCAGATCCGTTTACACCTCCGTATGTGGTGGCGAACAGAACCCACAGCTATGTCCTTCTCATCTGCAGGAAACAAGGGTGGTTGGTAGCCAATTGCTACCTCAAATGGGGAGAGACCAGTAGCAGCAGAGATTTTAAGGTTTTTTGCATATTCCACCCAGGGAAGATAAACTGACGAGTCAAGAGGTTCGGTAGCGGTCATACATCTGAGGGTGGATTCTATCTGCTGATTCATTCGCTCAGTCTGACCGTTAGATTGGGGATGATAACCTGACGTGAGAGAGACCTTAGCTCCAAGAGCTAGACAAAACTGTTTCCAAACACAAGAAATAAATTGAGGCCTGCGGTCAGACAAAATGTCTTGCGGTATGCCGTGAAGGCGAAAAACATGCTGCACTAGCAGCTGAGTGGTTTGAAATGCAGATGGTAATTTTATAAGAGGAACCAAATGACAAGATTTAGAGAATCGGTCTACAATGGTGAGAATGAGTCCCAAGAGTACGACCCCTTCATCTCGCTCTTTGGGACACGAAACATTTTGTGTGCCAGTTTTTGACAGCTGTAGCATTACCGCAGGGGCCGGCACTCTGGCTGTCTAACCTGATGCCCCTCTATCTAAGCCGTCACAACACCCTGACACAGCCTCGAGTCCGTACCTTTCCACACTTCAATTTATTTTGACATCTGAGGGCTAATAATGCCAATTACATTGCCCTCTGTGTGATGCTAATGTAATGGTTATAAAGCAGTTTCAGAAAAAAAAGAAAGAAAACATGAGCAAAATAATATTGTTTTGTATTATCATTTGGCAAAAATTCATTCTTTGATGCTTTTAGAATGTGGGAAATGTATATGAAAAAAACATACTTAATTTCTCTAGTACAGTAAGGTTAATGGGAATCAGATGCACTGATTGTTGATCTGGAGATTTATGATCGATTATTCTGGCCTTGCAACTCAAGAGCCACAGAATGATGAGGTAAAAAGATGCATATGTTTAAACAGGGTAAAATGCATTTTATTTAATGTTACTTTTCTGATTACAATTGTACCTAGTATTTGGAGAGTTGTGCCTTTCAGATTTTGTGTCTTGGGAGTTTATTTGCCAATCTTGTCTCGTTTGGTTGTGTCTGGGTTGAAGCAGGGGAAACGTGTTGCTTCTGCTCGTCCATTACAGCATTGGAAGCAACAGAAGTAACACTGCGTCCGTGTCTGGTTTTCATTATTCCCTTTTACAGGTAAAGATTCTGACTGTTACAAGTTTTAATAGCTACATTTGTGTTCACTAAGTTTGGAAGGCGAGCAGGGAGTGTTTGTAGTGACCTGAACCTCTTGAGTAAATGTGGCTTCACTTGAAAGTTATACTTACCCTGTTTTTCTTGCTAGCTGTGGCCCAGCCATAGATGTTGCTACTGTTGTGTGGCCATAATGTTTGTGTGTGCAATGTTGAGAACTCAGGAAGGATGTATGTTGTGATTACAATGATGTTATATTGTTTTATGATTAAAATAGAAATATTAATGACTGTAGTTTTGAAATAAATCAGTCTCAATACATCTGAATGATACATATGTAATTTTGATTTGTTTTCCTAATGTATGTATACACGCAGCCTGATTATGGTACTGTTATATAATTTTCTCTTAATGCTGAAAATATGTACCAGTATTTAACTGTGAGGCACAAAGACATTTTGAGCAGCTGATATGCTGTGTAAATTCAGTATTTGACCTTATTGCATTTTTTTTAGGTTGTCCATGCAGGAAACTGGTTTTGAAATAACATTACAGCATTGCGTCCATGTCTGTTTTTCATTATTCCCCTTTACTGGGGTGTAACACTAACTTGCTTAAAGTTTTTTTTCTACATATATCTGTATGGAAAGCGTGCCCCCCTTGAATCCACACCACGAGTGTACGCATTAATCAGGATTTGAGTGTATGATGTACACTTTGTCTTTCATATAACTGTCTCCAGTAAATGCTAAGTTAATGCTACATATTAAGATGTAAAGCAAGTTAAGACAATTAACAGTAATTGAAAAACATGTCTAATTAATACATAATCAATTAATTAGTTAATTGTGTGTGCTTTGTGCATAACTTACGCTACCCGAACGAACTTCACAAAAAAAAGGGAAAGATTTAACAATGCTTCCTTTTACCTTTTGATATAGACGATAGAGCTGCTCAGGTGAAATATGTAACCCTTGAGGCCCCCATGTCTCTGCAAATAAATTACTTTGTTTGACTATAGTTTGGGGAATATTAATCCAAAATTTAGGTCCAAGTTGGCGGCAATAAGACTCCTTGCTATTGCCAAGGCAAATGATATTTGTTAGTGGGGTGTTGATGTTATACTAAAAAGAAGCCTGGAGGATCTGAAACTTCTTTACAATGATGTTAGAATTGAAACCCCTAGTCGTGAAAATGAGTTGTTTGGTGCTGTGATAGCCATATGTCGAGAAACACTTGCACAACATGAGATTGCTGGATTTAAACAAGGTGTTGGTTTTGCTTATAGCAAATGTAGACATTGTGAATGCTCCTTTGAAGATAAGCAAAGTAATTTTGAGGAGGGTAAGTTTTCTGAGAGGACTTTGGAAAAGCACATCAGGCAGTGTCTTAAACTAGACAAAGAAAGCACAGAAACATTGAAAGCATCCCTCAAAACCACTTAGGGGAGTAACAGAAGAGGTAGACTAGTTGATGTTCCAGCATTTGACCTGATCAAACAAACTCCACAGGATATAATGCATGTAAAGTTTAAAGGTGTTGCAGCAATGGAAATAAAACTTGTATTAAAAAACCTGATTCTGTCAGGACAGATAGAATTGGATCAGATTAACTCAGCTATTCTACATTTTTCCTTACTCACCTCTAGATATACGAGATAAGCCATGTCCTATTACTGTCAGCACTTTAGCTGCAAATGACATTAAATTAAAACAATCATGGGGACAAATGTAAATACTTTAAAAAATATTACCTTTCCTTTGAATGATATGGACAAAGAGTATGTCAAATTCATTCTTAAATGAATTTAGATTATTCAAATTGTCCTAGCTCCTGTTATTTCTTTAGAAACTGTATTACGGCTCAGACACATGATTGAGCAACATCTGCATCAGTTCAAAGAACGTTTTCCTGAAGCCAATATAATACTCAAGCACCATTATATGCTCTTGGTCCTTTAATCATAGGGTTGTGTGTGTGATTTGAAGCTAAGCACTCTGAGTTACATTTCAAAAATGTCTGTAAATCACTTGCAAACCATAATCAGTTCCTTGAATGTTGTCAGAATGAAATGGAGTTTAAACGAAAACTCAACATGGAAAACCCACCATCACCTCTAGCTTCGTCTAATTACTCCTCCATGCGGCTCTGCTCCACCAATCAGTGTCAAGTCTGCATTTCTCCTTGGCCAATCATCCTTCAAGGCTTCGCTTTAAAAGATCTTCATCTATGGAACCCTCCGTTCTTCAGCTGAACTTTGACCCTCCTCCACCCCATCTCCAGCACTTGGCTTCCAAACTCCTTCCAAATCTCCTCAGGCCTCCACTCCACCACCAGGATTGGATCCCAGGGGGGAAGACATCTCTAGATCTAACCCTAAGACGTTCATTCAAGCACATGTCATTCTCAGCATTCACGTCTTCCACTGGGGTCCGAGCGCCAAAGAAATAAACATTCACTAATAAACTTTTCCAATCGCATCCCTGTTTTCTCTTTGTGAGTCTTTCCAGGTTGAAATAGGCATTGAACATCCAATTTTGCTAGAGAAAGAGAGTCAGGGCATGTCTCAGCTGTCAAAAAAAAGTCAAAGACTTTTTAGGAATAGAGGTCATACAATCTGTTGTCTCAGTGAAATGGTACAGTACATCCTCAATGGTAATAAGTACATTAGTGGGAAATCGATGGTTATCGTAGATGTAGATGGTGCTTTCCCAGTATTCGGACTGATAACAGATATCTTTTTGATAGATTCCTCTTTTGTTGCTTTTGAGTACCAGCGTTATGAGACATTGAATTTGAGTCCAGATTTGCTGGCATATGAGGTGGCTGTTCCCGATGTTGCCCAGGCTACAGAATTTGTAATCATTGACTGTATCCTATTTTTCAGTTAGTTTCAAAGAACAGACGTTTGTGCCAATGAAATATAGTCTTTACGATATTATTGTCCACAGAAGTTTACATTAATATGGAGGAATGATAAAGGATGAATTGATGTATTGTAATGGGGATCGAGTTTGCCTGTTTACTGTTTTGTGTTTCCTTTGCCTCTTTTGTTAACAAACATTGGTCATCAAAAATGTGGTTAAGGCTATATAATCTTTCACATCATCTGAACATGCTTTAAGTTATAGCAATAATAAACACTGCGATTTCAGATGCTTTTTGTGTGACACTTGAATCAAGCAATTTGAGTTTAATAAATCTTAAAACAAGATTTATTTTGATAATACTTGGGGAAAAAAATTAAGTATCTTATTTTAATAGTTATTTGCTATATTTTAAGATTTCCTGCCTATTTCAGACAAAAAGTTTTGGTTGTGCTTGATTTAGATCTTTGTGTAAAGTTGAACACTTAAAATAAGAAATGAAGTCTTGAAAATAAGAATGAAATAATTTGCAGCGCACATGTAACCCAGTTGCACTTTTGTTTGTTTATTCTATGGTATGATGGTTTACTGTCATACTAGTTTTGTTTCAGTTTTGTATGCAGTGTCCCTTTAAGGGTTAAGTGTGACGTCACATGGGCTTTAGACTATCGGAACTGCTGCCGAGCTGAGACGTTTGGGTCTGTCCACATTCTGCAAGGCACCTGACTTTTTTATGCCTGCTAATATGTTTTCCTGCCAGGTGAGCACTGTTGGTAATGTGTTGTCATCTGTATTATGATTTCAAGTACCAGGTTGACTGTAATTTGGTAAAGTTTTAGAGACCAAACTTATGTTTTTACTGTGGACATTGTGTGTTAAAATAACTGCTTACTAGTCACATGTTGAGTAAATTTTCATTTCTTTCAATGTCCAAGATGTATCGTTTTGGATGAAATTCATCCTATGCTGACTAAACATTGGTCATTTTCTTTATGTGATTGTATTTCTGTGATGGAGGTTATCAAACCTTGTATCACAATGGAGCTTATAACAGTTCCTAAGGGAAACCGCAGCCTTTAGAGTATCAGAACTGCTGCAGAGCTGAGATGTGTGTGTCTCTGTCCACATTCTGAAAGGCACCAGCCTTTTCATCCCTTCTAATGTTTTCCTGCTAGTGAGCATCATTGTTGACAAACCAGACGAGAAGGAGACTGCTGAGGTTTACCTGTGCATGTGGAGGACAGAGACTGCTGAGGTTTTCCTGCATCTGTTTAGAAATGCAGCTGCCATCATCGTTCCTTGCGGTCAGTTTCAGTCAAGACAACCACGTTCATCTTATTTTTTTCCCCGTATCCACCACACACTCATGGAGCTCTATATATAAACAATATTTTACTGGCCAGCACTTATTTTATTTTTTTTCTAAAGACAACAAAGAGACGGGGGTTGCACGGTGGCGCAGTTGGTAGCGCTGTTGCCTTGCAGCAAGAAGGTCCTGGATTCGAGACTCCCAGGAATCTTTCTGCATGGACTTTGCATGTTCTCCCCGTGCATGCGTGGGTTCTCACCGGGTACTCCGGGTTCCTCCCACAGTCCAAAGACATGCCTGTTAGGTTAATTGGTCTCTCTAAATTGCCCTTAGGTGTGTGATTGAGTGTGTGCATGGTTGTTTGTGTGTTGCCCTGTGATGGACTGGCGACCTGTCCAGAGTGTACCCCGCCTCTCGCCTGTAGACTGCTGGAGATATGGCACCAGCTACCCCGCAACCCACTATGGAAGAAGTGGTACAGAAATTGACTGACTGACAACAGAGAGACAGCTTGATCATTTTATTCTTTTATTTAAAGGACTGAGAGGAGGACTTGGTAATAAAAAGGAAAGACAATTATTATTTGTCCCACAAAGTTAATAAGTGTGTTGAAGTGAAAAAAGTTCACTGCCCGTATTTCTTCTTCATTGTGTTCTTCAGGGTATACTGATTTTTAAGTTAATAAGTGTTCAGTCTAGTTAATTAAACCAGGCCACGTTTCGCCTAACACTCGCATGTTCTTCGGGTCTTATTCAGAGTGAAATTTCATATGTGGTATCTGCTCTTTTGTTAACCAAACCCCAGCACCCTCCATTCTAGTCTCCTAGCTTATAGAGTGGCAGGGGTGCTACACATACATCTCTGTTTCTATGGAGAATGCGGTGTCCCACCATGGTCTAATTTGTGCCACCAGTTTCACAGTGAGCTGAACCAGTCTATAAGCTACCCTCTCCAAATTGTTACAGTGTTTTGCTTCGTGGCTTTAGCAAAGCATCTCGCCCTGAAAGACAGCTTCTGTCTGCCTAGAGCGCTATATTCCACGAATCTAAGCAAAGATATCTGCTTCAAAGTTTTTCTTTTCAACATAAGTCCATCTGTAAAATAAATTTACTTTGATACAAATCCATTTATAAGTCCTCCTCGAGTCAGACAGTCGAGTATTGGTAACATTGTCAGTACTGTACAGCTTACCTGGACGTGTTTTCATTCTTTATCCCGATGTCTTCCGCTCGGTCCGTAGTTAAAAGACTGACGCTCTTTGGACTTTCTGTCCTTCTGTACTCCAGGAACTGTTTATATGATGGGCAAGGTTTTTCTGCTGAAATGAACAAAGCTCAGACTCAATATACAAAGTGAGCTAACAAATAGTGCTAATTACTTACATTCACTTAGTAAGCGTTATGCTGAACTTACTTTTTTTTAGCATTATCTGAGATGTCCCCTGTGCTTCTGGTCCTTCCTTCTGTTCTGTGCCACTTAAAAATTGTAAGGACCAACCACACAAAAAACAAAATGGCGTTAAACTTTTAATTTGTGTCCCACAAAACGGGCAAAACACTAATTGATCGCGCTCCATCTTAGGTCACTATGAACCCGCTCGTTATCACCTCCAGGTCAGCGTTGGAGTTGGTTCATTCCCTTCCTGGTTGATTTTGTCAAACGTAAATTTTTTACGGTACTTGTAAAAGTGTTTTGCATCTTGTTAAATTGTTTTCTGATATGCAAATGTGTTTTCTGAAATGTAAATTTGTTTTCTGAAATTTAATTGTGTTTACTCAAATGTAAATTTGTTTCGGGACTTGGGAGGGGTTTCGGATATTAGGGGTTTGCACTTTCTCTGTGTGACTGAAACATGGATCTCCCCACGTGAATCAGGCGTTTTTCAGAATTATTATCCCTTTGTTTTCATACAAGACTCTTTGGTCCTGGAGGAAGTTTGGCTATTATTTATAAATCAAGTTTTGACTGCAAGCAGCTGTCCCTCTGCAAGCAGCTGTTCTCTAGCATTGAACTGAGCATGTTTGAGTTGGGCCGCTCTCCTCTGCTCCTGTGCGCGCCGCGGTGATCTGCTGGCCACCAAAGTATAATAAGGATTTCCTACAGGACTTTGCCTGCTTTGTTTGATTTTATTCCTTTTACTAAACCTGTTAAGTCCTTTTGCTCGGAGTATCTAGTGTGGTGCCAAGTAATTTTAGAGATAATGCGGTGCAGAGGAGACAGGGCTTTTTAAGATTTGGCTCCTAAATTGTGGAATGAGCTGTCACTGAAGGTACATCCCTTGTCATTTTTAAAACTCATTTAAAAACACTTTCTCTTTGGCTTTTAACTCAGAGTGAGCTAGCATCTCTGTCTTAATGTTGTACTTTTTCTATTTATCTGTAGTGAAGTTTTCTATAACTCCTGTGTATTTTTTTTTTTTGTTGTTCTATTGTTTTATTCCCGTTCTGTCTTATATTTTTGTACAGCACTTTGGTCAACTGGTATGTTGTTTTTAAGTGCTTTAGAAATAAAGTGGTATGGTATGGTATATATGTGAGAGGCAAAATATATGTATGTGAGAGGTAAACTATATGTATGTGAGAGACAAAATATATTTATGTGAGAAATGAAATGGCAGTATGAAATATGACTTGTACGGCTCTTCATAGTTTGGACGGATGAGTCAAAGCAGATGTTACAGACCTACTTTGACTGGGCAGATTGAAGTGTTTTTGAAGCTGCAATCACTGATCTGAACAAGCTTGCTGATGACATCATACATCAGTTTTTAAAAGGACGTGTGTGTGCAGACCTTTTCTACATACTTCACATCTGTGATAGCTGCATCGGACCAAAGAAGACCCTTACAGTAGTGGGGACCAGGCCCTGTATAAGCAGGAAAACTGATCTGGGCAGCTGAAAGAAGCTACAACGAGAAGCTATAGAACAGCTTCTCAGCTAACATCAGTTTGGAGGAGCCTGCACAACATCACTAACCCTCTACGACTGGCTGACGACAGCTAACTTTGTTGTTACGACTGCTTCTGCAGGTTTGAAAACCCTGTATAATAGCAGTGTGAAATGTGAATTATTCAAAGTTCAAATAATTTTATGGGTTCCCAAGATTTTGAGGAGTGTATATTTTGCTAATGCGTAGATCTCCATCGGCTTTCAGCTCAAACCTTCCAATACCTATTTTGCATTAACTTCCAAGCTAACACCAACTGCTTATGGCTGGTTAGAGATGGAATGTTTACATGGGTTTTTTCACAAATATGGCATACCAAGGCTAAGTCACTCTCCCTGTCTGTTTGTGTGTGTACATGCGTGCGTGCTAGTGAGTCTTTTTTTGGTCCCAAAGAAGCAATTGATCAATATTTTATTTCTGTAGGCTTGATGGAGCCTCTTGGGAGTATACATTATTATTATTCACACACATTCATCTGTCTCACACACACACACTTGACTTTAGTTAAGCAAAACCACATGAAGACTTGAGCTATATAATTTTTAAATACAGCACAATTTCCCTCAGTTTTTTAAGTCAGCAATCTCACGAGGCACCAATGTTTATGCCACACCCAAGATGATCTATCATTAACACAGAGGATTACTTAAGTGGATAAGGTTTAAAAAAAAAAACATAATTCACTTAGAGGTGTACATAGTAATATTTGAGAAACGTTTTATTACTTTTGTTTGTTTGCATTTTGTTTCTTTCAGTAGAATTTTGAGAATTATTTACAACCAGAGATGCACAAACCAGAAGTACTAAACTCCTCATTGCAAAAGGCAATATAATCAAGCCCAAACAAAACTGTTATATATAAAAATGTTCTAAAACATACAGTAAATTAACTCAATGGGCCGGTGGTTGGGCACTGTAGATATGGTGGTACCACTGAGCTCCAACAATCCAAACTATATCAAAGAAATCAACCAACATCCACCCTGTTTAAAACAGTTTTTGATTGGTTCAAGACACAAATGCCACTGGATTAAAATTTTTATATTTGGTGAAATATTTGTCCTTTTTCCAGCATAAGGTACAACCTGCTGGTAAGCAGACAACATCACCAAACCTTTTTTCCTTACAACCATCTAAGGACAACATTTGGTGCAACAATGACCACTGAGAAACTAGTCCAAGATTTGGAGGAGATAAAGAAATCTTTTAAAATCTGGATTTTATGTCAAATAAATAACTAATGTGGCAAAACAACAGAGATGTCTACAAGAAGCATTGAATCAAATCAAACAGCTAAAGGCTTTAATGCAAAAAACGGACAAAAGAAATTTAACAACTGGAAAGAAGAATTGATGCCTTGGAGCAGTAATCAAGGATGGATGACTTCCTGATATCAGGGCTTGAAATACACCGCACTTATGCACAGGCCACAGCCGGTGACAGGGTGATGACAGTGAGCTACCTCCTGCTCTAAATCCAGATTCTTCACTGGAAGATCGGGTCATTAAGTTCCTTAACAGTAAATACATCACAATGGGCAGTAAAGACATTGTTGCTTGCCATACTTTGGCTCAAAATACAGCAAAAAGCCTAAAGATTATGATCAGGCTTGCCAGTACACAAAAAGGGAGGTACTGAGAAATGCTAAAAAAATTGGAGGGCACAAGTGTATATGTGAACAAGCACCTTACAAAAAAAAAATTCTAAAATTTCAAGATAAGCAAGGATCCTGAGAAGACAGAAGTTTCATGACACTTGGACGAGAAATTGCAAAGTATTGATAAAGCTGAATGGAACCCCGGGGAAAGCAAAAGTGATAGTTATTGTCATAGTTCGAACTGCTGAGTTGACCCACATGCAGAGAACACTCAGAGACAGAGAACGTTTTAGTTATTTTATTAAAGAACTGGAGCGAGGGTCCGGGAACAGGGAAGCAGGGCAGAACTGTGATGGAGGAACCAGAGTAAGTATTCAATAATATAAATAATAAAACGGATAGTGCAATTATGCTTACTGAAGGGCGGCGTTATCCGCCAGGGAGAGAACGCGTCGGGAACGAGTGCTGATCCTGAGATAGATGCCGACAGGAGCCAGAGTGATAGTCCTTTGAGGAGGGTGGACAAGGTTCGCCACTGAGACGGTACGCTGATCCGGTTTGACTGCCAGCCAAGGTAAGATATTCGTTGAGGTTCACGGTCCGTGGGGTTTTCCAAAGATTCTTGGAAACGAAGGCAATGATGCATAGAGCAAGCTCTGTGTAGAGAGGAGCAAAGTTACTAAGAAGCTTAGCTTAGCACAATACTTAGATTCAAGAAGAGCTGGGTGTAATACCACAGGGGCAAAACAGTCAGCCGCTGAAGAGCTGGCAGTCCTCCTTCTTATAGCACCGTGGCTGATGACCAGATGAGCTACACCTGTCACCCTCCAGATTCCAGGACGCCTACGACACCTAATGGAAGACTGGTTAAAGACATAATCAGCAGACACAGATCCTGACAGCTATTAAAGATTTCACAGAACTTGAACAATACAAATGACACCTTATGGGTTAACAAGGATGACACAATGAAGACAACACACATCAAATATGGACGATAAAGAAACAAGACCTACAACAAATTTGGATGAACCAAATTCCTTAACTACTAAAACAGTAACAACAACAATTGGTAATGGATGTTTTGAAAGCCTGCAGTTGCAAATGTTTGACTACACAGAGTATAAACAACAAGATATGCAAAATGATATTGATCCAGAGAATAATTTCTACACTACAGTACATAGTTATTGTGTATAATCTACTCAAGACCAGTTTTAGAGCAGTGTGATTACAAAAGACAAACTATCTGTTATTTAGTTCAATTGCAGAAGCCTAAACTCAAAATTTTCTAAGATTATTATAAACAAAAAATATTTTTTCTGCATACCAATCTCTGAGACTTGGCTTCATGAAGAACAATCTTCAATGTTATAAGTTAAAGGATATATGTTCTTCACAAGTAGAGACCGTCAAAAAGGTGGGGGCGTCGCCAATTATATTGATCATAAATAAGTAACAAAAGTAAATTGTTGAGCAACATGTCATTTGTTAATACAACTATGGAATGTGTTACTGTGGAAATTGAGATGGAAAAGTCAAAGAATGTAATAATCAGCAGTATATACAGAGAACCAGGATCCTGTACTGAAAAGTTTAGGGAAAAAATAATTGAAATGTATAATGGCATGAACAACTGAAAAATGTGTTTTGTTTGTGAGGATTTTAATATTGATCTGTTGAATCCTCAAATGCAAAATGCAAATACAAGGTTTATTAATTCCATGTTTAGTTTAGGATTGTATCCATCAATCACTCGACCAACATGAATAACAAGAAACGGTGCAACATTGATTGACAATATATTTACTAATGTTATTGAAAGTGATGTGATAAGTGAACTTTTAACTGCTGATATATCAGACCATTTACCTGTTTTTACAGGTATAGTACAAAGGCCTACAAAAATCGCCAAAAATAAAACTATTTGTCAGGAGCTGCCATTTTGTTTTTTGTTTTTGTTAACTTTGCCGTAAGAGGTTTTCCCTGTTCCTTTGATTAGTAGTTTACTTGGTTTAGTTAATATTTACTTAGATTCTTGTGCTTGTTTACATGTCCTTAGATTTAGTTCTTTCTGGAGTTACTATTTATGTTTAGCTTATTTTTAGTGTTTCTATTGGTTTAATAGCTGTGTTTATTGATTCCTTCTGTTTACTTTGTTCTGCCTTTCCTCTTTGCTGTTCCCCTAGTAGTTCCTCCTCTTGTCCTTAGATCCCCTTCAGTTATTATTTACTCAGTGTTCATTTCCCTTTTATATTAGTAGTTCTTCCCAGCCTTATTTCTAGTATAGTTCTCCATATTAGTCTCTACTGTTGAAGTTCCTTCCAAGAGGTTATAGTTTATAGTTATTTGTTTCCTCACTAGGCTTAGTTCCACTTATTGTTTAAGTTTTAGTTTATAGTAATTCTAGGTCTATACTTCCCTGCTCTTCCTTATCAGATAGTGTTATCCTTAGATTCTAGTTTCCCTTTGGTTTTCTTATAGTTTAGTTCCCTCGTGTTTCCTAGTTCTTGTCGCCATAGTAACCATTCATTCCCTCAGTCTGCACAGCCAGTTCCGCACCTCTTTCGACTTCTCCTCTGATTAACCTAGCTTCTCCCTCATTGGTCCACTCTCCTTCTCTCCCTCCTTTTATACCCAGTTCCTCTAATTATTCTTCGCTGGTTCCTCATTTCATGCTTGTCATGTTGACACGTCTGTCCTTTGATTATGATGCCTGAGGTACCCTGCATGTGAATCTCCTACGACTTTGTAAGTGCTTATCACGAGATCTAGTAAAAGAAAATATAGTAAAATACTGGAAGAAAACAAATCAATTATCAAAAATACTTGGCGTGTACTAAATTAGATAATTAAAAAGGGTAGCTGTAGTTCTAGTTTTCCTAATTATTGTTTAACAAAAGAGAAATATAAAATCAACCAATCTAATGACATTGCAAATTAATTCAATAAATACTTTATTGATATTGGGCCTAACTTGGCAAAAATGTTGTAGGTAAAATAGCAATATTTATACAATATTTATACAGTGCACAAATGAAAATGAAATTATTACAATTGTTAAAAACTTCAAAAGTAAAAACTCAGCAAACTGGAATAGATAACATATGTCAGTATTAAAAGAAATCGTTAAGTTTATAGCCAAACCACTTTCACACATTTGTAACCAGTCCTTGCAGTTAGGCAGGTTTCCAGAAAAGATGAAGACTGCTAAGGTTATCACTATTTACAAGGTTGGGGACAAATGTGACTTTTCTAATTACAGACCAATTTCCCTTTTATAGTTTTCAAAAATACTGAAACAAATATTTCATAAAATTATATAATTTTATTCTAAAATACAATATCCTCTTTGAACAGCAATACGGGTTCAGACCTGATAGGATCACTACTCTGGCGCTTGTTGATCTTGTGTAAAAAAAATCTGATGCAGTTGATAACAAACGGGGTGTTCTTAGACCTAACTAAAGCTTTTGATACTGTTAATCATGAATTATTACTTAAAAAATTGTGTAGATATGGAATTAGGGGTGTGGCTCTCTCTTGGATCAAGACTTACTTAGAGAACAGATCACAGTATGTCCACATTGAAAACACTGACTCACAGTTACTGACAATGACCACTGGTCTCCCACATGGGTCATAGTTGGGTACTTTATTATTTATTCTATATATGAATGATATATGTTAAGTATCAAAAACATTACATTTTATATTATTTGCAGATGAGACTAATATCCCTAGTTCTAATAAAGACACTAATGGACACAACTGAAAAACAATTAAATATATTAAATTGTTTGTTTTGATTTAAACAAATTAACCTTGAATTTAAAGAAACCAAATTTACCATATTCACAAATCGTGCTATTGCTATGAACACAAAACTGAAAATAAATGACACAGTAATTGAAAGAGTAAGTAATGTAAAATTTATTGGGGTAATAATAGAAAATAAGTTAAGTTGGAAACCACATATTGATTATATTAGAGCAAAGTTGTCTAAATCATTGGCAGTGTTCTACAAAGTTAAAGAGTTCCTAAATCAAAAACCTCTATACCTCTTGTACTGCTCCTTAGTTCTACCTTACCTGATGTACTGTATTGAAGCATGGGGAAACACCTACAGAACAAATTTAAAACTTTTTGTTCATAATTCAAAAGAGAGCCGTTCGAATTGCAAAAAAGCAGCTTATAGAGAGCATACAAACCATTTGTTTTATAGATTTAGTTGACTTTAAAACGGCTCAATTCATGTACAAAGTAAAGAATAATTTGTTGCCAGTATATATTCAGAGCCTGTTTTCGATCAGGGACAGTGTTTATGATCTTAGAGGGTACAAAATGTTCAGAAAACCAAAAGCAAGAACAAACATAGAACAACATCTTATTTCTTTTGTTGGGGTTGATGTATGGAACAAATTAGACCAGGAGCTAAAAGACTGTACAAAATTAATAAAGTTTAAAAACATATTTAAGACAGATGTGATTAAACATTATGAATCATGTGAATGTAATTAACAGCAGTGAGATATTGGCTGTATTATTTTTCTAAACTACCATTATTGTAGACTGTAATTATATTCTATATTCTAAATTTTATTTTTGTATGTATGGTAAAGTTAGCTATCTTCCTTTCTACTCCAATGTATATTGGTTTTGGGGGGTGGGCATTTTAAGCTTATTGCTTCTGCCTGTATACCCTTTTCGTTCTTTTCGTTTTTTTTTTTTTTTTATGGAAAATGGATAACAATTTGAAAAAAGGGACTTTTTTTGACCAAACATCATGAATCCACCTCCACTGAAGGATGGTTATGGAGCTAAATTGGGGCCATAAAGTTTGTTCAAACAAAAAAAATTTGAACCTGAAAAATAAAAGTTTGTTCAAAAGAAAAACATTTGAACCTAAAAAAATATTTTGAACCTCCCCCAAAAAATTGTCAAAATTGGAAAAAAAAGTTTTGCTACTGAAAAAAAACAGATGTGAAACTGGAAAAAAAAAGTTCAAAACTACTTTTCAGATTCAAGTTTTTTTTTTCAAACTTCTGGCTCTGTTTTGGCGTGGGGGGCGGGGCCTCAGATCACTGGGTACGGAACCATGAATGACAGCTCAACACAGCGGCTGAACAACATATTCCCAGCTGTTGCATTCAGTGACCGTGGGAACTGGAATTATCTGTAATACATCATCGATATTCTATATATATATCAGAATCAGAATCAGCTTTATTGCCAAGTTTGTACATACAAACAAGGAATTTGACTCCGGTACACTTTGCTCTTTGGTTTTGTTTTTGCACTACAGAATATACATATTTACAATGTACAATATACACATATATAAATAAAAAGGTGCATTTGCAACATCTGTATGCTGTTGTTTTGTATTTTATTGAATGTTCAACAGAGAAACAGCCTGGGGGAAGAAACTGTCTTTGTGGCGGCTGGTTTTTGTGAACAGCGCTCTGTAGCGTCGGCCTGAAGGCAGAACTTTGATTGGTTTTGAAAGATAACATGCTTCACCGATAGAAGCAGCTTACGTGAATACATGACGAGCATCTCAGAGGAGAAAATATGATCTTGACAGATTTGCACAGCATTTTAAGTCCATGTTGGAGATTTCTCATGCTCTCAACATAAAGCAAAAGAACCCCAAGACTAGAGGCTGACATTTTTTCGGGAATCCCATGGGTTACGGGATTCCCATGGGAATCCCGCGTGATGGGAGACGGCATCAGTAAAGATCACGTGATTGGGACAGTACAGGATAAAAAATTAACAGGAGCAGACGGGAGCGGGAGCTAACCAATAGGAGGGAAAATAAACTAGGATCAATTGTCTTTGGAAATGTAAAACTGAGACTTTGTAATAAACTTTAAGAAAAAAAACTTGGATCAACGCCGCCATTGTGTAATTTTTTTCCAAGCAGCCTATACTATAATGCGAGTCAAACGAACTACACGACCCACAAGCCAACAGTGCTTCTGATTGATGTTTTCCACCTGCGTTCAGAATGGAGGGAGCAAACGCAGGTGGAGAACTGGAGGTGGTAAAATTGGATTTGCAACGTAAAGTCAGAAGGAAGGACTTTATCTATTAAACTCATAGAGCTGACAGGAAAGTCGCAAATATTACCAAAGTTCAGGAGAGTTGAATGCAGCGGTGCTAACACGCAGTATGCTGCTTGTAAAACGTGTTTAGTCGTAATCAATTACACCAGTGATTAAGGCACACTTGTTAGGCAAATTCTGGATTGAATCAGCCCTGCATCTCTTCATTTGTCAAACGAAAAATACCATCACGTGTCAAGTCTCATCTGACCAACAAAATTGCTCGCATGTGCAGTAAAGATTTAAGAGCCTTTGCCACAGTAGAGATTGGACACACACAGTAGAGTTTGGACACACCTCATTCAAAGAGTTGTCCTTATTTTCATGACTATGAATATTGTAGCTTCACACTGAAGGCATCAAAACTATGAATTAACACATGTGGAATTATGTACTGAACACAAAAGTGTGAAACAACTGAAAATATGTCTTATACTCTAGGTTCTTCAAAGTAGCCGCCTGTTGCTTTGATCACTGCTACAAGCACTCTTGGCATTCTGTTGATGAGCTTCAAGAGGTAGTCACCTGAAATGGTTTTCCAACAGTCTTGAAGGAGTTCCCAGAGTTGAATGGTGAATAACTGCAAGTACCAAATTATAAAATGTTTGATTTTCTTCCTAATTTTTTTAATACTTTTACTCAGCTTACATATTTCATATGTGTCACATTGTCCTTACAACATTTTTGGCATCTTCACCCTCATGTCTTGAAATCATCTACTCCCCTTCTTCCTCATGTTCTTCATTTAATTATTTGCTGATGTTTTGACATCCAAAATATCAATTCCCTGTACTTGCTGACTGTATCTGAAATTCCAATAAAGTTTTTACAAAAAATTTTATTTCTACATTTGTGCTATATATGTGAAATTAGCTGATCAGATGGTAATGAAAGAAAAATAAGTGTGTTCATAAGTGTTTAGTAGTGCCAAGTGCAGTGTGCGGGTTTGGGTTGGCATTACATTTTTGCCTTGTATTATGTTAGCCCTTGCAGCAAGAACGTCCTGGGTTCGATGTCAGTCTGGGGTCTTTCTGCATGGAGTTTGCATGTTCTCCCCGTGCATGCGTGGGTTCTTTCTGGGTACTCCGGCTTCCTCCCACAGTCCAAAAACATGAGGTTAATTGGTCCCTCTAAATTCTCCTTAGGTGTGAGTGTGTGTGTGTGTGCATGGTTGTTTGTCCTGTCTGTCTCTGTGTTGCCCTGCGATGGACTGGCGACCTGTCCAGGGTGTACCCTGCCTCTCGCCTGATGACTGCTGGAGATGACCCTCCAGCAGTGACCCTCGCGACCCCAAAAGGATCAACGGGTTGGATGAATGGATGGATGGATGGATTATGTTAACCACTTAAGATCAAAGGATTGAGGTCCAAACTCTGCTTGTTGACATCTTAAGGCAGTGTAGAAAATTATTAACACATTTAATTATTTCTCATGACAGGTTTGTCAATTGATTTTATCCAGAACGAGTCTTCTGCAAACTCACTTATCTGATGGTAGAGACTGAATTTGATTATTTTGCTTTTGTCTACAAATGTTTACAAGGTAAAAAGATGAGGGATTCAAATTTGGAAATGTGGTCTATCCTCCTGAAAAAATCAAAAACAATTAAAAGTTCACACAAGGTAGGTTTACATGAAGTCAAACTTAGAGATTTATTTTTTTCTTTTATGTACAAGGAATGGTTAAAGTGTTTGATCACCACAGTGTACACCATACCATTGTTTCTATGAATTTGACCCAAAATTATTTTAGGAAGATACAAAAAATTTATTTGAGTTGAGAGATTAAGAAATGTGAAAAAAAATTGAAAATATCAAAAAATTAAGGAGAAAAATCATATATTCTATATTCTGGTAGTTGCTGTTATTCGCCACAAAACTGAAATTTAACCACCACTAACGAGTAACGGATAGCGGTAAATGACAGCGTGCTTATCCGACATACCGCAGGAGTGAGAGGGGAAACCCCACTCTAACTGCTCGGTTAGTTCAGCAGCCAAGGCAATCTGTGAACCGAGCTCTGCTGTTTCGAAAACCCCAGACTAAATTTCAAATTATGCTCAGTGTTGATAAACTGACTGGTCAGATAACATATTAAGGTCTATTTTGCTTAACACATCTGGAAAATACTTAATTTAGCGGCAACGTCATGATAGTATAAAAACTTGACGTTTCTGCCCTTCCCTTCTCTGTTTAGGACCACGGACCACATTACCCATAATTCCTTGATGACTTTCATTCCATATATTCAGCGTTTCATTCCATATATTCAGAGCTTCATTCCATATATTCAGACTTTCATTCCATATATTCAGGTTAATATATATATGAATAATTTCCTGAACGGCCTGAGCATATGATCTCACAAGGGGTCTGAGGATCTCATCTCGGTACCTAATGGCAGTCAGGCTACCTCTGGTGAGCACATGGCCCACACCATTACTGACCCACTGCCTAGCCGGTCATGCTAAAGGATGTTGCAGGCAGCAGATCGCTCTCCACGGTGTCTCCAGACTCTGTCACGTCTGTCACATGTGCTCAGTGTGAACCTGCTTTCATCTGGATTGGCGAATTTGCCAATCCTGGTGTTCTCTGGCAGATGCCAAGCGTCATGCACGTAGTTGGGCTGTGAGTACCACCCCCATTTGTGGGCGTCAGGCCCTCATACCATCCTCATGGACTCGGTTTCTAACCCTTTGTGCAGACACATGCACATTTGTGGCCTGCTGGAGCTCTGGCAGTGCTCCTCCTGTTCCTCCTTACACAAAGGCGGAGGTAGCAGTCCTGCTGCTGGGTTGTTACCCTCCTACGGCCTCCTCCACGTCTCCTGGTGTACTGGCCTGTCTCCTGGTAGCGCCTCCAGGCTCTGGACACTACGCTGACAGACACAGCAAACCTTCTTGCCACAGCTGGCATTGATGTGCAATCCTGGATGAGCTGCACCACCTGAGCCACTTGTGTGGGTTGTAGAGTCCATCTCATGCTACCACCAGTGTGAAAGCACCACCATCATTCAAAAGTGACAAATCATCAGCCAGAAAACATAGGTACTGAGAAGTGGTCTGTGGTCCCCACCTGCAGAACCACTCCTTTATTGAGTGTGTCTTGCTAATCGCCAAAGATTTCCCCCTGTTGTCTATTCCATTTGCACAACAGCATGTGAAATTGATTCTCAATCAGTGTTGCATCCTAAGTGGACAGTTTGATTTCACAGAAGTTTGATTTACTTGGAGTTATATTGTGTTGTTTAAGTGTTCCCTTTATTTTTTTGAGCAGTGTAGTTATTTAATATAGTCTTTTAAAAAAAACAAGTGTTTTGTTTACAGCCTACACATTTTTGGCTTTGTTAGTTACACCCCAAATAATAGCTAACATTTTGTGATGAAAGTTATAGAGTCATTCAAGTGGTTGTTTAAATTATATCTATAGGTTATAGATCATTTCCAAATACCGTATATGCAAATAGTCAAATGCATTGTTTAAGGAGAGTACTTGCACAGATAAGTGCTGCAACTGGCTGACTGGCAAAATAAGTGGCTGCAACATGTGAGTTAAAATGGTTGGCACCATGTGATGGGTAACTAGGTAATGAAAATGAATACAAATATATGTATAAAAACAAAAGGTGAGTGAGGAGAAACAAGTGGGCAGAAAAAGGAAACACGCTTACAGAACAGAAGTTTTGGTATTCTGCTGCTCTGAAACAGGGGTGTGTTTATATGACAAATGAATGCTTTTAGAGAACAGAAATGTGGCTGCAAGTGTGTCTTGTTTGAAACTGTTACAAGCAAACGCCTAACATCGACTAACCAAAGATGCAAGAAACAAGGTGTCTGAAACATTACTTTGGACAGAATACCATATAGACAATAGACAAGCGCAGATGTTTAATTCAAAAACACAAATTTAATAAAAACAGAACACAGCATTCTAGCACAATCATTGTCACGTACTATAGTGAAGGGCTTATCATTGGGGCTGGTTTAGTAATCACATAATCTGGGCACCTTGCAGTTAATCAGTTGAGCATGAACACATCTGTATACCAAAGTGAATTTGTTATATTTAAGATGATATGTCACCATAATGAAACTTTTGTTGAGGCTCGGCTCCAAATACATAAATGGATTGCACAAATTTAATTAAGAAAACCCGAACACAATTTTAAGGACAAAATTTGACAAATATAAAAACCCTTGGAACACACTTTTTTTTGAACACTTGTATAGTTCGCCAATTTTGTCAGTAACTTTGACAAAATTGAATCCTCTGCAATTTAAACACGTGGAGGATATAAAAGCAATTAGTGTCATACCTGCTTGTGTTTTTGTTATATTTCCTGGTCTAGTCCTTTGTTTTTTGTCTCCCTTCACCCCAACATAATGGACCAACATAAGAATAATAAGTCTTAATTAAACATGGAATAAAAAATTTGCTCTTTACAATAATCTCAACTTAAACTAGTCTTTGTAGACAAAATTCTAAAATTCAAAAATAATTTACTAACCCTATGCTAACATTAACAAAGATCGCATCATTTAGTTTGCAAGCTGAAAAACAATATATACAAGATTAAGATTATTTTTTAATGCTAAAATGTTTGTATTTAATGCCAATCTCAAACCTCACATATATCTACAAAATCAAGAACGAAGCTGGAAAATGCATTAATCACTTAATAAAGGTGATGATTTAATCTATTGAATGAGGGCAATTAATTTTATCAATTCAATTTATTTATATAACTCAATTCAAAAAAACGTAGTCTCTCAAGGCAACTTCACAAAAGTCAGGCTACATTACATTCCAATTAATTCCTAATCATTGAACAGTGCAGTCAAGAGTGTAGTTACTTATTCAAATTGGATAAAAAGTTTTTCGTCTAAGAAACCCAGCAGATTGCCATCCAGTCAGTGACCTTGCCAGGCATTCCTCCTCCAGATGAAACATGTAAAGACAGTGGGACAGGTCACTTGGCGTTGACTTTGCAGCAATCCCTAGGATACGAGCCAGATGTAGCGAACAGTGGAGAAGAAAAACTCCTTTAAAGGAAGTAACCTCCAGCAGAAACAGGACTCAGTTGTGAGCGGCATCTGCCTTGTCCCATGACCGAAATGGGGGTTAGAGAGAACAGAGCAGAGAAACAAAGAGAACAAAGAAGCACTGATCCAGGTGTCTGTACTTCTATGGGAAGGAAAAACTAAATGTTAATGGTGTGTAGCTCCTTTAGTCGTTTCACGTACAAAGAAAGAACTGATAAAATCTTCTGAGCCAGTTTTCAAGGTTAGAATATGAAAGAGAGCACATACATTAGTCACAATAAAGCTCAGTCAATCGCCATGCTAGGCAGAGAGAAAGGGTTTCTATTTTAACAACTGAAAGACAGGGGACATGTGGATCATCGGTAGAGGGTCGACCATTAAGTTGTTTGCCGCAGAAGCTCGGACGAATTGCCCCTCTCCAGAAAGGGTGGTACAGTTAGACACAGAGTCAGGCCAGGTGTAGCTTCTAGGAAGAGAAAAGAGAGAGAACAAAGTTAAAGCTGACAATAACAGCAATAATGCAAAAATTGTAAGAGTAGGGTGGAGAATGTAGCGATTGAGGTGAATACGGGTCATTGTCCTCAGCAGCCTAAGCTATAGCAACATAATTAGTGATATAAGCCAGGATATCCTAAGCCCACTCTAACTATAAGCCTTTATCAAAAAGGAAAAGTTTTTAAGCCTTAGCCTTAAAAAGTAGACATTTGTCCATTCTAGACCCACTGATGGCCATTGTTAGACTAAAAAACCACAACGATTGGGATACCTCTCTCGTCAGATGGATTTAACCATTGGAAAATAAAGGGGTCATACAGGTAGCGATGGAGGGTGTTATTGCACCTCAACCATAAACTGAGCTGGTTTGGGCTAAACCGAATCCCCCTTACTCCCTCAAGAGGAGGAAGAAGACGGAGGTAAAAAATAAGGAAGATAGCTCAGGATAAACCTAAGCCACTCTAACTATCAAGCTCTATCAAAAAAGGAATGTTTTAGCTAGCCTTAAAAGTAGACAGGGTGTCCGCCTCACACGGACTAAAACGGGATCTGGTCACAAGGATGAGGAGCCATGATAACTAAACGATCTGCCTCCCATTCTACATATAGAGACTTAGGAACCACCAGCTACACCTGCAGTCTGAGAACAAAGTGCTTCTGTTAGGAACATATGGATCAATAGATCTCTGCACAGATGTATGATGGAGCTAGATCATCAGGGATTTATATGTGAGGAGGAGAAATTTTAAATTCTAATTCGGATTTTAACAGGGAGCCAATATTGAAGGAAGCCAAAGAGGAGAAACATATTATCTCTCTTTCTAATTTTACCCCATCAGAAACTGCCCTTGTTTGCAGCATTTTGAACAGCTGAAGCTTTTTAAACGCCCATTTTGTGCGACATCCTGATAGTATCGAATTACAATAGTCCATCCTTGAAGTAATAAATGCATGGGACTGTTGTTCAGCGGCACTCCTGGATGATATATTCTAATTTTTGGCAATGTTCCGGAGGTGGAAAGAAGGAAATCCTAGAAAACTGTTTAATATGGAATTTAAATTACATGTCCTGTCAAAAAATACACCAAGGGTACGACTTGCGGAGATATGGACCCCAGGAATTGCAGATGAGGAGGCCAGCATTGACGGTAAGTAAAACGGTTAATAACAAAAAAACTCACTCGCTGGCAGGACGCAGGAACAAAACAGAAGCAGGCTGGATTGTAGGCATGGCATGGTCCACAAAACAAGACATGAGTAGGAGATAATGAATCCACAATGACTAAAACTGAACAGGTGTGTATATAGGAGTGAAAACCAGGTGGAGCAAGCCAGATGACAAGGTGCAGGTGAAACGGATAAATTGATGAACAAACGGACGTGACAGGAGCAAAAACATGGCTGACTAGAACGCAAATCTAAGGAAAAGAAAATAGAACTATAACTAGAAAAACATGAAACAAAACTTTACCATATCCTAAAACCAAACTTGACAAAAACTAAAAGCATGACCAGAAAAACAAACAGAAACATGATTCAAACCTAACTGTGAAAAACAAAGAAAGAACCAGAAACCAAAAACACAACAAACCCCAAATCATAACAGGAACCCCCCACCTTAATGGGGATAACCAGATGCCCACAAAAGCCAAACAAAAACAACACGACCGGGCGGGCGGAGGTGGCCATGGGAGGAGGGCCAGAAACAGGGACAGAGTTTCAGGCGGGGGCGACCAGCGAGGTCGCCCTTCCCCAGAGGCACAGAGTTCATGAGGGCGACCAGGAGTCGTCCCAGCAGGCACAAGAGCGAGTTTCAGGCGGGCTGGACCAGTGAAGGTCGTCCCCAGCAGGGCACAGAGTTCAAGACGGGCAACGGCTGGTGAACCCTCAGACGGCCAGAAGCAGAGCCTGGCGAACTTCAGAGCAGAAGCAGAGCCTAGGCAAACCCTCAGAGGCCGTGTGAGCAAGAGCTGAGGCGTCGGCGGGACCTCGAGACAGTGAGCAAGAGCTCGAGGCTAGTCGGCGGGACCTCAGTGGCATGAGCAAGAGCTGAGCGTCGCCAGGACCTCCAGTGCGCATGTGAGCCAAGAGCTGAGGGTCGGCGGACCCTCAGTGGCACGTGAGCAAGAGCTGAGGCGTCGCCAGGACCCCAGTGGCGTGACGCAGGAGCTGAGGCAATCGCCGAGACCCAGTGGCAGTGAGCAGGTGCTGAAGGCGGTCGTGGGACCCTCTGTGACTGTGAGCAGGGAGCTGGGGCGTAGCAGAGACCCGCAGTGGCTCGTGAGCAGGAGCGAGGCGTCGCAGAGAACGTCAGTGAGCCATGTGAGCAGGAGCAGAGGCGTCCAGAGACCCTCAGTGGCTACACGTGAGGCAGGACCTGAGGCGCGCAGAGACCCTCGTGGCCGTGCCGCAGGGCTGTGGCGTCGCGAGACCTCAGTGGCCTGGTGCGCAGAGCTGCGGCCGTCACCGAGACCCTCCATGGCGGTCAGCAGGGGCTGAGGCGTCGACGAGACCCTCAGTGGCGTGAGCAGGAGCTGAGGCGTCTGCCGAGACCCTCAGTGGCGTGAGCAGGACGCTAAGGCTGTCGGCGAGACCTCAGTGCGGGAGCAGGACTGAGGCTCGCCGAGACCTCAGTGGCGTGAGCAGCAGGGGCTTGAGGCAGTCGGCCGGGGGGACCCTCTGTGACTGTGAGCAGGAAGTGAGGCGGTCGCAGAGACCTCAGTGGCCATGTGAGCAGGAGCTGAGGCGTCGCAGAGTATGAGTGGTTTCACACCATGCCATCATAGCAGGTTCAACCACCTTCGGTGCAATCAGCTTCTTTCATCATGATCCACCCCCACACTGCCAGAATTATCCGAGTATTTCTGCAGGTGACCAGGAGTCGTCTTGTACTAGAAGTCTGAGGTGTACGAGGAAGAGGAATGGTAAGAGTAAGTCCCCTGTGTGCTCCTGTTGCTGCTGACTACCTGGTTTAGACTCACAACCTTAGTATCACCCAACTTGTGCGTTCTTGTTGTTGTCAGGTAGCTTTGACCAGGAGATTGTTGAGGCCTCCACCTGAGTCTGCTGGAGTTTCTGACCAAAGCTAACTCAGGTTGAATTGTGTTAAATGAACTGGATAAATCAAATAACATGATCCTTCCCCCCCCTCTCCCAGTGTGCGCTGGACTTTGTCCAAGATGACAGGGGGTTTGTTGAAGCAGTGTATGATGGCATCTTCCACTCCCAACTACACACGATAAGCAACTGAAGGGGATTCCTGATGGTTCATTGTCTGCTTACTAAGACTCGTGGGCCAAACAGGAGTCTCTCTAGGACCTTCATGAGTGGATGTCTAGCGGGAACAGGTCTATAGTCATGAGGACGGATGGGTGAGTTTTTCTTGGTACTGGAAACAAGACAGGAGGTTTTCCACAACACTGGAACCTTCTTCTGGGCAAGGCTAAGATTGAAGAGGTGCTGCAGAATCCCACAGAGCTGCTCTGCACAGCCCTTCAGGACTCTAGGGCTGACACAATCTTATTTTAAGATATTCCAAAAATAAAGTTGCATTTCTCTTATTAATGTATTATTTAGCCAGTTAGAGTATCACAGTAGCAGATGCTCACACATGACACAAATGACATTGACCAAAATACTAAAGTTCACAGAGTGATGTAATCACAGATGAGAAAGTAAGTAAGGAGGAAATAATATCATGCAGCCGTGAACTTAAATGTACTCTTCATGTTAATAGTCAACAGGAGGATCCAGTAGGAAGCAATGATAACTGGGGGATAGACCGGCTGGGCTGCGCAGTTTGACATGCACAGCTCAACAGACGTCGCAGCTCTGACGTCACCCAGGATTATATAACCCGTGGAAAATAAACATTTATTACCATTTCCAGCGTGTCTCACGGGACGACTCAACAGAGGCGCATATCTGGAGAGACGCAGGCAAACTTTTTCTCCACAAGGCCATTCCCGGAAGAGCTTGAAAGCTGGAAATCTGTCTGATACAAGAAGGTCAGCAGATTCATATACCAATCAAAGACCCTGCCGACACCCGACGCAGGTGAAAAACCCACAGAGATTTTATTTCCAAGGAGACCCCTTGAGATTCTGTCGACTAAACGGTTGTTCATATTTTCCCCGTTTCGGATGGATGAGAAGCTTATCTTTTTTTGTTTTTTTTGTTTTTTTCACAGACGCGTGACCCACCCTCTCGTTTTTCTTCACACCTGACCCCATCCTCAACTGGTGGAGAGATGGAATCAATGTCAAAGTAATTTTGTTCCATTTTCTATATTAAATTGGATAGGTGCATTTAGAGGTCGGGGCAGGATGAGGCATAGTTAAGGTGATTTAGAATCACCAGTAGTTAACCCAAGGTAATAACTTGTTGCATGCAATACTGCTGAGCTGTCTTGATATGCTGTGCAAGTGTGCTGAATTGCGCAGCGCAGATGCGATCAGCAAGGTACGTGTTTTGTCCGGCTGATCCCAAATCAGCCAGGAGTTAGAAGTTGGACTTTTAAAGTTTTTCCAGTCAAAGCAGCTGTGGCCTGGGCCTCGTGGCCTGACCACTACTTTGTCCCAGTTTTATTACTGGAGTTTTTCAGCTGAGTTCCTGCCTTAGAGTTTTATGACCCTTTGTTCATTTGGGGCAATCAGCACACCAGGATGGCTTTTCCTTCCAAGTTAGCCCAAATTGCACATTTTGTACATGAAACTGCTGGTTTGATCATATATATTTTCTTTTATTATCATTGTTATGTTGGAACCCTAAGCCATGGATTTCAACATTAAAACTCCGGTACAAACTCTTCTGGAGTTTTCAAAATAAATTGCATTTAACAGACTTTCAGCACAACTTCAGAAGGGGAAAAGGGGGGTAACAGAAGACTTCCCATGATGCCACTGGCTGTATAAAAGAACCCCCTCTCCCACAAGCCGCTCTCTTCCATCCGGAACACAGCTGAGAGGCTGGCTGGAGAGACAAGCGCGCTGAAGTCTTTTTGCTGGCAAAAAGACTTGACTCTTCAAACTACATCCAAGAGTCTCATATGATCACCGATCATATGCAAAAGTTGAGTATTGAATGAATTGCTGTTTGTGTATCCGGTATTCATTCACGAACGGGGAATTAAGGCACCGGCATTGTTGACTTTCTCTCCGAGCCCTGCAGACGCACACGGTGTTCGAGAAAAGTCCCCAGCAGAGACGCGGTCTCTACAACCCGAGTGAAGCGGTTTTCCTTGCCTGAGAGAAGGACGACGCCGCATCACCGTTAACGTGCAGTCTTGTCCGGCGGCAGAACGAGCCGTATCTTAAGCCACAGCCCCGGAGGTCAGGTTAGCCGAAGCTAACCACTTGTTGACTGTGGACGTTTCTTCAAACTTCGCCGCCCCGGACATCTTTTCCTCAACATGGTCAGAGGTTAGGTTTGGCCAGAGTGAATAATAGAATAACGGTTAGGATGAAATGATCTAAACGTTTTTCATTTTATGAAGTTTGGTTTTGTTTGTGTGAAACTGCTATCTTATTGCTAGTAGGCTATCTGAAGCACACGTGATCAGCTTTGTGTTCTGTGTTTGTGTTTTTAAAGTTAAGACAAACTTTATTTAAAGGGTGGTTTTAAACACAGAGTGTTGCTCATAACGCGCCGTCCGCGCTTATGCATTTTAACCCTTTTATTGACGGTATTTTAAGTGTGTGCTACCAGCCTCCTTTGTTAGCTTAACTCCTAACAGCCTAGGCCACGTGCTTGCTGCTGAAGAGTATCTACCCAGAACCGTTCAGTTTTCAATCCAGTAAATAATGTCCCCAACATCATTTTACTACATTTGATAACTAAGTAAACACCATTAAGCCCCATTTCTCCAGAAAGATTTGGCTGTTTTCAAAGATATTTCCTTAAATAATTTACCGTTACCTTTAATAATATTTCTTTAAATATTATTTCAATAAATAAAGGCAGCTAATGAGGCACCATTGAGAATTAGTCATCCAGAAGGTTGTTTTTATGCAGCAGATCATTCTTTAAAACATTATTTTGATAAAATAATATTTTATCTGATCTTGCATTGTGAATGGTTGTCTAAAGGTATGCTGATTACTGCCTAAGTCGGTTCCAAGACTAACTTAACTTCAATTCCAGATTCTTCAAGATAATCCTTCGTTCTCAAACATAAATAACATTGCATGGTAATGTTGCATCACTCTTTTGGTCATGATTTTCAATCATGTTTAATCACCTTGTTTATATTGTACATAGCCCATTAGTCTTCGTCATTCTTTAATTCTGCTTGGTAGTTTAGTTGGATTGTTTTAGCATAGTAAAGAGTTTGTTGATTGAAATATGTTTGACTTTGAGTTGACTTATTTTTGTTAATAAATTCTTGTATTTTAAGAAATTGTGTGAATTCATTCCATGTGTGTGCAGAGTTTATGCTGTTCAATAATGTCAGAGCTTGGCTCACACCTTTCAACTTTGTCCTAATACCATCGCCTTACTGGGCTGGTATTCACAGGACAACCCTTAACAGACCGAAATATTATTTGATAAAATATTAAAATATTAATATTAAATATTAAATAATATTGTCAGATTAATAATCACAACAGTTAGATAGTCATTTTAATCCCCTTTGTGTAGAATAGTGCGTGTTAGTTAGGTTAAGGTTTTAGGACGAGAATAGTAGTATATCAGGGCTATATGGCTTCAATAAATTTTCACATATATATTTAAGACAAGCTTTTGTGTTTCTTTTGTGCAAGAGTGATGTATCTGTAAAAATAAGCGATTGAATAAACAGTGACATTTAGTGGTTTTGGTTAATAATTATCAATTCTTAATGTTAAATAACTAATTGTAATTATTAAGGGCTTTGAGCCCATAATCACAACACCAGAGGACATCTCTGAATTCTATTCGTAAGTAATGATTTTTGGTTAAAAAAATATTTTCTGAATTATGATTTTTAATTATAATTATTGATAAATATTGATTAATCAGTAGTCATAATCCTTACAGGTCGTGTGGAAAACGACCAAAAAACTAGAAGGGCTAATCAGGTGAAATGTGAAGCAGCTGGTGGCAGGGAGAATACAGAGCATCTGAATGAAAGGGGCTAATTAACACAGATGAGTGGGAACACAGAGGAAGTCCAGGGAAGTAACATAAATATCTAAACAAGAATGACCATGAACCTATTCGAAAAGTAATAACAGCAACTAAACAAGGAAGTGCTGAGAAATGGACAAGGAACTGAAAGCACAAACATGTAACCTAACAGAGGAGAATCATGACACACACTGAAGCCCATGTGAGGTGAAATGTGTTTGTGAGGTTGAGCTAGATTCACGTCCACACGTAGTTTAGGCTTAGGAACTAAGCTCTTGGAGAAGGACAGGACTCGCTCCTCCTCCAGAATAGCCCCGGGAGAGAGACATCTGGCAGGAGTGGGGGTATAACATGCCACTAGCTGAGCTCCTTTGTGTTACAGTTTTTTCCAGGTAGTGAAAGAGCTGACTCTTTGCACTTGTGAGCTTCAAGAGGGAAGGCTTTGTTTGTTCGCTGTGCCATGCAGTAAACAGGAATTAATATTCTTCAAGTCTTTATGTAGGCAGTGGAAGAAGCAACTGAAAGTGGTGACATTTTGTAAATGACTTCTGATTTTATGTCTTGGATCGTAAGTAAAGATTTGTAGGAGCTGTCAACCAAGTAATGCATATTCACAAACACACACACACATACATACATATCTCTATATATATGGATATATCTCTATCTATATATATCTAGATATATAGATAGATATATATCTATATATCTATATATACATATAGACATAGATATATCTATATATATATATATATATATATATATATATATATATATATATATATATATATAGATATATCTACTGTATATATAGATATATATATCTATATACGGTCAAACGTTTTAGATACACTTCTCAGTTGATGGATCTCTTTATTTTCATCACTATTTACATTGTGAATTTTCACCAAAGGCATCAAAACTATGAATAAACACACACAGAATTATATAGTAAACAAAAAGTGTGAAAGAACTTTCAACATTTTTATATTTTAGATTTATCTAAATAGCCAACCCTTTGCTTTGATAATTGCAGGTGCAGTGACAGACGGCAAAAGGTTAATATTTCAGTCGTCACAGCAAAAGGTGGCCACTTTAAGGAATCTAAAAAGAAAACATATTTAAAGTTCTTTTACAATTTTTCGTTTGCTAATTCCATATGTTCATTCACAGTTCTGATGCCTTCAGTGAGAATCTTCATACAATGTAAATAGTCATAAAGAAAACAATTAAATAAGAATTTGTTTCTAAAACTTTAGACTGGTAGTGTATATTGGGATGATTATCATCTCAAATTATGGTGATTTAAGGGTAGAGTTGGAATTAATGCATGAGTAAATGTTATACTTATTTGAATGAATGAGTAAAACACTGGTTAACCAAAGAAAAAGCAATCCCTACAGTCAAACCTTATCCACAGGAAAGATGTGCAACACCAAAAACGGCCACAAAATTCAGTCTGTTAGTGTGGTTGAATATGTGCATCTGTATGTGAATCGCTGTATGCACTGTGTTCGCTGTATGCACTATGTTGGTGCCCCTATGTGTGGCCTGTTTCTTATTCAAAGTGACATTTTAAGCCGTTTAGCTGTCACTCAGCAAAGCAGTGGCACGGTGTTGATGACTACCACCCCCCTATGGGGGTTTTGGTACGACCCACTGGAGCTTTGCCTGCTAATAAGGGTCCTGCCATGTCCAGTGGGTGGGGGTGGTTGACAGGATAAGTGGCTATCCTAGCAGGAGTGACACAGCTGAATAAGTCTAGAGTCTCTGATGTGATGTCTAATCAGATTTTAAAGTGGTGGAAAAAAAAGAAGTGCACTGAAACCAGAAGGCCATTTAACTGGAAGACATTTGAAGCTTGGCTTTAAGTTTTGCGCAGTGACAGACAATCAATCACACTTTGTAACTCCACAGCCTGAGACTAAATGAATAACTTTGGTCTGTTGTCTGGGGAGCTGATGACAACATTTCAAAGCATAACACCACTGTTGTCTGCAGCACAGAGGAAGAGCTGGGACTTATAGGATCTTTTGAGGCATATCTATGGATTTTTTGGTTTTGTTTTGTTTTGTGACATGACACTAGAAATGTCAAATGTACAGCCTCAGTTTTTAGAAATGCCCTGTTATTTATTGTATTTGGTGTTTGAACCCATTCTCTCGATATAGAAAATTTCCTTCTTTAATCTGAAGCCATTATGTAAGCAGTGTTTGCTATCTTTTTTCAAGTAAATGAAATTGGTATCTATACAAAACTAATCCAAATGCGTCTTCTTTTTATTAAAATTGTTCAACCCTTTTTTAAAAAAATGTTTTTTAAAAATGTTTAACCAATCAACAGTGGAATATACCAAAACATTTACAAAAGATAGCCACAGGCAGTTTCCTCCAACCACTGGTCATGCCTCTTTTTCATAGCCATTAAGTCACTCAGGTATTTTGCCGGTTAAGCCTCAAAATATGTGTTTATAATAGAACCTTTTAGTCCAGAGGGTTGTTTCATAAAACCAAGACAAGGGATTAAGCCACGATTTTCCAGATATCCTGGCTTAATCAAGCCTCGACTCGGTTTTACAAAAGTTGTAACGCACAACTTGCCATGGTGATTTATTCTGTGAAGTTAGCCTGCACCAGACCAGGCTAATAGCCAGGTGTAGTTAATCCTGGTGCCTTATCTGTTAAGTCAGTGCTCATGCCGATCAGAAATCAGTACGTTTCGTCAGTGATTCCATTTCTTTTCAGCGTGTTTTGGTATTCTTTTATCAGCCTACTTTAAAACACCACTAATATGTATTGTTATCTAGTCAAGTAGCCTACTTTATTATTTTAACATTAATTCAATTCAATTCAATTCAGTTTATTTAAATAGCGCCAATTTACAACACATGTCATCTCAAGGCACTTCACAAAAGTCAGGTACATACATTCCAATTAATCTTAATCATTGAACAGTGCAGCCAGATTCTGTTATTTATTCAAATTGGATAAAAAGTTTTTCTATCTAAGGAAAGGAAACACAGCAGATTGCATCCAGTCAGTGACTTGCAGCATTCACTCCTCCCGGATGAACATGTAGAGACAGTGGACAGTCACTGGCGTTGACTTTGGAGCAATCCCTCATACTGAGCATGCATGTAGCGACAGTGGAGAGGAAGAAACCTCCAGCAGAACCAGGCTCAGTGTGAGCGGCCATCTGCCACGACCGACTGGGGGTTAGAGAGAACAGAGCAGAGACACAAAGAGAACAAAGAAGGACTGATCCAGGAGTACTTTCTATGGGAAGGAAAAGGTAAATGTTAATGGATGTAGCTCCTTTAGTCGTTTCACCTAGAAAGAAGGAACAGATAAACTCTGAGCCAGTTTTCAAGTTTAGAGTCTGAAGAGAGCACAGAGAGTTAGTCACAATAGAAGCTCAGTCAGTAGCTATGTCTAGGAGAGAGAAAGGTTATGGTAGCTTGTACCATTATTAACTTTATATTTATCCATGTGGGCATTCTTACTGTTCGAATTTATTTTTGATGACTGCTGTTGTTCTAAATTGACAGAGAAGCCTTTAATAGACTATTGCATGTGCTGAGGGGATTAGATAAATGGCTGATAAAGAAGCAAAGGTGTTGTCAATCAAGTCAAGGCATATCAAGTCAAATACCTCCAAACACATGAATCTTCCGTTACAATGGTGTGCCCATCCTTGAATGACATTGTTTATGAAGAAGCACTGATATTGAGAAGGGCTTTCAGACAGGAAAGGGCGCTTCGGGACAAGTCTGACCTATTGGCTTTTCCCAACAATTACCTGCTTGACCGTTACCGATTTTCTGGGGATGGCATCTGCTATCTGTGGAGATTGCTGGGTCCCAAAATTCAGCACCACACCAAACGGAGCCATGTTTTGGCTGTCACAAAGATGATGTGTGTTCAGATTTTTCACTGGAATGAATTATGGTTAGGCCTGCTGTCAACCACATACATTTATGTGCATTAAATTATCTTACATTATCTCTCTTATTGCTTCAGATGATCTGTGATGCTGACAGCATCTTCAGCAACATTGAGGCAAAGTGGCCTGGCTCAGTCCATGACTCCCAAATATTTTGGGCATCCACAATTAATCTGCCACTATCACAAGGTAAGCAACACAATATATGTGGATAAGCATCTTGACCATTGTCAAAACTTTTACACTCTGTAAATTGAACCATTACACTTTGTGTTCTCAGGGGGACTCTCTAGTGTGCTGCTGGGAGACAAGGGTTATGCCTGTCATACATTTTTACAGATGCCATTTGCAGACCCCCAGACAACAGAACAATGCTCATAAAATGTTGCCCATTCAAGGCCCCGCATAGAAATGGCGTTTGGCCTTTTTAAGTTCCGTTTCCAGTTCCTTCATCAGTCCAGTTTCTTCAGTGTTTTTCATTTGATCACCATATCCATGTCCACTTTTTACAGATTTTGTTTGTGAAATTTTATTTGTATGTCTGCCAACTCAATTTGTTTTTGTAAGTGGGTGTTGTAGATACCTCTAACAGTTTATGAATCCTGTAAACACAATCAGCAGTGCATGAATTGTGTGTGTGGTAAGAGGTCATATTGATTCCACTATTTGTTAAATTCTACTGCTTCCCCAGGTATTTATCCCACTGCTGCTCTGGGTCTATGTGTTAGAATCACTCATAACTACAGTACTCTTACTTATTACTCTACTGTTGTTTGAATGTTAATTCTCAAATGTGAGTTGCTTTGGATAAAATTGTCTGCCAAATGAATAAATGTTCAGGTAAAACTTACTATGTTCCCAGGTTGGCTCTCAGGCAGTACAAAGTCTGGGTCTTGTTAAAAAGTAAAATTTTCTATGAGCATTACTTCTTTTCCATTATGACTTAAATTGAAGTATTTCCATAAGAGCAATATACCTTCAGCCTTCGTGAGTTCATTGACAGAATCTCATCCCCTGCAGCGGAGGTTCCTTTACCCTACCATATTAACCAAACTCATTAACCTAGTGTTGACAGGTGACTATAGCCTTCATGCATTTCATGAATAATACTCACTGGATCACTGCCATCCTCTGTTAGCTACACAAGAGTCATTGTGTTGCCAGATACTACAAGACATTCTCAGTCACTCCATATCAGACTATATGAATGTTTTACGCTGCATATGCAGTAGTGCAATTTTTTACCATGTATGAAGGGGGCAGTTTGTATGCGTGGGACAGAGTCAATGGCTGTCACCCCTGGCTCCCTTTTAAGACAGGCCTCCCCTTGTTTACTGCAAAGGCCACCTCTTCTGCTGGGGTGAGTTCAGGAGATGGTGGCCCACACCATGTGCCAGACACGTGACCCTTTTTTTTGATGGCTAAAATCACTAAGAGAATGAAATGTGTGAGCACGCACCTTCTAAGTCAGTATAACATTGTAGTCAACATTTTGTCCAAAACTTTACCAGTCTGCAAAATGTTCTTATATTTAATTTTGACCTGCTGACATGTCCTCTTTCGTCCAGTCACACAGAAACAGAGTAACATAAATTAATCAGCTTGTCAGTGACAAACATGATAAGAATGAACTGTGGAAGTCATTACTGTAAGTTTAAAGTAGTTCATTTGATCAAATGTCAAGTAACTCTTTAAGACATTTTCAGCTAAGCGAGGTGGTTAGGAAATGTATATTTTAGGCTACTTATGCAATCAGTCGATCCACCTTTGTTTACCTAGGCCTTTCTCGCGCCTTTATAATAGCAGCAGTGTTTCTGTTCTTCAGTATAATTGGTTTTATTTCTTCATAAGCCTCCATGAAAATGTGTTGCTCACTGGGAGTGAAGTACGATGCTCTTGCTTTATCCATTTGCGGCATCAGTGAATCTTTGATCGATCTCATGGCCTTTTGAAGAAAGCTGCGGACGTGCATTTAGCTGGATTACTTACACCTGGCTTGACATAGCCACAGCTGTTGAGCCTGGTTTGGCCTTTGTGAAACAGATAAAGCCAGGATGCACTGATGCACGCTGGGTCAAGCCTGGCTTTATCTCTTATCCTGGATTTCTTAGTCCTGCTTTTGTGAAACAGCCTTCAGATGTATTAATTAGGCTTGAACTTAACATTTAACGTCAAACCCATTGTGATCAAGCTTAACAACTGAACCTAAATTTCATGTAGAGACACAAGAAGCTTGTAACAAAAATTAGGAAACTACTTCCAGAGTTCATCCAGGTGTAAAAACAAAAAAAATCCTTTTAGCCCTTTTCAAGCAGGAAATACAGTTTCGTCAACCTGTAAAAACACGCAATATGTAGTGTGGTTTTGTCATTGGATGACTGATTTCCATTTGAGAGATCAAGTCTATAATCCTGCTACATTTTGAGGTTCTCTAGGCAGCTGAACCCCACCTTGCTCCCTGTCAATTTAGTTTGCACAACAAAATGTTGTCTTTCAATGTCTTTACAGCAATTTCCTTTTAGTTCTAAGATAATCCTTTTGAAATACAGGGGTTGGACAATTAAACTGAAACACCTGTCATTTTAGTGTGGGAGGTTTCATGGCTAAATTGGACCAGCCTGGTAGCCAGTCTTCATTAATTGCACATTGCACCAGTAAGAGCAGAGTTTGAAGGTTCAATTAGCAGGGTAAGAGCACAGTTTTGCTCAAAACATTGAAATGCACACAACATTATGGGTGACATACCAGAGTTCAAAAGAGGACAAATTGTTGGTGAACATCTTGCTGGCGCATCTGTGACCAAGAAAGCAAGTTTTTTTGATGTATCAACAGCCACGGTATCCAGGGTAATGTCAGCATACCACCAAGAAGGACGAACCACATCCAACAGGATTAACAGTGGACGCAAGAGGAAGCTGTCTGAAAGGGATGTTTGGGTGCTAACCCGGATTTTATCCAAAAAACATAAAACCACGGCTGCCCAAATCACGGCACAATTAAATGTGCACCTCAACTCTCCTGTTTCAGAACTGTCCGTCGGGAGCTCCATAGGGTCAATATACACGGCCGGGCTGCTATAGCCAAACCTTTGGTCACTCATGCCAATGCCAAACGTCGGTTTCAATGGTGCAAGGAGTGCAAATCTTGGGCTGGGGACAATGTGAAACATGTATTGTTCTCTGTTTTCCCCACATCTGGGAGAGTTACGGTGTGGAGAAGCCCCAAAGAAGCGTACCACCCAGACTGTTGCATGCCCAGAGTGAAGCATGGGGGTGGATCAGTGATGGTTTGGGCTGCCATATCATGGCATTCCCTTGGCCCAATACTTGTGCTAGATTGGCGCGTCACTGCGAAGCACTATCGAACCATTCTTGAGGACCATGTGCATCCAATGGTTCAAACATTGTATCCTGAAGGCGGTGCCGTGTATCAGGATGACAATGCACCAATACACACAGCAAGACTGTTGAAAGATTGGTTTGATGAACATGAAAGTGAAGTTGAAAATCTCCCATGGCCTGCACAGTCACCAGATCTAAATATTATTGAGCCACTTTGGGGTCAGGAAACGTTTTCCTCCACCAGTATCACGTAGTGACCTGGCCACTATCCTGCAAGAAGAATGGCTTAAAATCCCTCTGACCACTGTGCAGGACTTGTATATGTCATTCCCAAGACGAATTGACGCTGTATTGGCCGCAAAAGGAGGCCCTACACCATACTAATAAATTATTGTGGTCTAAAACCAGGTGTTTCAGTTTCATTGTCCAACCCCTGTACTTATGTCACTGTTCTCTGCCTTTTTTAGGTTTTCAAGTTAGCTTGGTTAATTTAATATGTTTGTGTTGGGCTAAATCACAACAAATAAAGAAATGGCACCTTACAAAGAAAACAGGTCCAATTAGCCGACACCCGAAAAGAAAAAAACTGTGAAAATGCATTTCAGATGGTGAATCGGAAATTTCTATTTTCTACCCATTATAAATTTGGATTTGGACAAAACATGGATCAGAATATTGTATAACACAACCAATGTCTTCATGAAACATTTATTTGAATTTCTCATAGTTTTAATCTTTAGAGAGGCAGCAGACAGAGCTGCTCACTCTCCCCCTCACTATTTATTTATTTTTTTACCATTGGTACATTTTACCAAAAAACAGGTATTCTTGGAATTAAAACGGCCAATATAGCCATAAAATTTGTTTATATGTAGATGATGTATTGCTCAATGTCAAAAATGCAACAACAATTTTAGGCTACTCTGTTAGAGGAGACACTAGGGGCTTTTGATTTGTTCCAATTTACAATCATCTCAGTCCAACCCTGTTATGATTTGGGGTTGTTTGGTTTTTGGTTGCAGGTTTTTCCTCTTATGTTTCTCACAGTTGAGGTTTTGAATCATGTTTTTGTTGATTATTTTCCTGGTTTTTGTCTTCTAGTTCATGTTTTGTAAAGTTAGATTTTTAGATCATGTTTCTGGTGATCCTTTAATTTCATGGTTTACTAGTTGTATTTGTATTAGTTTGCTTTCGAGAATCTCTGTTTTGGCTCCAGCTGCTCCAGTGAGGCGGTTCAGCGCCTTTCTCCGCCTTCTTCCCTGGTTGCGCGCCCTGATCCGGCAGCGAAGCCAACATCTTCCTCCCGCCGCAAGAAACGCTAGTTTGGAGCGACTTCCTGTTGTTCAGCCGTCAAGGAGGTGGGTAACATGCCCGCTGACGTGAAGGCTGCAGTGAGTAATCCCGCGTCTTCGTCTGCCACAGCACCATCTCCCAGGCTCGCTGTGGATCCGCCCATGCCGTCTTCGCTCGTTCCAGCCCAGGATTCCATGGCAACACCAGACGAGCTGGAGGAGCAGTTGAGGTTTTATGCATGCCAGCTTAAAAGCTTCAGGAGCATCAGTCTTTTGCACCACTCTCCTGAGCTTAACGACAAGATCAGAGAAATGGAGGAGAACTATAGCACTGCCGTAAGCCAGTTTTACTGCCGCCAACCTTCATTCATCTCTGATCGTCTGAGTGCTGCTGCAGAGCAGCCCACGCCAAGTCTGCAGAGCGCTGCTGCAGCAGAGCAGCCCACGCCATGGCTCCAGGGCGCTGCTGCTGGAGAGCAGCCCATGCCATGTCTCTAGAGCGGTGCTGCCGGTCAGCCCACGCCATTTCTTCAGAGCGGTGCTGCAGCTCGGCCCACGCCATTTCTCCAGAGCGGTGCTGCTGAGCAGCCCACACCATGTCTCTTGAGCACTGTGGCACAGCCAGTGTCATGTCTCAAGAGTGCTGCGGCAGTTCACCCTTTGCCAAGTCCTCAGAACGCTGCTGCTGAACAGCTCACGCCAAGTCTCCAAAGCAGTTCTGAGAAGTCTGCCTCAACCTCCTTTACACGCCGTAGAGGGCGTCCGTAAGGGGGACGCCTCGGCTCATTTCATCGGGGGTCTGGCCGACGCCTTGACTCAAGTCATCGGGGGTCTGGCCGACACCACGGCTCAAGTCATCAGGGGACCGGCCGACTCTTCGGCTCCAGACCCAGAACTCCTTCTTGGTTTTCTTTGCGGCTTCCTGTCTGAGCTCTTCCGAACAACTGGAAGTCAGCCAGACACCTCGGGTCCTGCTCATGCTACTGAGGATCTCGGCGACGCCTCAGTTTCTGCTCAGGCCCTGAGGGTCTCGGCGATTCCTCAGCTTCTGCTCATGCCACTGAGCGTCCCAGCAAGGTCTCAGGTCCTGCTCAAGCCCCTGAGGGTCTCAGCGATTCCTCAGCTTCTGCTCACACCACTGAGGATCCCGGGGAGGTCTCAGGTCCTGCTCCTGCCACTGAGGGTCTGGGCAAGGCCTCAGGTCCTGCTCCTGCCACTGAGGGTCTCGGCGACGCCTCAGGTCCTGCCTCAAGGTCTTCCAGTGGTTCACTGAGAGACTGATCCTCGTCCTAATTTCTGAATCCGAAGACGAGGGGTTCGAGGACGAACCACCACCAGATCCCGTTCCTGAGCGGTTCGAGAAGGAACTCGTCCTCGTCATGCCCTGTGAATCCAGTGCCAAAGGATTCGAGGACGAACCACCACCAGATCCTGTTCCTGAGCGGTTCGAGAATAAACTTGTCCTTGTCATGACCTGTGAATCCAGTGCCAAAGGATTCGAAGGCAAACCGCCACTTGATCCTGTTCCTGCCTCCGAGGGTCCCCCAGGCTCTGCATCTGCCTCCGAGGGTCCCGTAGGCGCTGCATCTGCCTCCGATGGTCCCGTCAGCTCTGCTTCAGCCTCTGAGGGATCGCCAGGCTCTGCTTCAGCCTCTGAGGGATCGCCAGGCTCTGCTTCAGCCTCTGAGGGATCGCCAGGCGCCGTCTCTGCCTCTGAGGGTTCGCCAGGCGCCGTGAAGGCCATGGACGACCAACCTGTAGGTTCCCATCGTCTCTAGGTCTTTGTCGTCCTCCACGTCTTTGCCGCCGTCGCCGGCCTCCACGCTCTCTATGTCTTTTTCGGCCTCCACGTCTTCGCCGCCAACCGCCCAGGTCTCTATGTTGCAGGTTCTGGCTCCATCCTAAACTTTGTGCCTGCTCGGGACGACCTCTTGGTCGTCCGCCTGAACTTTGTACCCGCACAGGACGACCACGAGGTCGCCCGCCTGAACTTTGTTTTTGTTTTTTGTTTCATTTCTGCTTGTTGACTATGAAATGTCCAGTTTAGACTAGATCTACTCTTGCCAGCTCAGAATGCCACACTTACAGATGCCTGGGATGCAAGGCCTTTCTGATATAAAGGTAGTGTTTACCCAAGAGAAGATCCCGCTCTTCTCCCCGGGGCTTCACATAATGTTGACCTCCTTTTAGATATCTGATGCTCAAGGAATGTTTTATCTCCTTGTCTACTCTGTATGTGAATTATATTCTCAGCATAGAACTATAAAAGGTCTGTATGTTCCTGTCTGCAGCAGAGTCGGCAGACTGAGACACTGGTTTGGGTGTATGCTCTGTCCGTTCTCAATTTTTGCAAGAAAATAAAAGTTTCACTTTGATTCTCACTGTTCTCCCTGTTAGGTGAATTTATTAAAGGGCATTTTGTTTTTTCCATTAACAAATGTCAGCCCTGATGTTCCTCAGGGTTGTCCTTCCCACCATACAGGACTTGTAAAAGACTAGGGTCAGGAAAAGGACAGCTAATATCTCTGCAGGCCCCACACATCCTGGACACAAACTGTTTAGACTTTTACCTTTAGGTTGACATTACAAGGCGTTATATCAATAAACAGGTACCACAGAGACAGAGACAGATTCTTCCCCCAGAGTGTCTCTCTGATGAACATGTTAGGAATAACCTTGCTTACTAGCTTTTACACACACACCGTAATGACAAGGTATAAATGCTAATGTTTTCACTTTTCTTAGGATGGGATAATAATCCTCAGTGACCTACACTTTGACATAAAGTTTAGTGCATTGGGTTTGATTGTGCAACGTACTGTAACAGGAGCGATTAGATTGCTGCAGCCATGCTTAGATTCAGGGTTGGACACCTGCTATTGCACACTCTATCAGATAGACACCAGAATAGTGGCACATAGTCTACTGATAATCACTGAGGAAGTGTACATCCCTTGCAGGGAGTAACAGACATAAAAACCATGTGTGACCTTCTTTCGGGGCTGTTTCGTCACTTCAATCACCGAGTGGGTTAAGGATGGGAGCGTCAGTACTGATCTCTGTGTAGCGCTTCCCTTAACCTTTTATCTAGGATAGCGGCCAGTGTTCAACTATATTCTATTATTTCCCTTAGTAAATGTTTACTGTAGTTTTTAATTCGCAACATTCAAATTCTCACCCCCCCCCCTGCACTATGTGAGACCAAGTAACCAAACATGTTTCTAAACAATCTCTAATTTATTAGAGATGTAAAAGAAAATATTTAAAATAAACAAGATTAAGGCACAGTTTGTAACAAATTAGTTTAACCTCCTCAAACCTTCTTCAACAGGTATGTTAATCCGACTTCACTTGAAACTAAACTAAGTCTTAGCATGTGCATAACTAATATTTGGATACTTTCCAATTAATCTTGGCAAATATAACATACAATTTTTACAGTACATACAAACACAATTTAACCTGTGGATCCACTCTTTACTCCTACACCACCTGGTAACATAAAATAATGAACCCAAATAAAAATCTGCGCTGTTCACTGTTCAACCAAATTAGCATATGCACATTGACCCCACGTTGCAGGCCTGATTGTACCTCGGGAGCGGTGTGGTCCAAAACGATGCAGCCTGTTCGCTCTATTGAGCTAAATAAAAATAGTACTCACAATACTGACTGGAACACATTAGGGGAGTACTCACATAAACTCCAGAGTAGTGTTCGGGGCCTTATGTGTAACCTCCTAACCCTATGCTGCATCTATCCAAAGAAACCCAGCTGAAGCGATGACCCAAACCCACTGTTGCACCCCTCGTTGCCAGAGGAGCGACCAGGCCTTCCCGGTCACCTGAAGCGCTATCTGGTTACTGCGGCGGGGAATCTTCCGGTGCAATCCACCGTAGTGGCAAGATCGGCTATTCACTGAAGACCCATCTTCGTCCCACGTTGCCAGAGGAGCTACCAGGCTGGTGTCACACAATAAACTGCTTGACGAAAAAAGTCTCCACATCGAACTGTTTTATATGTGACACACAGCTCTGTGCAGCTGGTCGCAAGTACGCGACTGATAGCATAGCATACTCAGCCGGATGGTGAACACGTAGATGCTCATACAAATTCGTCGCGTTCGAGGCCTTTCCTGGCACTATATGTCTGCACAAGCGGCACACCACTTTAGTTACATCCTGTGGTTTACCTCTTTCATCCAGTTCAAAGCCAAAGTTACCCCAAAGAGGTGACTTGGTATTTTTTTTGATAACTAGTTCCTCCGTTTTTCAACATTTGTGTTCTAAATGGGCAAATCAGTCCTCGACTGTTTACATTGCTCCGGCCAAAACAAAGTCCAAATGTCACCTGCGGGAATATATTGCCTATCGTCACTTGCTGGACTGACGAATGTCGGTTGGAAAAATGTTACATCGCCCATCGCCCAACCTTACTTGAAATTGAAGTCAAAATTCTTGTTTGTGCACACAATCTTGGCCAATAAAGATGATTCTGATTCTAAATATGAACTGTTATCTTGTGACTAGCCATACCACTTATGATACCATATCCTGGAATATCTTATCAAAAAAAAGCCCAAAACTCTTCAGTTAATTGTAAAGTTAAAAAAATCAGGGTAACCAAGCAGGAAACCAAGGTGTACTGTTCGGTTTTATTAAACTAACCACCTTTAGTTTAATAACTCCCACCGTAAAGGGTGTGGTTGACTGATAAAACAGTGTTCCACTCAAACTTGGACATGCAATTAATGTCTTTCACAAGGTTTATTGTCACCAGCATTCACACAGAAATGCTAGGCTAACTAAACTAGCTCTTGCACAGTAACCATGTTGTTTGCCAGGTAATCAACTGAAAGGACACACAGGGAATACAAAATTTTCAACATTAATAACACAGACATTTCATCAACTGTATAATCTGTATACATGAGCATATTCATTATAATTAACACAGGTGTTTTAATGTACAAATCATAGCTCCCCAGCTCAGCTTCACTAGTCAAATCAGTGACATCCATACAACTGAAGATCTGGCAGGTGAACACATACGTGGATTGATACTCATCACTTCCTAAACATACTTTGGGGCGCAGAAATCCACCCCAAATAAAATACAAAAGAATGCAGTATTGACCTAAATTAAAAGCAGGGGTGTCTGGGTGGTGATAAACCACAACAAATGAAAATACACCAAAGTCTCTGAAAACTGGGTAACCCACACATGTACAATTTTGATAATTCGACAAAGAGGCAAAAGATATTTCTTATTTTATTTAAGAAATAAGTCTTATATTCGACGTTAGATTTTTACATATGCTTAGTATTAAACTTTGCCTGCTTTCATATAAAAAGGTTTGTTGTTACATCCTAAGGGTAAGTTCCCTCAATTGTAGACATTTTTTCAACTAATATTAAATATCAAGTTTTTAAGGCCTAATGTGTATTTGAGTTTGACACCCCTGCTGTACACATTGTTCAGTTTAACTAATTTTTGAGATCCAACCAGTTTCCACAATTGGGGATATTTTTCCTGGTTTACTTTCTCATGCTTCAAACAGTTAAACCCTATAAATCCCACAAATGAACCATCCAATTACTTTTAAACAAAGCTTAAATAGGAGTCACTTATAACTCTGTGTGCCGTTGTCTTTAAAAGTAATTGTTGTTAGGGAACGACATGATGAGGCATGTGGAAACATTAACAAGAGAAGCACTTTTGTATTGTAAAACATTTAATGAGAACAATCAGATACAAACAGCAAAAAATTGAAGTTTTTCTCTTGGCCTATCTTCAAAGATACGGTATTCTCTCAACCACCAGCAATGTTAAATTAGCAGTAGGTCAATCTAGTTTTGTCAAAATACATAGATTTTCTTTTATGATTTCTACCGTTTTACAACATTTCCATCCTTTTATTCACTTGGCTTAAAACAACTACAGTGCCGTTTAATAATGCACATAAGTTTATCCAATTATTGTGTGCAATTACATTTTTTCTACATTCCACAATAGTTTTCCGTGCAGAACTTTGAACATGTTTTTCTCTGTGGTATATTTGGGCATTTAAATTATGTTGGTCTCAGACTGAATGTGTTTTTTATATGTTGAACTCTTGAAAAGTTTAAAGTGCAGCCAGTAAAAATTAATTGTGACTTTACACCTGACAATGGATATTTTAGAATATCATTAATAGAAAAGATTTGGTGCAATCCACTGTACTCAGGCTTGTCAGACCTCTTCTTCTTTTTGGAGGTTTAATTTAATTCCAAACATGATTGTTGCTTTTCCAAGGCTGTTTTGCGGGCTGGAAGACATCTTACATCAGTGTGCCGTCATGTTTTTCAAAGGCTGATCAAAGGGATGGTGATGAAACCAGAAAAAGGAGGTAAGAAAACGATGTGTGCTCCTGTCAAAAACCTCAAAGATTACTAAATGAAAGAGAGAGACTGAGAAGGTTGGGGAAAAAGAGGTAAGATTACTAAATTCCTCTCTGTGTGTATGTCTGTGCACCGATGTGGATCTGTGGATGGCTGGTAATGTGGGGGAACTAAATATGCTGCTGGTTACTCTCCCGTAGGGAAAAGTTAAGTCTGTGAAATGTGTAAGGTGCTCAGTGTGTGTGTCTGTGTGAGTGTAGTGGTCGTGATTGACGGGCCATGACAAGGTGCTTCTCATTCACATCTGCACACTGAGCTTCCAATCCGACAGCCTTCCAGATCAATCAAGATCTTCCAGGATGGGAATGTTGACGGAGCAAGAAAACATGACTTATTTTCCTGGTTTTACAGAAACCTAGACAGACAGCTAGATCGATCCGTGGCCCCATCTTCACAGCTTTAAAAAATGACAATTGAACAAGTCTCCTCGGCTGAATCTCAAACACTTTCTCAATCTCTTTGCAGCAGCTTTAGTTTAGTGGACTAATAACAGTATCTAACAAGGGTTGATTGTTTTTGTTTTGGGTGATGATGCAAAAATCATTTTCACCCAAATCAATATACCTAAACTTGCTAGTTTATATACTGATTCATTTAATATATAAACTTTTAGAGAACAGCGGTTCCTGGACTAATATTAAAAGTGTGGATCACATATTGCCGCTTACAAAAAGGGAGAAGACTTGACAGAGTACAGAGAAAAAATGTAGGTAGCCCTGGACGAAGGACTGAATGCTGCCATCAACCACGGCCTGAGAAGGGTAACAATATGCCTGGACGGACTGATATCACATGACCTGCCATGGGAGTCAGCAGAAAAAGTGGCTGTTGTAACAGCACACCATGTAGTCAAGAATCTGCTGACAGACGCCTCACTGACCGAAATAGTCATCGTCACTTCCCTTAGCCAGCATGAGAGTCGGAGGAAGAGAGAGCTGGCGTTAGTAGATCGGACGGAGAAAAGAAGCTCAGATGGGAAAGGAACAGAGACACAGCCCAGCTGATTGACTGCATTAAAAAGAGGATCAACCCGTGTGCCCTAGAAGGACTGTGCCTCAAGATCAGGAATCTGATTTCATCTACAGCCTTTTTATCCAGACAACAGAAGTGAACTTGATCGGTGAACAGCTGATTGCTTTAAGTTTCAGGCCTCTGGAAGTCCTGAATCAACCTCAATTATGTCCCCGGGGTTTCCTTCAACTCCTCAGCCTCTGGAAGCTATTGTCTCCTGAGACATATGACAACAAAGTTTCTGTTTAACCCTCGAAGCCTGGAGCATCAGTGCCTGCCACTTAAAGGAAGAAAACTGAAAATTAACTCGTATTCCCCTCAAGAAACCACTCGTTGTTACCCGAAGGAACAGCCCCATCGGGTGCATGGACGAGCCTCCGTCTTCAAAGCCTCTCCAAACTCACTAGTTTCAGCATCAGGGAAAGACAGGTTGAGTTGATAAAATTCTAGTTAAATCGTGGACATTCAATTATTTGAGTCACCGTATTTTTGGTTTTTCATTGGTGGTAAAAAGTCTTGTTGCCTGGTTCTAAGACATTTTAGGAGGTTTTTTTATAGGTTGCCTTAGCCAAGTTTGTTAAAACAACGCCCTTGGGGCTCGTGCCGAGTCACTAAAATTAACCTAGCCCATGTACCAAGAGCCAGTTGTAATATTAGGGAATGAGCAGCTGTTAACAGAAGTGACTGTCGGACTGTGAATGACTGCGGTTGGCTACTCAGTCGTCCAGACCTCCGGTTGAAGAAGGGCGAGACTTCTGGATGTAGGCTGTCAGAGGCTAGGCGAGTCATTTCCCGACACCAGCTTAAACTGAACTTTCAGTGAACCTGCTTAGTAAGACTTTTCAGGTTTAGGGAAGTCCGGACCCGTTGGATGGAGAGCTGGATTAAGCAATCCCCTTAGACATAGGGAAGTAGGAGGGAGGGGTTAGCTCATCGGACAACGAAAGGTGGCGCTCGAACAGGGAAAGATCCCCCTCACTTAGAGATACCAAGAATTCAACAAGGGAACGAAATCAAACCACACCCTGATGAAAAACGCCACCTGTACAAGAGTGAGATCAGCCAAGCTTCCCGGCTGGAGAAAAGACCAAAATCAGCAAAGAAAGACAGAACTACCCCTTCAACCTCTGTGCAGGCTGTGGAACGTAGCCTAGCTAATCGCAGCCTGGAAGACCTAGATAATACAGATCAAGCCCCAACGAAAGATTCAAAAGCAAAGAAGAAGGCAAAACAAAGTCCAGCCCTGAAGCTGATGTTTTCCGTGAGTACAAAAAGATCAAGACCTTAGTTAGAGAGAAAAGATCAGAAGAAAGTAGTGAAGATTACATCAAAGATGTGTGGCCGATGATTACCAATGCTACTGAAAGTGACGAAGCTAAAAAATTGTGGCTCAGCCATGTAATAGCACATCCCTTAGACAAACAAGGAACAGCTCAAAGCCATTTCGAGAGGTTGTCGTTGGAAGACATGGATGATGAAGACTCCCAGATCAGGAGAGCAAGACTGCGCATGGATGGTGGTCAGTGCCTTGCCCCGGTGTGGCATGTGCTTAAGCAAACAATCTCACTGGCTAGATATGTGAAGGCCCTCCAAGAAGTAACCAAAGGGAGGAGAGGAGAGATCGCTTTTGCCAAAATTCCAATGCAGGGTACAACAGTTCCACAGATGGACCAAGCAGTGATTTCTTATGATCTGGAGCAGCAGTTTCATGAAGAAAGAAGAAAGAAAGAGACAGGACAAGGGGCCAAACCACCAACTAAGGCCAGTGTGAAAGCGCCAGCCAACCCCCCTAACAGACTGCCGCTTCAGAGAAGAGATGAACCGCAAAGAAGATTTTATGGACCACTAGCATCGCAAGGCCCACAAAAGAAAAGCACCTTTCTCCCTAGGGAAGAGTACGACAAAATGTCCTCTGAAGAAAAGAAGGCCCTCTTCGAGTCCCGCAGATCAGGGACCAGGGGGCCAGCCAAGTAATGATGACACGGCCGCGAGTCACCCTGGAAAATGCCTACTGGAGGGGGACGAGAGCTACACAAAGGTAGAAGGAGAACCCTATCTAGTGGACACCAGGGCTGAGGTATCCATGACTTGCAGAGGCCTAAAGACGACAGGATACCTTACGGTCCAATTCGCCAACGGGACCGTAGAAGAGATGCTGTATGGAACTTGGCAAGGAATCATTTGGGTGAAGGGCCCATACAACCTCATCACCGTCACAGACTTAAAAGAACTCAACAAACCATGGGGAGAGCGCTGCTCTCTATCTCAAAGGCTGATCCAGCTACGGTTAAGGTTAGTACAAGTAGGATTGACTCAGAGTGGAACCGGGGCTCGAGAGTGGTACAAAGCAGTAGATGTGCCAGAAGTAACTGAACAGAAGCTGAAAGAAAGCGACTTCTCCCCGGCTGGGAAAGAGAAGTTACGGAAGATCATCACCTCAGCAAATGTGGCCCGGTTCAAGAATGACTGTGGAGACCTGGGACCAAAGTATGTGCACCTAATAGACGGGGGAGTGCATCCACCTGTTCGACAATATCCCCTGAACCCGGGTGCTGTTTAAGAAATGGACAAAATAGTAAAAGAATTGAGCACTCTAGGAATCATCAGAGAAGAGCTAAATCCCATCACTAACAGTCCCATTCAAGCGGTGAAGAAACCAGAGTCAGCAGGAGGAGGTTGGAGGCCAGTAATCAACTTCAAGGCCCTCAATCGAAGAACCATAGCAAACCGAGCCAGCCTAATCAATCCCCAAGGAGCACTGAAGACACTAAGAGTCAAGAAATATAAATCCTGCATTGACTTAGCAAATGGATTTTTTCTCCCTCAGACTCGCAAAGCAATCACAAGGCAAGACAGCATTTACACACAAAGGCAAGAGTTATGTGTGGCAAAGTTACCTCAGGGGTACAAAAATTCCCCTAACGTGTTCCAGTCAGCTGTAATGGAAGTTTTGGGTGACCTAGGAGCTACCTACATAGATGATGTGTTCATTGCAGACGACACAGAAGAGGAGCACCTAGAGAGACTGCAAACAGTGGTGGAAGCCTACAGCAGCAGCCCTGAAGCTGAACAGAAATGGACAGTTCATTGAAGCTCGCAATTGCACAGGACAACAGATCACTGGTGCTCAGATGGGAATGAGAATTTACTCTCCACCATACACTCCCCAAGCAAGCGAACGGAGTGGTGGAACGCACCATAGGTCTGGTGAAAAACTGGATAGCAAAATGCTAATGAGAGATCAATTCTGCGTGCCTGGAGCAAAAGCAAAGCTGTAGAAATATATGACAAGCCCTGACCTGGACTGACAGACATCAGAGTCTGGAGTAGCTGACCCTCCCCTGCAGCAGAAGAAGCCTCAACAGGGTGGAACGAGGATTCTCTCTTCACAAGGGGGCGGAGCTCCAATGAGAAAATGAGGAAGCTCCATGCCTAAGGTGCCATTGCAAACCGAATGGACATCCCATAACTGTGGGCATAGAGACCAGGTCAAATCACCCGAAGGTCGGCAGCAGTGAAACCCAAGTACGATACCCTGACACTGGTGAAGCAAGTATTAGATCGTAACACAGTTTTTGTTACAGAAGAGAGGGATCCAAGGAGCAGAACAGCTCAAGCCAATTCCCTGAAGGATAACCAGTTGACTGGAGAGTGGACAGTTAATATTAGAAGTGAATTGCAAATCACGACCTGCCCCCCTAGAGGACATGCCCGACACTGTAAAGGGTGGTCGGGGTGCCATACTACTACACCACCACTTCAGACGCCTGGGGCAGCAATGGGGCAGACCCAAACAGAAGGTGGGAGAGTTCATGTAACCTCTGAAGCCTGGCATGGCGCGATAGGGACTGGAATTGAACCTAAAAGGCACATCCGGCGCGTCAACAGACTGAAGCTGTGTGGAACTGGTGGAAGGTCTGACATTCATTGGAAAGCATCCCCATGGGCTCAGAGCATTCCCACAACAGACCCTGGGCTCCACCCAAAGGTAGAAACTGGCAAGTGCCAAAACAGTGTTGCGCAGTTCCACTGGCCCAGAGTGTATACTCCGTCGGAGCAACCATATTGTCTCATTCCAGAACAGCAGGAAGCAGAGCCTGGAAGAAGAGAAGTTGCAGCAGCATACAGGAATAAACGCTCACATTCCTGGCCTTGGCCCTCTTTGCCACAGAAGTGGAAATGGACAAGAAAGGACAAAAACTGACGGACCAACAGGAAAAAGGGACAAAAGTTGTCAAGCGTCAAAGGAAAAGAAAAACACGAAAGGAGGAATGTTATTCCCCAGTGGGTTCCCACAGTGAAGATGGAGTTAAAATTGGCCCCAACACCTGGAATGGCCTGATGCACGGAATACCGTATCTGAAATTGCCATCAGGATTGGTTCTACTAGACACACCGAGAGCTGATTTTGCCCCTTTCTATCCATCCTCAGAAAGTTATTTTGTCTCCAATATAGAGTATCAGAGAGAAGCAGATCTGCAAAAGCCTGACCATGCTTTAAAAGGCCAAACCTTGCCATGGGATGTAACTAACTTTTTCCTCTCATATCGCACAATGTCCTGGCCAGGCAAAAAAGGGCGTCACCGAACAAAGGCGCAGCCAAGTGGAGGGGTTGGGGCCCTGGGAGTTGACAACCTGGGGACAGTTAATATTAGAAGTTGTTGCAAATCCAGACCTCCCCCTGGAAGACTTGCCCGACCCTCCCAAGGAAAGGGGTGCTCAGTGTACAGGGCTATACTACTACACCACCAGTTTTAGACGCCTGGGGCAGCCATGGAGCCAGACCCAAACAGATGGTCACAAAAGGTTGCTTTGGACAGACACACCCACTGACCCTGGCTCCACCCAGAAAGTTAAACTGGCAGTGCAAATGGTTGTAATCCCATTTAGATGTGTATACTCTGTCGGAGCAACAATAACATCATTCCAGAGAAAGAAAAAGTAGACCCTGGAAAAGGACAAGTTGCAGCAGCATACAGGAATAAACGCTCACATTCCTGGCCTTGGCCCTCTTTGCCACAGAAGTGGAAATGGACAAGAAAGGACAAAAACTGACGGACCAACAGGAAAAAGGGATAAAAATTGTCAGGCGTCAAAAGAGAAGAAGAAGACAAGGAAAAGAAAAAGAATGTTCATCATCGAGTTCTCGCACGAATGAATGTTCTCCATCAAATTCACACACAAATTTCAGAGTAAAAGTCGGGCCTAACACATGGAATGGCCTGAAGCGAGGAGTCCCATATCTAAAATAGCCATCAGGATTAGTTTTATTAGACAAGCCCAGAGCTGATTTCACCCCTTTCTACCCAGCTTCAGAAAGTTATTTTGTTTCCAATATTGAATACGACAGCACGACAGATCTGCAGCAACCTGACCACGCTGGAAGATGCCAAGCCCTGCCTTGGAACACAAGTAACGTTAATTATACTTTACCAAGCTGGAGTGGGACCATGGAACTTAACCCATGTTAAGGTCGCTCATGGTTCTTCAAAATATGCCAACCAAAGTTGCTGGAACACAACCTCTCTGAACGTCTTTTTGCCTTGGACAGAATACCCTCCAGACTGAAGAAGGTTCTAGAGAGAAACCCAGCATGGATTAACAACTCCATGACCCAACAAGTTGTCAACCGCACCTGGTCTATCTCCAACCTTGAACTCACTGACGAGGGAGTAATATGGGTGAGAATCCTGCACCGACTCATCCGCCGTACAATTCGCTGCAATTGGATACACCCTGACCGAGGGGTCCCGGAGTGGCCCTGCAACAGGGCATGTCGTCCCTTGGTACAGTTTAAAGGCCAAGGTTATTGGAAGCCAGAAGTCATCCATGGGGCTCCTTCAAGAGTTGTGAGTTGCCCGGCCTGGTTTTCCCAGCAGACCAGCAACCACACCAAATGGGGCCTTGTCATTCCCGCAAGAGGACCCAATGCCACAGCGCAGAATCACACACGCACCACTGAAACCCCCAGCCCTAAAGACACTTCGTCAACCAAGAATTGTACAAATTACCCGTTGGCCTTTCGGAATCGAGAAACCCTGCAGGAATGCATTGATACCAAATTCAGATATTTGCCCAGCTGTTTTTGGAACATATTCACTCAATGCCGCACTCAGAACTATCTGCCCTTAGCCCCTCTTTACACTCATCGAGTCTATCTCTCCTTCATAACCTCCTGGTTGAAAACCATCTGGACTGAACACAAAGAATGGCTGAACACGAAATTTCCCTGGGTACAGAAGGCTTATGGTGTTCCCCCCTTCAAAGGAGACTTTCCCACGGGTGAAAGCCGAACACATGAAGGTTTGAAAGGACCTTATTATGCAGATATGTATGTTCAAAAACTACCTTAACCAGATGAACTGTTGAATGTAACGGCAGGAGATTTTCATAAAATTGACCAGTGTGTGACACAACAAGTCTCAACAACTCTGTGTGGTCAAGCAATGGAGCTTTTCCTTGATGTGACCTGTTGCAACCTGACATTTCAGTCATGTCAACATGACGATATGACTGCTCCGTTCTAAATAAAATCAAAACAGCAAAAATGCTCCTGCAGGCCTGGGCAGAAGTACACAGCAGAGATTGGTCCCAAACCTGGTGGGGATTGCAGGAGTATGAGGTTAAAGAATGGGTCATTCCCTGTTTGTCTCAGACCGATAACTACTGGGTCAAATACCAATTTTTAGCAACGATTTACTCCAAAGAGCGAGACAAAGATTTGTTCACCTAGGACGCTGGCGTATGGAGCGTAACACTGCTCGTACTCAGTGCACCATAGGCCTTGCCCGCAGACCCTGTCAAGAGCTCACAGGTTGGACTGAATTATGCCAGTGCCATTATGATAACGAGTACAACACTATGCACATGAAGTTGTGTGGAAGAAAATTGGAGGAGTGTGGAGAAGATCTCTCGGTGGAGGCTCGACCTGTGCTGAAGCCGTACTGGGACACAATCTGAGGCATAGGAAAAGCATCATGGATGTTATTGTGCCTTTCATTCCCGATTCAGTAATTGCTCTAGCGGAATTTTATGCTTTTAGACAGCACTTATGCTCTGGCAACATAGATAAGGGTTTAGACTGGGTAGGATATAATCTTCTTTACTCCAACCTCACATGTAAGCCACCTACAGAAACCTGGAAGAATTGTGGGGAAGGAGCGTATCAGCAGGATTGTAGTTGGTATGAGACATTAGGACACTCAGTCAGCAATGTAGTTACAACAGTTGCCCAGGAAGCCAGACACATTATAGGGGAAGGGGTTTCAGTAGTTTAAGGTTGGATCGCTAATTTGTTTATGATGCTTTGGCCTTATTTTCTTGCTGCTGTAGGAGTGATTATTGTAGTCACGATATGTAAAGTCCTTGCGCAACAAGTATAAGACTCAGGGCTTGGGGAGTTTTGGGTCACTCTGAGTTCCAAGTTTGAAGACAGCAGTTGAGCCTAGCCTTTGCAGTGGCTTATCATCATGACTACCAATTCCACCACTATCTCCGAGCTTGTCCAAGTGAGCACAGTGGAGTTTTATGCGCTTCTCTGTGGATGGCTGTCAGCCAACCATTACGGTTTCTCATCGTGCTTCAAGGATATGTCAAGCTAATCTTTGGCCATTTCTGGATACGCAGATGGGAAGTGGCGTTGTCTCTATTTGCGTCCTATCTTATGGGTAGGGTTAACATTAACTGGAAGAGAAGCCTGATGGTAGCACTGTGGCTTTGTGTCGACACCATTGCCTTAGTGCTTGAGATACTGCTGAGCGGACCTCATGCCACCCATCGCGCACCTGCTAAGATAATAACTGCAATAATGGAGGCGCTCTTAGCTCTTGGCGTCATCGCATATTTAGGACTAACTCTCTCTCTCAAAGGACAAGGCAAATGGATATGGCTCGCAAAACTACCTAGCTTGGTGGCTTGGAGCTTAGGATGGGGAGTACTCTCTCTCCATTGTTGGCTACAACTCACTTCTGATCTACCCATTATGGTTTGGCTTATGACCTATGCGGCTCTCTTCCATGACACCACTGCTTCCCCTGCCTCGTCAAGTGACACCCAACTTCCTCCTTTTCGCTCCCCTTGGATGGCCACCCAGAGACGGAACAGAGAAGTAGTCTAGCACTACAGTCTCAATTTCGCTCGCTAGAAATTCATGCTTCTATAGTTAGTTCAATCTCGTCATACAGTTTTCAACCCTGGAGGTGATTATCCAGGGTCAACATTATGTTCCTGAAATATCCACTTACGGGCCTCCAATATATATCTCCAGGACATAGTCTCCTGTTCTAGATGTAGAATTTCAGCCTCAGTGCTCAGATACCTGTGGGTTACGCCTGAAGCCCACTGGTGTCACCACTGTCTCTCCATTGCTGTCGTCTATGCTACACTGACAAGTGTTTTCTGCATTGAGGGTCCTGGGGATCTTCCCTATATCTCCATGACCATGAGCCAAACTCTTCAGACACGATACAAGGTGACCTGGACATCGGCCTTCGAGGCTGCTGCGCACTCCTTTAGGATATAGACACATTCATGGGGAATGTATCTCCCTATCTTCAGTTACATCTGGGAAGATCCTAAAGATCGATTCTGGTTGCCCACCCTGCATCTACTCGATGGAAGGATTGTTGCTGTTGGCACCCATAGCTCCCCTGATTTGCCTCCTCCAGGCACTGACAACAAAGGATGCCAGGTGTCAATCACTACTGCAGAAGGCAGCACTCAAACCTCTGTCACCACCAAGGCCGTCACCTGTCAGACCGCTGCCGGTGATGACGAAGAGCAACACCAGGCTGCCTCGCTGGAGGAGTTGATCTCCCATACTTCTGCAACGGGCGACGCCATTCGACACGACACGGATCCTCCACAGCTGTCTGATGGCTTGCTAGCCGAGATCATCTCGGCAATCCCTCCTCAACACTTCTCCCCCCCTCTGTCCTTACCCCCAATGCTCTCGCCTCTGCATAGTTTACACCATCTCACATGAATGACAGCAACTCCCCAATGCTGATGGGTCCCCCTCACCACCTGTCCTCCAGAAGGAGTCTGTCATCTCCCCTTTTGATGCACCCTGACTTCATCGACGAGTTTGAGATTCTCAACGCCTGGTCCCAGCCGCAAGTCCCTTGATCCCCATATTACTCAGAGTTATTGGAAGATGAGGTCCTCTCCTTGTGTGTTTATGATACAGACCTTGGTTTTCTCTGACTTTCAGGACTTTGGGCATGGATACAGTCTGAATAAGGTGAGAACTTTCCATGTAATCCATGCAACATTCATTAACTGCTCACAGTTAAATCCATAAAAATGACAATAAATATCCTTTTGTGTAATCCATGCAACAATTATTAAAATACACAGTTGAAGCAGTAGAGAGTGAAACAAGCATATTCTCATATTCTGGGACTGAGAGACTGGAGAGGCCTGTGTGAAGTCACATATTAACTGTCTTATCTTTTGCAGAAGTATAAACAAGTGTAACCAAGGAAATTATGTATGATGATTTTCCATTTTTTACAAGTAGTAAATGAAATGAGTAATCTTTGATTATCAAGTTAAACAAGTAGAAAATGAAATGAGTAATCTTTGATTATCAAGTTAAAAGACGTATGATTGAAATATGATTGAGAAGTAATAATTAAAATAAAAAACATTAAGGTTTAAAATTCTCAATCAGTTATATATGAAAGAGATATAATGTTAGTCAGTTGTGATGTATGAATAAAAAGAATGAAGTGATGGTTTTATAACTGTGTTTAAAAGTAAATGCAGAAAGCTGTGAATGGAATGTGTAACACTGTGTAAAGTTTAAGACTGAGCAGATTAGGGAGAGAACTGTAGGATGACTAGGAGTGATGAGAGCCGGCTGCGGGCTGACAGCGAATCTTTTGAAGACCAACAAGCAACGCAAGGAAGGGAGGACGAGACTACAGCCAGCTGCGTGGCTATTACTGGTATCTTCAAGGCCAGAAAACAGCACCAGAAAGGCACGGTGACCATGACTAAGTATTAAGCAATAACGTATTGGGCATTAGCATGTTGCCCAATAACGGAGACAACTAACAAAGGGCTGACCAGTAAGAGCATCTGCACTATAAAAGCAATGCCAAAAAAGGGAACTGCGTTTGTTTCCTCGCAGAAGACCAGCGAACAAGATCGGACGGAGAAAGACGCTACAGATGAAGCAGAGGACAAGCTGATCGACTGCATTAAAAAGAGGATCAACCCGTGTGCCCTTGAAGGACTGTGCCTTGAAATTAAGCATCTGATTTAATCTGTGGCCTTTTTATCCAGACAACAGAAGTGAACTTGATTGGTGAACAACTGATTGCTCTAAGTTTCAGGCTTCTGGAAGTCCTGAATCAACCTCATTTATACCTCCGGGGTTTCCTTCAACTCTTCAAGCTCTCTGGAAGCTACTGTCTTCTGAGATATATGACAACAAAGTTCCTGTTTGACCATCATAACCTGGATCATCAGTGCCCGTCTACTTAGAGCAAGAAAACTGAAGATTAAGCCGTCTTTCCTTCAAGAAGTCGCTCGTTGTTACCAGAAGAAACATTCCCATCGGGTGCATGGATGAGCCTCCGTCTTCAAAGTCTCTCCAAACTCATTAGTTTCAGCACCAGGGAAAGACAGGTTGAGTTGATTGATTCCTTACTATTATTGAAATTATTATGTGCTGTCGAATTTAAGCTGTTACTGACCCCTGCAAAAGCATTACTAATTAAAGAAAGCATATAAAATTCTCATGGACATTTAAATAAACAAATTATAAACAATTATTTAAGTCACCTTATTTTTGGTTGTAAAAAGTCTTGTTGCCTATTTCTAAGAAATTTAGGAGGTTTTTATAGGTTGCCTTGTTGGTTGGTTGATTGTTAAAACAGCGCCCTTGGGGCTCATACCGAGTCACTAAAATTAACCTAACCCATAAACCAAGAGCCAGTTGTAATAATAGGGAATGAGCAGCCGTTAACAGAAGTGACTATCGAGGATTGGATGACTGCTGTGGGCTACTCGGTCGTCCAGACCTCCAGTTGAAGAAGGGCGAGACTTCTGGATGCAGGCTGTTAGAGGTTAGGCGTGTAATTTCCCGACACCAGCTTAAACAGAACTTTCAGTAAACCTGCTTAGTAAGACCTTTCAGGCTTAAGTTTAGGGTGCCCTTTGGGGGTCAGCCTAAACCTAGTAGCTGGCTCCCTGGGAGAGCATTTTGCCCCCCAGTCCCTCCCTCCCCATCCCCGGACACCTCCCTCTGCCCACTCCATCACACTGCCACTCAAGTAGTGGCAGAACCACTTCCCCAACTGTTTTTTTTTTTTTAATGGACACTAAACAACACACATCTACACCACATTTGAGCTGGCAGAGGTAGGCTTGGGGTCTTTTTGCACCCCTGTTTGCTGTTTTACCGTCTGGGGTTGGAGGCCGGGAGAGGGAGCGGGCCTTCTGGTCAGGATCTGGGCTGGGGTTGGGGTTCTGGTCTTAGGGGTCATCTGGTGCTGGGGCTGGCTTTTTGGCCCTCTCGGCATCATTTGGATTGCCTTGGATCGGCCTCTGGCTTCAGTGCCTGGTCCGTAAGTTGGGGGCCGCCAGGCTCCGATGAAGGGGGTCTTGGTCGGGCAGTGTGCAGTTTTGATTGAGATGTGGCTTCGCTTTGGTGGAGGGGCTGGCTGGCCTACTTGATGCGGCGAGGTGGGCCGTGCGGGAAGGTGGGTGGCTGGCATCCTGGGGCACTTCCAGGGTTTGGGTGTGGGGTTGGCGAGGTGCCCGGTCCTTGGCGTGCTGTGGTGGCCTTCCTCCAATGCTTTCTTCTGCGGCTCTTGCCCCCGGCCTGGACGGTTGGCAGTTGGGTTGGTGGAGCATGTCTTGTGCCTGCACTGGGGTGGCTGGTGGGATGTGCTTGGCTTGGAGCGGTTGGCCTGCCCGGCTCGGTTCCCCGGCTGGTGCATGTTTCCCTCATGAGCTGATGGGCTGGGGCTGCTTTCGCTGGCCGAATGGTTGGGCGGGCTTGGTGGTGTACTGCTCTACTGGCTGTTGTGTCTGGGGGGGGATCGAGGTGGCGAGCTAGAGGATGGCATGAGGGGCTGCAGCGTGTTGGGTGGGGTGGTTGTGTCCTCTTCTTGGATGTGGGGTCACCGGCATCTGGATCTGCTGAGGGGTGATGGTAGAGCTAAGCTGAATAATGTTTCTACCTGGGCTATCATTGCAGTGGCAGTGATCTGGTGTGTCTGTGTGGTTGCGGGGGTGTGGTGGGGGACGCTGGCCCCAAGTGCTTGCCGCTGGCCGGGGACCTCTTGCCGGGTGAGTTTGTCCCATCTTGGTGTGGGGTCAGGGGTTCCGTTGTGAGCTCGGTGCTCGCAGTGTCTGCCCTGTTGCGCCTGTGGATGTGTGCTGGGGTGGCATTGCGAGGGGCCCTTGCCTTGCTGTTGTGGTGTGCTGTGTGGTGGGGGCGAGACACGACAGGGGTGCTTGAAGCAGGGCTGTGTGTGGAGCTTGCGCTGTATGGGCGTTGCTTCGTCGGCTTTTTGGGGATGAAGCTCACCTGTGGGGGTGTGCTCATGTGCTGTGGGGAGGGGATTCATGGCATTTGGGTTGGGGGGCATGTGTTCGATATCGGTGTCCTGGTTGGGGGTGGCCCTGTGGAGAAATTCATGTCGGGGTTCATTGGGGGTGGGGTGCTCATGGGGTTGGGATCGGAATTCATTGGGGGTTGGGACTATTTTATTCTGTGGCGGCTCTGATTGGCGGGCTGGTTTGGACCATGTAGACCCCTCTTTTTTACATGGCCCCCTCTCTGGATGAGGATGGGGGTCGTTGGGGACTGGGGTCGGGGCGAGGGGTCGGGGTCCCAGGTTCAGGTGCTGGGGCAGTCTGCCTGTCTCTGCCCCCGGAGGGAAGGGGACCACCTCCTGGGTCCGGGGGCTGGTTGTTCCTATGTGGTATCGGCACCTGGACCTGGAGTATAGAGTGTGTATGGGGAGTGTGATATGGAGGTAAATTTGTCTCAATATTATTCAATCAAACAAAAACTAATCTCAATCAAAAAAAAAAGTAATCTCAATCAAAAAAGTGAATTGTGGTCAAAAATTTTGAAATATTCAATCAAAAAAAAAACTAATCTCAATCAAAAAATATTAAGTTGTGATCAAAACTTTCACAACTTTTTGTTGTGAAAGTTCAGCGTAGATGACCCTCTAATATAATCTGAAGAGATTGTGTTGTCACCTCTCATGGATTTGGAGAGATAAATTCCTGAAAGTGGGACAAATGCAAATAATGGTTGAGCATTTTGAGGTACATTGAGTTGTGTATTTCTCCAAAACTGTACGGTAAAATATTAAATATTTATTCTTTTACATAAAACATGAATGTGAAAGTTGTAAAAATGTAATTAATATAAATGTTCTGTACATTACTTTTCTGTTTTCCTCTTGTTTTCTCAGCCGTTGCCAGGATCAGCGTCCTTTCTGCTCCATTAACGTAATGCGCCTTGTATGCTCGACGTTAATCTTTAAGAGAGAGCTAGTGTCGGCTGGCGTGACTGCGTATTTCTGACTGTCGGCTCACTTGACCGCAGTTTCTTCTGTACAGTTGATGTCTCCTCACTGAAGCGACGCCGCAAGCCCTGCAGTTCGAGCAGAAGTTCAGAGGTGGGGGGGATCAGAGTCTGCCGCTTTAGTCAGCGCTAACCAATAGGGAAACGTCTTACAGCGTTCGTCTTTAGGCCCCGCCCAGGATGTTCATGTTCCCAGCACTCAAACTCTGAAAGGTTTGATCACAACTTAATATTTTTTGATTGAGATTAGTTTTTTTTGATTGAATATTCCAAAAGTTTTGACCACAATTATTTTTTTTGATTGAGATTAGTTTTTTTGATTGAGATCAGTTTTTTGTTTGATTGAATAATATTGAGACAAATTTACCTCCATAGTGTGAGTGAGTGTACGTCATTCATTGTTGTTTGTCTTTACATTGGGTGCTTGGGTGTGAGTGTTTTTATGTGTACGCATGAGGGTGGGAATGTGTGATTGTGACTGTGTGTGCTGGTTTTTTGTGTCAGGCTGGGTCTTGTGCTGCTCCCTCTCCTGGATCAGTTTAGGCCCCCCATCAAATGTGGGGCCTATTCCCTCCCTGCCACACTACCTGCTGGTGGTTGTTGTCTCTGCCCGCCAGTGTACTTGTGGTTCTTGGTATTCGGGGCTGGGTGCTTTGGTGTGTGCTGGCTTACTCCCAGTGGCTGCTTGCCAGGGCCTGGACCCCTGGGCTCTGTCGGGCCTCTGCTTGGGGAGTGATGTCTCCCGGGGTCTCGGGTCTCTGGGTCCATGGCTGGATCTGCTTGGGCATAGACGGCTGCCGGCGGGGTCTGTGGGCTCATCGCTGCAGCCTCCTGGTGCTTCTGCACTGTGGCTGCTGGGTGGTTTCTCTGGGACTCTCCCCTGCTCTTCTCTGGGGGGTTTGCGGTAGTCCCGGCGGTGGTTCTCCTGGGGTTCCTGTGCTCTGGGGGGTCTTTGGATCTCCTCCTTATCTGTCCAGTGGGGCAGGTCTGTGGCTCCTCACACTCACTATTTCATATTTTTATGGTGAAATCTTGTAGAGATTCAGATTTAGATTACGGTGTTAACAGACACACAAATGTTCTATGTTGAGCCGCATTTACCATTAAATACATCTTTCATTGATAAGTACCGTGCACTTTTCGGTAAAAAAGCTGGTAATATGAATGTTTCTGCAGGTGTAGAAGCAAGCAGGGTGTTATCTTGTATTCTCTTTATCCTTCTTTCTTTCTTTCTTTCTTTCTTTCTTTCTTTCTTTCTTTCTTTCTTTCTTTCTTTCTTTCTTTCTTTCTTTCTTCCATTCTAATTTCCTTCTCTCTCTTTTTACTTTTTGCGCCCTCTTTATCTCTTTCGTGCTTCTTTTTTTCCTTTTCACTTCTGTCTCCATGTCTGTAACAACTGAAATAATCCCAAAGCAGTTTCTTTTTATAAAAATCAAGGAGAGCTTTAAAGCATTAGCTATAATGTTCCACTTGTGAAAGTAAATCTGTTGGGCTTTTTCTTGGCACTCAAACAACAATTCTGAGCGCTACACTGCCGGACAGGACACAGTTAAAAAAAAAAAAAAAGATAAAGGTTTTTGTACCATATGATTAAATTTTGTTTTTCCCTCACTCACAGTTGAAGAGTAATTATGATAAATATTAAAGGCTTCTACATGCTTTGCTAGTGGGAAAACCTGCAAAATTGGCAGTGTATCAAATACTTGTTCTCCCCACTGTAGAAGTGGTTCAATGGCCAAGAACCAAATGGTGAGCAACTAAGTTGACACTCATCTGCACTTCTGCTGCGGAAAAACATCTTGCTGAGCTGATTACAGACGTGGAGAAAAAACACCCTGACTCTTTCATCATAATACTGGGAGATTTTAACAGCGCAGATCTCTCAAATGAGCTCCCAAAATACAGACAGCATATTAAGTGTCCCACCAGAGACAAAAACACACTGGACCACTGTTACACAGCTTTTAAGGACTCATACCATGCTGTTACCAGGGCTGCTCTGGGACTTTCGGATCATTGCCTTATCCACCTCATCCCAACTTACAGACAGAAACTAAGAGCTTCCAAACCCACGGTTCACACTGTTAAAAAGTGGACTGAGGATTCGAAGCAGATACTACAGGCCTGCTTTGAATGCACAGACTGGACTGTTTTTGAAACCTCAGCCACTGATTTAAACGAACTAACTGATGTGGTGACATCATACATCAGTTTCTGTGAGGACATGTGTGTGCAGACCAAGACCTTCTGCACCTTTGGAACAACAAACCATGGTTCACACCACACCTCAGGAATCTGCGCAGGGACAAGGAAAAGCTCACAGCAGTGGAGATTGGCGCGGTACAGGCAGGCCGAGAACAGACTTACAAAGGAGATCAAAGCAGCCAAGAGAAGCTATAGTGAGAAGCTGAAAAACAGCCTTTCTGCTGGTGACACTTCGGCTGTATGGACTGGTCTGAGAAACCTGACTGCCTACAGAAGCCCCACCACCCTTCCTGAACAAAGTCCTCGCCTGGCCAACCGTCTGAATGGCTTCTACTGCAGACATGACAAGAAGCCATTTACACCTCAAACCAACTCCTCCACATCCTATTCAGGAACAGGTTCGACCAGCAAAGCAACCAACCCCCTAACTTCAGATCCTCTGCCTGCACTAAAGATCTCTGAGGAAGATGTAAACAGGCTCTTTCAGCGCATGAAAACAAAGAAAGCTGGAGGACCTGATAACGTCTCCCCATCATGCCTGAAAGCCTGTGCAAATCAACTCGCTCCGATCTTCACCCGGATCTTCAACAAGTCACTGGAGAAGTGTGAGGTCCCCTCCTGCTTCAAACAATCCACCATCATCCCAGTGCCCAAGAAACCCACCATCCTAGGATTAAATGACTACAGGCCTGTAGCCCTGACGTCTGTGGTCATGAAATCCTTTGAGCGGCTGGTGTTGAAGCACCTGAAAGACATCACAGGCCCTCTACTGGACGCCCTGCAGTTTGCTTACCGAGCAACAGGTCGGCAGATGATGCTGTTAACTTAGGTCTACACTTCATCCTGCAACACCTCGACTCCGCCCAGGGGACCTACGCCAGGATCCTGTTTGTAGACTTCAGCTCGGCCTTCAACACCATCATACCAGACATCCTCCACCAGAAGCTCACTCAGACTCAAACGTCCCAGCCTCCACCTGTCAGTGGATCAACAGCTTCCTGACGGACCGACAGCAGCAGGTGAGACTGGGGAGCATCTTCTCCCGTACCAGATCAATAAGTACTGGTGCCCCCCAGGGGTGTGTTCTATCCCCACTCCTCTTCTCCCTGTACACAAATGACTGCACCTCAGCAGACTCGTCCGTGAAACTTCTGAAGTTTGCAGATGACACCACTGTCATTGGACTGATCCAGGACGGTGATGAGTCTGCATACAGACTGGAGGTGGATCGGGGGTTGTACACTGGTTGTAGTCAGAACTGCCTGGAGCTAAACCCACTCAAGACTGTGGAGATGGTGGTGGACTTTCGGAAAACACCACCTCCATACACCCCCCTCACCATCCTCAACAACACCGTGTCGGCTGTGGATCACTTCAGGTTCTTAGGAACCACCATCTCTGAGGACCTGAGATGGTCTTCACACATAGACACTGTTCGGAAGAAGGCCCCAGCAGAGACTGTACTTCCTGAGGCAACTTAAGAAATACAACCCTTTCCACAGGAGCTGCTGGTCATCTTCTACACCCCTCTGCCATCATTCAGTCTGTCCTGTCTGTATCCATCTCCGTGTGTTCGGTTCATCCACAAAACAGGACAGGTCCAGACTGCAACGAATAATCAGGACTGCAGAGAGAATCATCACTGGCTGACCTTCGCCTCCATCCAGGACTTATACAGGTCTAGGGTCAGGAAAAGAGCTGCTAAAATCTCTGCAGACCCCACACACCCTGCACATAAACTGTTTAGAGTTCTGCCTTCAGGGCGACGCTACAGAGCCCTGTTCACAAAAACCAGCCGCCACAGAGACAGTTTCTTCCCCCAGGCTGTTTCTCTGTTGAACATTCAATAAAATACAAAACAACAGCATACAGTTGTTGCAAATGCACCTTTTTATTTATATATGTGTATATTGTACATTGTAAATATGTATATTCTGTAGTGCAAAAACAAAAACCAAAGAGCAAAGTGTACCGGAGTCAAATTCCTTGTTTGTATGTACAAACTTGGCAATAAAGCTGATTCTGATTCTGATTCTGATTCTGATCTCTTCAGGAATACACCTTGTCCACTGTAAAAGATGCCAGTGGAAGGGGCTCCAGGAAGAAAATATGTAATGGAGGTTGCCAAAGACTTAGATCAGAGTGGAGGTTCACTTTCTAGCAGGACAACCCTAAAGATACAGCAAAACCTACAACAAAATGGTTCAGATCAAAGGATATTTATGGGTTAAATAAGCCTTGTCAGTGTCCAGACTTAAGCCTGATTAAGAATGTTTGGCAAAACTTTAAAAAAAAAGGTGTCTGCAGATTCTCTCTACCTAGTCTGACTGAGCTTAAACTACTAAGTAAGTTCAGTTCAGTCTCTAGTTGTGCAAGGCTGGTAGAGGCATGCCTCAAAACAAGAACAGTTGTAATTGGATTATAAGGTGCTTTCACAAAGTATTGCCTTAGAGGGACCTGATAAAAAAGCATGTTTTTATCCACCTCACAGTTAGGGACCACTTAGTATTGACCAATCACATTAAATGGGTATTGATACTTTGTAAAGCAATATATGTTCATCAACAAGAGGAGATTATAGGAGAGCTAATAGTGTGGTAAGTAACATTGCTCTAAAATATTGATCTGTTGTTACATTTGGAAGCATATTTTATCTTTAACACATTCGTTGTTGTCAATCATTAGGAGACCCAAGTCTCACCTCTCTCTTCTCAACACATTACATTTCCTAACAATAATAACACTGGAGGACAGTTTTTATAATTACATTTTCAGGTTTGAGTGCACTTCAGTTGATATAAAACTGAGTTGGCATTAAACTTCATTAGGATACTTTTGACAGCAGTGGTTGGTGATAAATTAGAATTATCTCAGAAAAGTGGATATGACAGTTTAAGTGAAAGTTTGAAATCAAAACCATGTTTTAATAAATGTCAAAGAGACTTGATCTTATGGTAAATGGACTGAATTTATATAGTCCATTTCTAGTCGTACTGATCATTCAAAGTACTTTAGTATAAAGTCCCATTCACACAATCACAGTCACAAACATACATTCATTCATCAACATGCAGTCGGAAGCCAATTCGGGTTTAAGTGCCTTAACATCAACATGTGGCAGAAGCATTCAGCAGCCTTTCTGACAGTTTGAAAGTGCTCTCTTCCAGTTTGGATATGTATTTGCCCAATGGTGGAGCTGACTCACGAATCTATTATTTTTTCGGGCAAAATTTAAGTTAATTAATGGCAACCTGGATTTTCTCTTTGGATTTTTCAGTTTATCCTAGCATTACATCAGTCAACCAAAAGCATATCACAGAAAGCTTATAAAATATGACTATCTCTTACTTTCATATACAAATATTCATATAAAAGCTACTAAAATTAACCTGGAAGACTTGCTGTCTAAACCTGCAGCTAAAAATGGACACATTTTTATGTAAATATCCTGTCTCACAACATTCCTATCTTCTGCCTTGCATTAATGGGTGTTTTTTCTCTCTTGTTGGGTTGTTACACTATTATTATATAGCTGGAACACTAAACAAGTACACTTTTGGTTAAAATGTTTTACCAATTTTTGTTCAATTAGCCCACGCATTAAAATGATCAGATAATAAAAAGACATTCAACTATAACTTCTGAGGTGAATGAAGAGGATAGACAACTGCAGGAATAAAACCCACTGTTCCAAATATAATCTTGCGATCATCTCACATGGTCAAAGAATGATTTTGTAACATTACCAGATATTTATTAAGTAAATTAGAGGCATTGTGAATGAAAGATTTACTCCCTCTATTATCACAGATCGTTGTAAACATATGTTGATGATTTAAAATCTATTACTTTTAAGTGAATTAGAAAGCATGAGCTTTACAATGTTTTAAACTGCTTTGGCTAAACTATAATGCTTCCCATTCTTCCTGAACTCCATTTAAACGTTCCTGGTAAAGGCAAAAGTGCGACCTCCCTATCAGTTCCTTTTTCTAAGGTAACTTTCTACCCTGGTAATTTCTATTTGCCTTGGTAAATGAAGTGGAAAAGCAGGAGGTTAAGTGGTCCCAGAAAAGTGCTCTGGTTCCTGGTAATAGTTACTGTAGTGCCTTTACTCTTTCTCGCTCACTATTGAAGTCCAGGATGCTGCGATCTATCCTACCCATTTTTCTTCATTATCAATAGATCATTGATAGATATTTCACCCCAACTGAAGAACAGGCTAAATATGCACATTCAACATGCAGTAACTCGGTTAAGAAAGCTACTATTGTCAGATGTGTCTGTGTTAGGTTTTTTTTTTTTTGTTAGTTTCTCTACACTTCTCTGTCTGTGTTCTTCAAGTTACTGTTCATATTGGATTAGGTTAATGATTTATTCTTGTGTTTAGACTACTTTCTGTATTCCTGTGTTAGAGGTGTTAGTTTGCATTATTTTCCTTATAGATCTGCCCCGCAGTGTCATTGTTTACTTGCTTGGGTTTACTTAGTGTCAAAGTTTGGGGTTTTTGTGGACTACAGTGCAGAGACATGCGAGGAGACGGCATGGCGAGCAGAACAGGCGTCCAGGTCTGACAGAGCACGAAAAAACAAAGGGAACTTGATGCAGGGAAGGTGATGCAAACAAACCAGCAAGGAACAAGGAAAACAGACTCACTAATATACAGAGGAAAAGCATAATAATAATTATAAGGAGAAAACCATTCTATGTAATAAATAAATGAGAAAGCAACCACCAAGGGATCTATGGGCGAGGGGACAAAGAACTACAAACACTAGGAGGCAGGAGAGAGAACAAAACTATCAGGACATAAACAAACATGACTACAAAACCCAAAGAAATAGAAACATCTAGCTGAAAAGTAAACAAACACAAAACCACAATTCAGTCCAAAATGGCAGATCCTAACACTTAGAAGTGAAGACAATTGTCTCCCTGCAGGCAGACACTAAACATCCCTGCTGACAATCAAACAAACCACCAGCCCATGTCAGACTGTTTCAGCACAAGCTGCACTTTATTTAAATACTAAATACTACATGCCACATTCCATTACATATGTTCTCTTTTTCTATACATTTTTATTTTATTTTGTAAGTGTCTATATCCTAAATGTGTATCTTTTGAGCCATGTCTCAGCTAAATTTCATTACGGTGACATAATGACAATAAAAATTCTTGAATGGTACCTGTAACCTCCCAGCACTCCCTGCTTATTAGTCAGTGTCCCTCAGTTAGCTCCTATCTCCCTGTTCCACCAGCTGTTCCTGATTCTCTCCCTGGTTAGCTTCCTTAATTCATTGGTCCTTTCCTCAACCTACCTCTGTGTTTATACTCTCTGGTTTTTTGCTCTCATCACTGGTTCATACTGCTGACATCCCTAGTTCTATGTCTCTGTGTTCTTGCCTGTTATTCTGCCTGTGTACCCCACCCTAAGTGTGAGTTCTGTTATGAAAACTTTTCAGCTCACCATGCAGCTCCCATCCTTTTGCTTGCACTTTGGTCCTGCTTCACCTCCACGCAATATGACAACTATAACAACACCTAAAAAAGGCTAACATTAGTTTTTGTTTCTAAATGTATAAAAGCTCTTGTTTTGGGGATAGATACACAGACTACTTTTTTCTGTCAAACTGCCCACAACACCTGCCTCTGGTCGGCTGCCAATGCTGAAAGTTTCAGCACCCAGCCATGTTTTGTAGAGCCTTTTGGTGAACTGTGATTATGTACATAATAATGATAGGGTATGATCATTTTCAAACCTGTTCTATGCAGAAGTATCAATGCTTCTGATAAAAATATTAAAGGCTGATATCCAGTAACTTGTCCTATCTCGGCACACATCTGCATGATGAGTCTGAATGTCTTTTAAAGGCACCAGTTGACGAGTGTTAACTTACGAGAATATGTGTCCCTTTAGTACTGCTAATGACGTGGGTACCACTTTGCTAAAGTGTAAAGCTAATGTAGTATGTTAACTTCATTTTGATGACTTGTTAAAAACTGGGCTCATTACATGTTTCAGTGATGCTCAAGTAAATAATGTGCAGATAGAACATACATGGAAGTTTTTTTTTATAAACTTGGCTGTTTGATTTTGACGTCTATAAATTTGTGCTTTGGGTTTCTGAGCGCTGCTTCATCTTCAAAACAAGAGCTGTCTGTGATACTTGAACACTGCTGGCAAAGCAGGTCACATGACCTAAAACAGACATAAAGCAGGGGCAGGTTCTGTTTCTATGGATGTATTAAAGGGTGAAAAAGACTCAGATTCTACAGGGAAAACCCAGATTCAATCAACAAAATATTTTGTATGATCTATAGTACTGTTTTGCAAGTCATGCATAAGAAAATAACCCTGATAGTTATAAATTGACAAAACAGATGGCCATCTCAGTGTGGGTTAAGCGGGCCCAATCAGCAGCTATGATATCACAACCCTGTGTGTTCCGGGATACATAGCCATGTTAGGAGCGGTGCATTTCTCATGTACATAGTATTATTAGAGCTGATCACTTATATAATCACAATCAAGATTTATTTTTCTTCACTAGGACATTATATCCCCATTTGATCACTAAACAATTCATTTGTGCTAATTTAAATGTATCTGACATAGAAGGAAATTCTTTCAGTTAAACACCAGAAAAAGTCATTGTACTATTTGCTACTCACCTTTGTAATAAAGAGTTATTAGGTAGCCTGAATCCTTTCTAAATACAATGACAAAGTCGCTAAGTTGGCAACTAGTCAGTTTTTTGTGAGGACCTTTTTAAATACTGCATGGTAAAACTTGTATAATTGCTAATATCCATTTGTTGTTTCCCTTTGAATTTGTTTTGCAAAAAATAAAGGTCATATCTATTCTTGACAATGAGATGCCTGCCTCTGACATCTCCTGATGCCTGCTCAGTCATGCACAACACACCATGAGGTATGTAACCAGTTAGCTGGCGGAGATGACGGAGACTGAAACGGTGGGATTCAAACGGATTTCTTTGTAAATCAACTAATCTTCCCCCCCGGCTTATGGCTTCACAGCATTATCTAGAAATCAAGCTAAGCCACTTTTCACCCACCTTCCTCTCTGCAGGTCATCATCTGGACCCCTGAAGGAGTTGCAGGATTTTAATAGTCAAAGAATAGTAGGGTAGATTTACTGTCCTTTATATCATTTACCGTGTGATGAATAAATTTTAATGCTTCAAGCTTGCACCGTTATAGAAGCCTATTGAGAGGCATTCTTTCTTTTTCTATTTCCCATTTCTTCTCCCTGTGTGGCATAATGACACACTAATGCACTCTCATTGCAGAGGGAATGAAACAAGCCATGGAGCATGTAGCCTTGAAAATCCAAATCAAATACCATTTTTACCCTCAACTCAAATCAATTCTTTAACCCTTTTGCCATCATAAGTTGAACATTCAAATATATTTCTCATAGATATGAACAGCTCATTTTCATCCTTACAAAGAGTGAATCTTTTTTTACCCACACAGAGTTCTTAAAATATTCCTCAGCCCTGGTACACTGAAGGAAATCGGATTTCATTTTTCACTCACAGAAACCTCTGCCACCTCTAAACCAGTGGCGGCTTCCACAGCCATCTCCCCAAAAGGCCTAGAAAAACATGATTTCCTCACCACATCAATAAGCTGGGGTTTATTCAGCTGCATGGTGGTCCGTGCGGACTGGCTGCCTGCCCTGCCTTTGACAGGGATTTATTAGTGGGAAGAGATGGCGAAGCACGCTGAGGCAGGGGATAGATGCTGCCATGAGGATGAAAAACTGCTACTTATTATCACCACTGCTACATAAAAAACACTTTAGTAAATACGTTCCATATTTCTCCATACATTTAAAATCACAATATATTTTCATGATAAGCCTGGCTTTTTAAAACTTTATCATTGTAAATATAAATTAAATGTATTTGGAAATATTCCTTTAGCTAAATGACAGCTGCATTTGTAGCCCAATCAGGATCTGCCATTTTGGGTTTTTTGTTAGTTTACTTTTTCTTTGTTAGGTGTTTTTCCTTAGGTCTTCAGATTACTCTTGTTAGTTGTTACTCTCCAGATTCTTATATTTTATGTTTGGTTATAGCTTTCCTTTGATCTGTTTCCCTGAGTTGTCATTAGTCTAGTTTCTTTCCAGGTCTCTGTGTTCCCCTGCACCTGTAGCTATAGCAACATCATCTCCCTCATTTCCCTGCAGCGGGTCCTCACACCTGTTCACTATTCAGCTGATTACCTGTCTCCCCTTCTCATTGGTTCATACGCCACCTCCCTCTGTATATAAGCTTGTTCATTCCTCGCTGGTTCCTCTTGTAACTTCCACGGACTTTACCCTGTGTTTGTTATCTTGTCTGTTCTTTGTTTGTTGCCCTCTGATCTGCCAATCGAGCCAAGTTTGCTGACGACTATTTTGTTCCTGTTCTGAACCCTGCCTGTAAGTCTTGTTCAGCTATTCATTAAAAAAACAACTATCACTTACCGCCATGCTCCTTGGCTCTGCTCTGCCTTTGGGTCTACCACCAACCCTGACAAGCCCAAGTAAAACATAGGGCTTCTAAACCCCCTTATGTTATATAGTGATGTAAACTTAATCAGCGCCAGCAGAAGGTGCACCATAACTTGAGTGTGCCATTGAAGCTCAAAAAGCACTGTGTAGAAATATTGGACAGCTGTTGGAGTGTTCTCCTTTAAACAAAAAAAAAAACAACACATTTTTGACATGTTAAAACTTAGTTAAACTTTATTCTATGAAAGCCAGTAGTTCAGTTTGGAAACTCATTGCATTCATCAAAGAGAAAGAAAAATAGACATCTTTTGTCACAATTAAGTGTGATGGTAAACCTTTTTAAACTAAAGCAAAGTCATGAAGAAATTAGTGACTCAGAAGAAGAGCAGGTGCACCATAGCAGGAAAGTTCCAGACCTTGATAGAGCAGTTCTGAGTTCAATTTCTGAGCCATTTACTGCATGTCTTCCTCTTCTCTTTCTGCCTTTCTTAGTACTAAGTGATAGTGGAAGAAATTAAATAGGCCTTCCTGTTTGGTATCTATTTTCCTGTGTGTGTCCTAAATCAGCTTGTTGTCCATGAAATGTCCAGTTCAGACCAGATCCACTCTTGCCAGCTCAGCATGCCACACTTAGAGGTGTCTGGAATGCAAGGTCTTCCTCTGATACTGAGAGAAGATCCCTCTCTTCTCTCCAGGGTTAGATATCTGATGCACAAGGACTGTTTTATCTCCTTGTCTTGTGTAATGTGAATTACATTCTCAGCTTGTGAAAGAGCTATAAAAGGTTAGTGAGTTTCTGTCTAGAGCAGAACGGGCAGACCAAGACACTGGTTTGATTGTATACTCTGTCCATTCTCAGTTCTTGCAAGAATTAATTAAAGTGCCACTTTGCTATTCCGAATCTCCTTTGTTAACTGAATTTATTGAAGTGCACTTTTTTTCCATTTACACTAAGCTACTAATGAATAAAGGCCACTAATGCCACAAAAATGAAAGATCCCAAAAACAGAGTGGAATTTATGCAACTTCATAATAAAGATTTCACAAATCTGCCTTCTGCTCCACAGGAGGTTTCTGTCCTCCCTCAGCTCCTGCTTTACCATTTGAAAGGTGTACCACCCCAGTCAAACTCCCCACCTGCCATTGTCCCCAGAGCGGGTCACACCCTGCATGCTCAGGGGTGCCTCATGGCAGAACTGTGGTTATTGAGCTGGATCATAACTACTGTGGTCCAGATGCAAAGAAGCACTAATACGACCCTTTTTTAAACTTTCACAAATCAAATAAAGCTTTCACAAAGCCTAAATTGTGTTTATAAGATTCTGCCATTAGTGGGGAACAATCTAGTCCAGGTCTGAAGTGTCTAAGTGCTCTAGTTTTTGGGTTGGAGCAGATTAAAGATTAAAATGCTCAAGGTAATGAAAAATTAGGTGGAATTGGCCTTTAACTGTCCCCAGAATAGGAAGCTGCAATGTCGTAATTACGAGATCTTTTCTCATAACGAGATCCCGATTTCGTAATTATGAGAAAAGATGTCTATTCTTTGGTGAATGCAATGAGCTTCCATAGTTTGGTGCTTTATTTTAGATTCATTTTTATATTGGTGTGTGCAGTATTCAGTCTTGTACAGCATTCCTTTCTGTAGGCTGGATCCAGCAGAAACACACAATGGTTTTCTAAGGGTCCGGCATTTGTATCTGTTTTGTTATAGATTATAGGCTGCGATTGTGGGAATCGAGTTGTACTAACCGATTATATTTGTGTACACAGGTATGTGATGTTTTTGGTTTTATGATGTTTTATGTTATATTTATTTTATACATATATGTTTATGTGTATTTTGCAATTTAAAGGTTGCCTTGGAGAGGATGGGAAAAGTTTTAATTTGTTTTGAGATATTTGAAGCTATGTGGGAAGAAAGCAAAATGTATTTTATTTAATTTTTTGTACATTGTATTTTGTTACTTCTCAGACACGGGAAGCGGAGCTGAGGAGAGATTGTAGGCTGTGATTGTGGAAACCAGTGAGCTGTACTGACCGATTATTTTGTGTACACAGGAAATTAAACCCCCCTGTCCAACTGGTAATCGTCTGTCCTTCATTCAAACAAAGAGCAATGCAGAGCAGAGGGTGAGCCGGTTACATATGTATATATGTTATACATTTACAGTGGTTCCTAATGGGAAACTAAAAACCTTTGGAATTTTTCCTTCTGACTGGTTCACGTAAGAGGTGGTGTTTTGGGCAGAGAAATTAGTTTAGTGGGCTGCACGGTGGCGCAGTGGGTAGCACTGTTGCCTTGCAGCAATAAGGTCCTGGGTTCGATTCCCGGTCGGGGGTCTTTCTACATGGAGTTTGCATGTTCTCCCCATACATGCGTGAGTTCTCACCGGGTACTCCGGCTTCCTCCCACAGTCCAAAAACATGACTGTTAGGTTAATTGGTCTCTCTAAATTGCCCTTGGGTGTATAAATGAGTGTGTGCTTGGTTGTTTGTGTGCTGCCCTGCAATGGACTGGCGACCTATCCAGGGTGTACCCCGCCTCTCGCCCATAGACTGCTGGAGATAGGCACCAGCTCCCCCGCAACCCACTATGGAATAAGCGAAATTAGTTTAGCATGAAATAATCTGAATAATTTTTATTTCATGTTTGTTTGTGTTGAGAAATTCAGCTATCTAAGTGCTAGCAGACTAACTGATCAGCTAATGTGAACAGACAGTTCATTGACGCTAATTATGTATTATGTGTTATGATTTAAAAAAAAAAACCTTTAAAAGTTTATTTAATGTGTGTTTTTTAAACACAGATTGGCCATAACACACCGTCAACGCTTATGCATTTTGATCCTTGTATTAATGGTATTTTAAGGTGCATGTTTGAATTTAAGGAAGCTGTCTGCTTCCCTTTGTTAGCTGAGACCACTAACGGCTAGCGCCAACCAAGTCAGGGGTTTCTAATCTAGGAAATAATATTTTCCTAAATATTATTTTACTAAAGGTGATAGCTAATTAAACACAATTCAGAATCATTTAAACAGCAAGGTTGTTGGTTCTTATTCAAAATAATATCTGATCTTGCATGGTGAATGGTGGTTTGAAGGTATACCAATTATTGCTTAAGTTAGTTCTAAGAATAACTTAACCTAATTTTCGGATTCCTCAAGATAATCCCTGGTTCTCAAACATAAATAACATTGAATGGTAATGTTGCATCACTCTTTTGGTCATGGTTTTTAACCATCTTTGATTCACTTGTTCATATTGTGTATATAGTTCATTGGTCTTCCTTATTCTATCATTTTGCTTAGTAGTTTTAGTTGCATTGCTCTAGGATAGTAAAGAGTTTGTTGATTGAAATATGTTTTACTTTGAGTTTACTTATTTTTGTTAACAGATTCCTGTATTTTAAGAAACTGTATGAATTTATTATGTGTTTTAAGAGTTTTGCTGTTCAGTATTGCCATAGCTCATTTCACCCTGTTCTCTATTGTCCTAATTCCACCGCCTTATTGGGCTAGTATTCTCAGGACAACACTTAACAGACCAGTTCCCAGGCCAAATGGGATATATAGTCCCTCAAGTGAGTTCTGGGTCTTGCCTGTAGTCTTTTCCCAGTGGGAAAACCTTGAAAGGGAGACGCCCAGAGGGCATCCTGATCAGAACCACCTGAACTGACTCCTTTCAATGCAGAGAAGCAGCGGCTCTAATTAAGGCTCCCCCAGATTACAGAGCTCCTCACCCCATCTCTAAGACTTAGTCCACCCACTCTCCGGAGGAATCTTATTTCTACTGCTCGTGTCTGGGATCTTGTTCTTTCGGTCATGGTCCATATCTCATGACCATACTTGAGGGTGGGAACATACAGTAGACGGACCAGTAAATCAAGAGCTTTGTTTTTTTTGCTCAGCTCTTTCTTCAGTACAACAGACTGGAGTACCACTTTATTGCAGACAAAGCCCCAATCAATCTGTCCATCTCCTGTTCCATCCTACCATCACTCGTGATCAAAATACCAAGATACCTAAACTTATCTGCTTGAGGCAGAGACTGGTCCCCAACCCAGCGGTGGCAGACCACCTTTTTCCGGTTGAGACCATAGCCTTAGACTTGGAGGAGCTGACTTTCATCCTGGCCACTTTGCACTCAGCAGCACATTGTTCCAGAGCATGCTGGAGGTCATACCCTGAAGAAGCCAACAGAACCACATCATCTGTGAAAAGTGTTATGGAAAATTTTAGTGCCTTGCTTTCTTTTCTACTAGATACTCTGCAGGATCTGATAAAAGTATTCAAACCCTTCTGTGTTATTCTCTTCTGCCTCCTGGGTTAGGACAGACGGTTCTCTTTAGTCTTACAGAGATTGTTTTTCAACCTTCTCCTATTTTCTCTTGTATGAGATAACATGTATGCCACACTGTGTAAGGTTCCATTTCCATTGTCGACATGTCTAGGAAAACAGGTTTCACCTCGGCTCTCTGGGTTTCATGAGAGCTACCTTGAAAACTGTTGTAGCTTATAAGGAGAACTTTTGCTTTGTCTAGGCAGAACGATTTGGCAGCACTACTAAGCACATCTCCAATGCTGTAAAAAACCCTTTTTTCTTGCAAGATTATAATAAAGCTGATTCTGAGTGACAATCATCGGTCTCTGTCTTGGTAAAAACTAATTTTTCTACAACAAATGTGTAACACCTGATGGACTCTCCTTCAGGCATTGTTTGCTGTTGTCAGAGTGTACCCCGTTAATCTAATGGGTAGAGAACTCTGAGAATAGGTTTAGTTTTACTGCAGTCGGTCTCCATACAGTCTGACTCAGTACTTCCAGTGGGGTACAGCTTTGGCCACAAGCGTTAACTAGAGCTTGAATGGAGGGTGCAAGTTCCTTGTTTTCACAGCAGCTGCTGGGAAGAGGTTAAATTAGCTGATTTTCCCACTCTTCTGATTTTATGAAGCCTGCTGGCTTGCACTGTACCTCATATTTGGTCCTGACAAAACTATGAAAAGCTTGGTTCTGCATTTTCTCCTCTGGGAAAAGAAAGAAAATCTAATCACTTCTGTGTTGCATTGGAATGTAAACACACTTATAATTTTCTCTAACACCCCAACAGCAAAATGTTTCAGAGTAATGGGTTCAGTTAACACAAACTTCCCTGGCAAAAACCGGTAAAAATAAGAATGGAAAAATGTTTTTTTGTTCTGAAGGTAAGAAAAAATCAAATTGGATAAGGGGTACCCAAAAACTCTAATATCATTTCCTAAACCTCTTGAAAGGCCTTTTTCCCAGAAAGTGGAACTTTTCCCCCCACAGACCAGAGTTTGAAGCAGTTTTTCCTTTAACCAAAAACAATCTGTGTTGTTTTTTAAAAATGTCTGAACTCCGTATGAACTCGGGGTTTAAAAAAATATGAGGGGGGCTAATTTAGAAGAGTATGCCATTTAATGAGCAAGTACTTAAATAAAAAAACAAAACAAAATTTACACTTTTTAAAAAAAATCTAAGCCAATGAGGGGTTTCGGGTTTAAAATCTCCCTCGTATCGTCGCCTCTTCTCGTCTCTCCGCTTATCCAGAACCGGGTCGGGGGGGAGCGATCGCAAACCCCCAAACGTCCCTCTCCCCAGACACCTCCCCCGCTCCCCCGGGGGGACCCCAAGGGCGTTCCCAGGCCACCCGGAGCATAGTCCCTCCCGTGTCCGGGGCCCGTCCCCGGGGGCCTCCTCCCGGGGGGAATGCCGGGAACACCCCCGGGGAAGGCGTAAAAGGGGCACCCGGATAGTCCCCGGCCCCTAAACGGCCCCTCTCGTGTGGAGGAAAGCGGCTTATCCAAGCCCCCCGAATGGCCGAGCTCCTCCCCTATCTCAAAGGGAGGCCCGGCCACCCTACGGAGGAAGTTGTTTCCCCGCTTGTATCCGGATCCTCGTTCTTTCGGTCATGACCCAAATTCAGGGCCCAAGGTGAGGGTGGGAACTAACCGGGGAAAAAGGGAAGCTTCGCTTTTCGGCTCAGCTCTCTCTTCACCAAAACGGCCCGGCAGGGGCGCCCCCATTACTGCGGAGCCCGCGATCCTTGCGATCTCCCGCTCCATTCTTCCCCACTGGAAAAAGCCCCCAAGATACTTGAACTCCACCATTGAGGCGGAAAAATCCCCCCCAAACCTAAGGGACAAGCCACCCTTTTTCCGTTGAGTACATGGCCTCTGCTTGGAGGAGCTGATCTTCACCCAGGTTTCCACTGGCTGCGAACCGCCCCACCGCATGCTGTAGGTCTTGGCCAGGGGGGGGCTAGCAGGACCACGCATCTGTAAAAGGAGAAAAAAATCCACTGGTCCCCCAAACCAAAACCCCCTCCGGCCCTTGCTGCGTCAGAAATCCTGTCCAGAAAAGTTTTTGAACAGGACCGGGGACAAAAGGGCGCCCTGCCGGAGTCCAATGCACCGGGAACAGGTCCGATTAGTGCCGGAATGCGAACCAAACTCCTGCTCTGCTCGTACAGGGGCTGGGGTGGCCCCTAAATAAAAGGGCCCCCGTTCCCTACTCCTGGAGCACCACCCCAAGGGATCAAAGAGGGAACAGTCAAAAGCCTTCTTTAGGTCCCCACAAAAACATGTGAACTGGTTTTGGGGATGAGCCCTGAGCCCAACCAGTTCACATGACCCTCAGTACCCTGTAGAGGGGATAGAGCTGGGCCAGTGTTTTCCCCGCTGGGACGAAACCACACGTCCTCCTAACCGAGTTCACTATGGCCGGACTCTCCTCCCAATACCCTGGCGTAAGCCTTTCCCGGGAGGCTGAGGAGTGTATCCCCCGAGTTGGGGCCAACCCTCCGGTTGGACCACCCCCCCCGGGCTGCCAGTCCAGAGGCACTGTCCCCGCCGCCATGCAATGTTAAGAGGCGTGTCACCATACAGCCCCACAACACCAAGATTTAGGTACTCGGGGGGATCTATCCCCCCCGAAGCCCTTTCCACCGCGGGCTTTTTTAAACCACCTCGGTGACTCACCTGGGGGATGAAAGAGCCAACCCCGATCCCAGCCTCTGTTTTCCACCCGGGAAAGCGTGATGGGAGGATTGAGGAGCTTCAAGTACTCCTTCCACCGCCCGATAATTCCCCATCAGGGCAGCAGCCTCCCCCCCCCACTATAAACGTGTTTGGCGAAGCACTCTTCCCCTTCCTCCCCCCCGGACTGTTTGCCAAATCCCGCATTTCGAGGGCCGGGAAAGGGGGACTGGTAGTCCCTTCTCCATGGCCTCACCGGAACTCCTCCAGCCCGAAGTTTTTGCCATCTGCCACAGATCCCGGGCCGCAGCACGCTTGCCTCACGGTACCTCATCAAAGCGCCTCAGGAGTCCCACACGCCGAGCCACCGCCGATAGGACCTCCTTCTTCAGCTTGACAGCATCCTTGCTGCCTAAGTGTCCCCACCGGGTTCTGGGATTGCCGCCGCGACCAGGCACCACGACCTTACGGCCACAGCTACGGGGAAGCAGCAATCGACAATAGATGCGGAAGAACATGGTCCACTCGGACTCTATGTCTCCACATCCCCCGGAATCTGGTTCAAAAGCTCCTCCCGAGAGGTGGTCGAGTTGAATACATCCCTGGCCGAGGGCTCCGCCAGGCGCCTTTTCCGGCAGACCTTCACTATGCGCTTGGGGCCTGCCAAGTCTGTCCGGCTTTCTCCTCCTCCACGGATCGCAACTCACCACCAGGTGTGATCAGTGGACACTCAGCCCCTCTCTTCACCGCGATTGTGTCCATCACACCATGCGTCCGAAGGTCTGATGATACGACAACAAATTCGATCATTGACATCCAGCCCTAGGGTGTCCTGGTGCCAAGTGCACGATTGACACCCTTATGCTTGAACTGTGTTGCATTTATGGACAATCCGTGACTAGACACAAGTCCCATAACAAAACACCACAGTCGATTCAGATCGGGGGAGGCCTTCCTCCGATCACGCCTTCCAGGTGTCACTGTCGTTTCCCACGTGGGCGTATACAGTCCCCCACCCGAAAAAGGAGCCCCCCGGGGGGGGCCCACTTCCCGGGCACCCCCGACGGGGAAACCCCAAAGAAGGCGGGGGTACTCCGCCACCCCCTCGCCCGTGGGGTGAAAAAAAACGTCAAGACCTATCCCCGACCCAAAAGGCACAGGGATGCGACCCTCTCTTTTTCCCGGGGGAAAAACCCCAACACGAGACCCCTAAGTTGGGGGCAAAAAACAAACCCACCCCACCCCCCCCCCCCTTTTCCCCCGGGCCCCCTTTCCAGAGTAAAAGAAGCCAGCCCCCCAAGGAGATGGGGTTCCAAGCCCCCCGCGTGCGGGGAGGTGACCCGACATTTTTTAGCGTTTATCCTCCCACCTCCCGCACATCTCGGCGCCTTCCCCCCAGCGGGAACTTTTCCCCACTTCCCTAAAAGCCAGCCAAAAGCTCCGGCAGGGGGCCCGGGGGTTTCCCTCCCCCCCTTCCCGTCCGCCCCCCAAAATCCTCTTGCCCCGGGTCCCCCCCCAGGGTTTTCCCCCTGAGGGGGGGGGGGCCCCAAAAAAACCGGGGGGAAAGGGGCCCCCGGGCCCCCCCGGTCTCTCGTTTTCCCCGGGCCCGGGGTTTCCCGCGGGAGAAACCCCGGGCCACCAGGCCCCTCTCCGGCGAGTCCCGACCCCAGGCCTGGCCCCCAGGGTGGGCCCCGGGCTCCCCGAAAACCAGGGCGACGTCACTTTCCTCGATTTAAGGGTCCCCCATGAATGATTCTTGAACCGCTTTTTGCCCTGACCCCATCACCTGAGCCTTTTTGCCATGGGAGACCCTCCCAGGGGCTTTTTGGGGCCCAACAACTACCCTCTGGGATTTTGAACACTCAAACCCCTACACCCCCCTTTAAAGTGGTTTTTCCCAAGGGGGGTTTTTTGAAATCATTAATACTAAAATTTGGGTTTTTCTACTCTGGGGAAAACAGATTGAGGCTGAAGGTTTTTTTTTGGAGCCGGGGCTGGATTCAGGAAATTAAAACCTACTGAAAAAAGCCCTTTTTAAAAACCCCAATAAAGGCAGAAGTAATTAGGGTTCGGGAAATAAAATCCTGGGAAAAGCCCTTTTTATGGGGCATAAAGGCGGGTAAAGCCCTTTTTTTTTAGGGATAAAAAAAGGCCCCCCCTTTTAACATAAAAGGGGGAAGGGGCACCCTAAAAACCCCAAAGGTCCCCTTCCCCATGGAGAAATGTTTTTTTTTCATGAAAATTTTGGATTTTTTGGAAAATGTTCAAAAAAAAAGGTTTTTCTTTTTTGGTGACTTATAGGGAAAATTACAAATTTAAAAAATCCTCACTACCTGGGAAATTCCAAAACACATTTAAAATTAGTACAAAAAAATATTTTTTAAATTACCCCAAAAAACAAAATTTTAAAAGGGCCCAAATTTTTTCCAAATAATGGAACGTTTTCAGGCATTTTTTATAACGAGGGGTCCTGAAAAAAATTTTTTTTCCCCAACTTTCAAAACTTTAATAACCCTAAAATTAAAAAAATTATGTCCAGTTATTTTCTTTTAAATTTGCTATAATAAAATAAAGTCTAGTTGGGGTTTAAAATTTAAATTTGTCCTTTTTTTTTTTTTTAATTTTTTAACACGGCAGTTTTTTGTTTTTGGGTTTAGGGGTCTGGGTATGCCCAAAAAATGTAAAAGGGCCACCCTAAAAAAATTGTCTACTTTTAAACCCTGAGCAGAAAAATTCCCCCTAAAATACAGCTGTGATAAAATTTAAAACCCTTAAAACCCAAAAGATAAATTTAATAGCAACTCTGCTTTTCATTCCGGGTTTTAAATTATGAAGAATTAGAAAAGATTTTCGGGAAAGGCAAAACATTTGGATTCATATAAGAGAAACTGCTGCTGTGTTTTCAAAATTATTTGAGATTTTTTTTAAAATTTTGTGTGCCTTATTTTTTAAAAAAGGATCCTAAATGATTACCCATAAAAGGCATCGGGAAAAGTATATGCTAAAAAAAATATTTTTAAAAAGGGATTTTTGAAAATTTTTTTTAAATTATTTAAAGGGGCTAAATTTAAGCCCCTGAGTAGTTTTTGCGTAAATTAAAACATTTATTATATTTGATTTTTACAATTTGATGGGGGAAAAAAAAAACCCAAAATTTTTTGGCCAACTTTTGTCTGTGATTTTCCCTGCCCTTTGTTTTATTGTAATGAATGAGTTTTTTTTTCATATTTTCCTATAATAATTAATTTTTAAAATAATTTTTTTCAAACCCCCAAAACTGTTTAAAAAACCTTCAGTTTTCGGGAAAGCTTTTTAAAACCTCCTAAGACGCAGCGTTTTTTTTTGTCTAAGTTGATGGAAACAGTTCTGCTCTAAGGTCCACAAAGAGGGGTTTGGGAAAGGACAGAAGGGTGGGGGACCCCCCCACAGACAGCCTATCAGGGGTTTGGGTTTTCCGCCTGGTCCGCCCCCCTTTACCATTTTTTGAAAAACCCCTTTAAAACTTCCATGGAAAGGGCCCCACCCCTCCCTTCCTGAGTTAACACGAAAAAAAAGTGACAAAAAAAGGGGGCTTGTTTTAACTGCGTTTAAAATTTCATGTTTTAGAAAATGATTGAGTAAGGATTTAAAAAAAGAAATTTTAATTTGGTTTTATAATTAAAATGTTAATTTAAATAGTTTTTTAAAATTCTTTAAATAATTAGTTTTTTTCCTTTTCCCCCAAACTTTCGGATTTAATGGACCTTTTTAAAATTTTTCCCCGGGCCAAAAAATTAAACTACCCGAAAGTTCAAGAAATGCACAAATAAGGAATATATTTTGAAAAAAAACCTGAGTCAGAATTTCCCAAAACCCCATAATTTAAAGATTTGTTTTTAATTTGGGAGGATTTATCATTAAAAAACCCTTTATGTTTAATTTCTCATCTTAAACCAGACAAATGGGAGATGATGTGGAAAATCATTTATAATTAAAAAAAATTTAAAAAGAACTTAAAAACATTTAAATTTTTTATTTTAAAACTGAGGTGACTGCAAAAAAGAAACAAACCCGGTTTTTTTTTTTTTTTCCCAAAAATTTTTTTAGGTAAATTCACAGTGGGGGAACTCGAACCCAAATTTTAAATTTAAAACTAATTCATTTGAAATACATGAAAGATAAAATTTTTTAAATTTAAAGAATAATTCTAATTCTAAATGGTTAAAAAATAGAGCTAACAAAACCTTAAAAAATATTTTAAAAACTATATCCTATGTGGGTTTTAACTAGGCTAAAAAATTTTATGCTGCTTCAAATAAAATTTAAAGGGAAAAACCCATTACCTAAAACAAACTTTAAACTAACGGCAAACTTTAAAAAAAACCCTTTTAATAGGGAAAATAGGGGCCTTTTTTATTAATGTACCAAAAAGAAAACCCTTTTGGGGGAGCAAATTTTTGGCCCAAAAAGGAAATTAAATTTTTAATTTCTTTTAAATTATATTTAAAAGTGGCCTTGGTTTTCTAAAACTTTTTTTCATTCATTAAAAGACAAAAGACAAATGCTAAAATTTTTGGGTTTTTCCCTTTTTTTATCTCCGGAAAAATTGCCCAAAATTTTTAAAATTCCATCCAGGATTGATGCTAAAAAAAAGAGCCCATGCATTTGTTACTTAAAGGGCTGGACTATTGTAATTCTTTACTATCAGGATGTCCACAAAATGCAGTTAAAAGCTTCAGCTGTTCAAAAGCCTGCAGCAAAGTTTGATGAAAATTAAAAAGAAAGATCATTTTTCTCCTACTTTAGCTTCCCTCATTGGCCCCTGTTAAATCCAGAATAAAATTTTAAAAATTTCTCCCCCACATATAAAGCCCTTAAGTTTACTCCATAACATCAGAGATCTGATTTTTCCCATACTTTCCCTTTTAACAGAGCATTTTCGTTCCAGAGCGGGTTTTTATGGTGGTTCCTAGAGTCTCTAGAAGTAGAATGGGAGGCAGATCCTTTATTTTTCGGGCTCCTCTCCTTTTGAAACCACCCCCAGTTTTAGTCCGTGAGGCGGGAACCCTGTCTACTTTTAAGGCTAGGTTAAAAAACTTTCCCTTTTTGATAAAGCTTATAGTTAGAGTGGCTTAGGTTATCCTGAACTATCTTCCTTTTTTACCTCCGTCTTTTTTCCCCTTTTTTTGGATGGGGTAAGGGGGAGTCAGTTTAGCCTAAAACCGGTCAGTTTGGGTTGATTTGCAAACACACCCTCCATTTTTCTACCTGTATGACCCCCCTCTTTTTCCCAAGGTTATGGTCAATCTGACAGAGAGAGGTATCCAAATCGTTGTGGTTTTTAGTATAACAGTGGCCATCAGTGGGCTCTAGATGGACAAACTGTCTACTTTTAAGGCTAGGTTTTAAAACATTCCTTTTGATAAAGCTTATAGTTAGAGTGGCTTAGGTTATCCTGAGCTATCTCTGTAGTTATGCTGCTATAGGCATAGGCTGCTGGAGGACATAATGACCACTTTCACCCTCTTCGCTACTTTCTCACACTACTCTTCAATTTTGCATTATTTGCTGTTATTTCAGCTTTTAACTTTGTTCTCTCTCTTTTCTCTTCCTAGAAGCTACACCTGACCTGACTCTGTGTCTACCTGGGACACCTTTCTGGAGAGGGGAATCCTCCAGGCTTCTGCTGGCAACAGCTTAATGCTCACCCTCTACCGATGATCCACATGGCCCTGTCTTTCAGTGTTTAGCCCTTTCTCTCTCCTAGACATAGCTACTGACTGAGCTTTTACTGTAACTAACTCTATGTGCTCTCTTCAGACTCTAACATTGAAAACTGGCTCAGAGTTTATCTGTTCTTTCTTTCTAGGTGAAACGACTAAAGGAGCTACATCCATTAACATTTACCTTTTCCTTCCCATAGAAAGTACTCCTAGATCAGTGCTTCTTTGTTCTCTTTGTGTCTCTTCTCTGTTCTCTCTAACCCCCAGTCGGTCGTGGCAGATGGCCGCTCACACTGAGCCTGGTTCTGCTGGAGGTTTCTTCCTGTTAAAAGGGAGTTTTTCCTCTCCACTGTTGCTACATGCATGCTCAGTATGAGGGATTGCTGCAGAGTCAACGCCAGTGACTGTCCACTGTCTCTACATGCTCATCTGGGAGGAGTGAATGCTGCAAGTCACTGACTGGATGCAATCTGCTGGGTTTCCTTAGATAGAAAAACTTTTTATCCAATTTGAATAAATAACTGAATCTGACTGCACTGTTCAATGATTAAGATTAATTGGAATGTATGTACCTGACTTTTGTGAAGTGCCTTGAGACAAAATGTGTTGTGAATTGGCGCTATATAAATAAACTGAATTGAATTGAATTAAATTGAGAGTTCCGGTTATGGCGCTGTGCTGAACACGTGTGTGTCGGAGCTCCCGTGAAAATTCATAGAATAAATTAATCAAACAGCCAGTGTAGGACCTGGGAATTGTCACATTTCTTGTGCAGAATCTAGAACAACCAGCCCTAATGCCTCCGAAACAAGCTGCGAAGACTCAGAAATCATCTAAAGCAGAAACTACAGGTGACAGGAGAATGGCTGATGTGAATGCTAGCAATGGAGACTCAGATGTGGCGGCTAGCTCAAGCTCGATTCTTAACGCCATTAGTAAGCTGAAAGAAGAATTCACACTGAGGTTTGACGGCCTGTTCAGCGCTATTAAGGGAATACAGGGTGACCTGAAGGCAGTGTCACTATGTGTTACTGAAGCGGAGGACAGAATCAGCACTAATCAAGACGAGGTAGCGTCTTTGAAAACTCAGACCAGCACCATGAGAGCGGCGATTGAAGAGCTAGTCTCAAAAGTGGACGACTTAGAAAACCGAGCCCGCCGCTCGAATCTTCACCTGGTCGGTCTCCCAGAGAAGGTAGAAGGATCTGATATGTGTGCCTTTCTGGAAAGGTGGATACCCGAAGTGCTTGGTGAACATAATTTTCCATGACCCATACTGATTGAGAGGGTGCACAGAATTGGCGGAGCCGGCGTTAATGATGCTGAGGCAGGGGGCCGCTCTGGTGCACGTCCCAGAGTGGTTATAATGACGTTTCTAAACTACGCGGATAAGTTTCGGGCCATGAAGGCTGCCAGGAGCAAGGGGGAAATACTCTACTACAACCAGAGAATCATGTTTTTCGCCGACATTTCCGCGGATTTGGTCAGACGGAGGAAAGTCTTCGACTCGGTGAAGAAAGAGCTGGCTTCCCTCTCCATCTCGACACTGCGATATGGGATAATTCATCCGGCGAAACTCTTGGTGACTATTTAGGGGAGACGATACATCTTTGATACCACAGCGGGAGCGAAGGTTTTTTTGCGTGGTTTGAAGGACGGTACCCTGGGATCCGTCTATTTGGCTGGTATGTTTAAGTCTCTAAACTTTACTTTTTTGACCTCACAGGGAGTGTACTTAAACACTGTTTAATTCGTGCAAAATAACTGTTTGATTGATGCACACGTAGTTTTACTTATGTTAATGTTATTTCGTGCGGGGCTCTACTACGGTGGTGGGGCGTGCTGTTCCTCGCAGCGTTGAGGACGTGGGTGGACCAGTTAGGCGTCATGGTTTGGATGCGTGTTCTGTGGGAAGTAGGGGTGTATCTCAGTTGGGGATGTACACTCAGGTATGTTCATATTGTCCCTGGGTACATATTTTTCATTTAATTTATTCTTTGTCTTTTTTTCTTTTATATTATGTCTTTAGTTTTCAGTCATTTCCAGTTTACTACGGACAACTTTATTGGATATGTATACATGTCCTCTGACCTTCAGTTTACATCTTGGAATGTAAGGGGTTTAAACAAACTTGTCAAGTTAAAAGTGGTTATGAGTAGGATCAAACAATTAAAAGCTAAAATAGTTTTTATCCAGGAGTCGCACTTGACCCCTGAAGAGGTAATCAAGGTGAGGAGGAGGTGGCCTGGTCGTGTATTCTCAGCTTCTTTTAGTTCACACTCTCGTGGAGTAATTACACTGATACACAACTCTGTGCCTTTTCTTCTTATTAATGTGGATGAAGATTGATTAGGCAGATGCCTCATTATTCAGTGTGAAATTTTCTCAGTTCGATTAAATCTGGTTTTTAATATATTATGGGCCCAATGAAGATAATCCGTCCTTTTTTTAGACACCTCTTTCTTTTTTGGGCTACTTTACCTGGTAACTTTATCATAGGTGTGGACTTTATTTTGTGTTTCTACAGCCTGGAATGGATAGATCTTTTGGAATTGATGCTTCCCATAATCAGAAAAGAAAAACTGCCACAGTATATTAAGAAATTTAATCTATTTGACGTCTGGAGAGGGGGAAAAATCACCCGACCAACTTTTTTTTTTCCTGTTACTCTAGTACATGTCAGACATTTTCCCAAAATTTGACTATTATTTAGTTTTTTCCCTCCTTGGTCTCTACAGTCTCGCGATCCTTGGTACGATTGCATTATAATTTTTCAGATCATGCTGCGGTTTTTCCTTTTTTTTTTGAACATCCCTCAATCTTTGAATTTTACTCCCCAAAGAGGTTTCAAACGTCATTTTGGCTTAGGGATCCAAAAATTTTTAGAGTTCATTGGGGTACACAAATTGATTTTTTTTTTAAATTAATACAAATCTTGGGATAAGCTTTCCAAATTTTTTAAATAAAAACAGTCCTAGGTTGGAGATGGAACAATTGGAAAAAAGATAAAGGATACTAAAACAAACTACTTTGCAAATTCTTCTCAACATTTATTTGTGGAACTTAATGAGTTTAAAGAGCTAAATAAAAATTTTTTATCTAAAAATAAGGCAACTAAAAATTTTTGATGAAACTAAAGCAGTCCTATTACGAACAGGGGGGAAGGCTAATAAACTCTTGGCATGGCGTATTTAAACAGGGGGAAACTGAAAGAGCAATAAATACAATACAAACGTTTAAAGGCTTTTTATCTAGTGACCCTACAGAAATTAATAAGATTTTTTCTCAAACTTCTAGAAAATTTATACCGTTCGGATTATACGACTTTAGCTTTTCAAACACAAAAGGAATTTCTTGATTCATTAGACTTTGTCCCCCTAAAGAAAGACTCTCAGGCGGCTCTTGAGCTTGACCTAGAGGCCGAAGAATTGTCTGCGGCTATAAATAGCATGAAAGGGGGGAAAAACCCCTGGACCGGACGGGATTCCCATCGAGATATATAAAACTTTTAAAACTAAACTAATACCACCTCTGTTAGGGATGTATCGTGAATCTTTATATAACGGACCCCTTCCTCCTTATCTTAATACAGCAGTAATTACTTTATTGTTGAAACCAGGGAAGACACACTCTCTGGGATCTTACAGGGCAATTTCACTGCTTAATAATGATCTCAAAATCCTTTGTAAAGTATTGGCTAGACGGCTTGATCTCAGTTTGCCAGAAATAGTTAATTCTGATCAGAATGGCTTCGTGCAGGGAAGACAGGGCTTTCACAATATCCTAAGAAACTTAATATATTTTTTTAATACATCTGGTCTGTACGGAACCTGCCTTTTTTTGTCTTTGGATGCCAAAAAGGGCCCTTTTGGACAGGGTGGAGTGGCTGTAATTTATTTGAGACTCTGCAAAAATGTTTGGTATAGGGGGGAAATTTCTTAGCTGGTTTCAACTTCTATATGCTGCTCCACAGGCTGTAGTTCTAACAAATGGGCTATTTCAATCACCTTTTGAACTGCACCGGGGGACAAGACAGGGTTGCCCCCTTTCCCCTTTGTTATTTACCCTTGCTATCGAGCCACTTGCTATGGCGATTTGAAAAAGCACCAATCTGAATGGAATAAGGATAGGAGATATTGAACATCACATAGCCCTATATGTAGATGATGTAATTTTGTTTTGTTCTAACTTGAAACAGACTCTACCTACTTTACTTTCTCTCACGAATATCTTTTAAGGTCTTTGCAGGTTTTACAAAAAAAATAATACCAAATCAGTACTATTTTTTTATGAAAAAAAATGAGAGACTCAACCCCCCAAATTCATACTCCTTTTTCAGGTTTCATTGAAGGGCTTTGTGTACTTTGGGGGCGTTTGTTTAAACTCCTATCATTGAAAAAATTGTCCCAATGAACTACCGATCCCTTAACAGAGTTACAGCGCTCAAAACCCCGGTGGAAAAAAATTACCTATGCCCTATGATCGGGCGCATCAAGTTTTAAAAATGTCAATTTTACCTAAGTTTTTTGTATTTTTTATCGATTCCCACTTGCTCCCCCACTTTCTTTCTTCCGGTCACTTGAAGGACTCTTCTCCTCCTTCATTTGGAACAACAGGCGTCCTAGGCTTAGGCTCACATTGCTGTATCTTCCATTTGATAGAGGTGGATTACAGCTACCAAATCTTATGTGGTCTTACTGGGCAGCTCAAATCTGAGCAGGAATGTTTTATTTTGCGGAGGGCCTTCCCCCAGCTTGGGTTCAAATAGAATCTCACTCAATTAATATTCCTTTGAATTTGTATATATATTCAGCCAACAAAAACAAATTAGCCAAACAGACCAAGAACCCTTTCCTCAAAAATACAGCAATGATCTGGCACAGTGCTTTGGAATATTTGGGAGAGACTTGTAAGCTATCACGGTTTTCTCCTATCTTTGGTAATGACGAGTTTCAGCCTGGTAGAGCAGACGGCGGGTTTTAAATATGGGCATCTTGAGGGGTGGCTAAAATAGCTGACCTCTTTAAAGACGATCGTACTTTCATGTCTTTCGAAGAACTTAAGGCCACATATGGAATACCCTCAATACATTTCTTTAAATATCTCCAACTGAGACGTTTCGTACAGGGTAGGCAAAGTAATAGGTTGATACTTCCACAACTGTCTGCTCTTGAAGATTTTTCGTTGAGATTTTCAGAATCCAAGGGGCAAGTGTGAATACAAAACTCTAATTTACTGCAATACAAATGGATAAGCAGACAGTATTTTAAATCCCAAGTAACCCTTGCATCTGTTTTTAAACCCAAAAATCCCCAATACATGCCCTTAAAAATGTAAGCAACCCCCCAAAAAAAAAAGGTTCATTATTCCATTGCATTTGGGGAATGTCCTCTAACTTTTCTTTCTGGGAAAAAGTATTGAAACCTGGCCAGTCGGATCATTGGAAAAAAATTTTCATCTCAAAACCTAAGTTATGTTTATTGAAAAATTTTTTCCCAGATAACTTTGTGACCAAAAATGAAAGATCCCTACTCAATATTTGTTTTTTTTTGGGGGCCAAAAGATGTATAGCCCCTTCATGGAAAGGGATACCCTTGTAGTACTTCGCAATGGTTAAAAGGGATGTCCTTTTTTTTTGGCTTTGGGAAAGGATAAGCTTTCCTGTGAAGAATAACCCTTGACAGGTTTTGAAGATCTGGAGGTTTTCTGTAATTTTTCCTTTGGAAAAATGATATTGAAGTAGATGGCTGGAATGATGAGTTGAACCTAAGATTATTATTTATTTTTTTTTATGTATTTGATTTTTAGTACACAAATTTTTGGGTTTTTTTTTTTTTTCTTGTTGTCCTTCTTGTTCTATGTTTTTTAAAACGTTTGTAAATTGACAAAATGTGCAATAAACCCCCAAAGTTTTTAAAAAAAAAAAAGCTAAATTGGACTAAGGGGGTTGAACCATGCGTACAAAAAGAGGGGATGTCAGCCTTAATTTAAAAAAAAATGAAACACTGGGTTTTCAAAAAATTTTTAGCACGATTGGGAGCAGTACATCAACTATGGGCAAAGGGTTGCTCATATCTCCAGTGAGGACTTAGTGACATTGTGAGAGAAGATTACACTTTGTTTTTGTCCTATAAAACTAGTGCCCCCTCCCCAAGGTCTCATCCCGAGAACCCCGCTGAATGTATGGGGTTATTCCTCTAAATTAGTCAAAAAATTCATTCTCCTTTTGCTGGATATTTTGATGAAGATCTGTGGTAATTATTTTAAAGTAGTTTCTGCTTAATGGAAAAAAGGTTTAAAAAACAAACAAAAAATTTTAAAACCTTCAGTAACTGAACCAGCTGTTGGAAATAAAGGGGGTTTAGACTGCAGCAGATCTAAAGTTTGAAATCGCCAAGTGATACAGTGGTTTTAAAAATGCAGACTCAGAATAAACCGTCTTACTTATCAAAGAAAAATATCCCTATTTGGGTGATTTTTGAGCTTTAATATGGTGCAAAACCAAATTTGAAAACACCTGGGGTAATAAAAACCCCCTGAAATTTGAATTTTCCATGCAAAATAAGGGTAGACATAAGTTTCATTTTTTTTTTTGGTGCAATAAAAACACAGAATAGTTTATTTTTTCTAGAACCGTTGAAGGCCACTGAAAAAAGCTATTACTGTAAAAAGTCTGTCTGCAACCTTTATATCGAGCCTTCTCTCCAAGGTGGGGGCGTCTGCCATTAGCAGGATGCAGTCAGATCACCCCAACTGCAGCAAGGGTTTTTGGACCAGCCAAGGAAGAGACATCGAAGGTCCAAACACAAACAGAGTCCATTCCAAGGTGCTGCTGGTGGCTCGAAAAAGGGCTGCTTACCCGAAACCAGCTTCCTAATCCACCAGATGACTCCACTCCTGAGGGACGTGGGCCCCAAGCCAACGGGCTAGAGCACTAGGCCTGCTCCAACCATCACAGGATGTAAAAAAAGGAGATCACCCCAGAAGGACCAAACGGCCCCCCCCCAAAAGCCAAAGAACTGAAAGCTAATCACTGGAGAGTGATTGAAGAGGTTTTGGTGAAGAATACTTTTTTTACAATGGGCAAAATAATCTCTTGGGAGGGGCAACGTTGCTTTTAAAAAAAATTTTACGGATGAGAAGAAGATGTCTTTTACCCCTTCAAGTCTCCCAAATTGAAGATATACAAAAATTTGGATTTTTTTGCATGTTTGTTCTCTGTCTCATCATTGTTTTTTATGTTGGTTTATTCTTTCCTTTTTTTTTTTATCAAAAGTCATCAGGTCTGACAGAGCTTTCCTCCAAATCAGAAAAACCCTGAGCCGGGTAACCATAAAGGCAACCCTAAGAATACCCGGGGCCCAAAAAGGATTGACCTCTGTGACGTGGTTCCCCCGAAAGGGGTTTTGACAGTTGGTTTCAGAATGCAGATGTGCACATTTGTGTCCCGCACACCTGGGGGGCTAGAAAACTGGAAAATTGGTTTTTCCGGACCTGGACTTATGTATACGGAAACCTAAAATCCAAAGGTTCTGTCAACCTGAACTCTAGCTATATTCCACAGGGCCTGCAGCAACACATCAGTTTGTTTTAGGGGACAAGTCCCCCCAATGAGCTGACACCATAGATATAATCCACTGGAAATAACTGTCAGAGAAATGTGGAAAAAACCCCGGGCCTACTGTTAATCATGCAGAACTTAAGGTTGTTTTGGTTTTTGGGAGCTGATGTATCTGGAAGGGGACCCACTGGGATTGTTTTCGAATTCATTTTGGGGGATCAACCCTAAACCTCCTGATTAAGTTCTAGATTTTAGGGTTTTTGAGCACTTCTCCTACCCCAAAAAACCACCCCCTCCACAAGCATTGGGTTACTTCCTAAATGTCCTCATCACCTAAAAGAAAATTTGCAGGTTTGAAACTGGTTTTTTCTGACAAAAACACCTGGTTAGAATGGTTAACATTATGCAAAAAAGCAAAACATGACAAAGGTGTATTCCCCCTTTTCATCAGCCAGCCCAACCAAACGTTTCACTACCCCCCTCCCTCTGGCCCACGGGGGGGGTTTTCCAGATGAGTATAAGTTACCAAATCTGTAGTCAATGGGTTTGAATCAATATTTTTTTGGGATTACTCCTAACAAAAACATTGATCACATTAAATTATGTCCACTACAATTGCAGCGCTTAGCAAACTCACCAGAGATGTAATGGGTCACCTTTTTGTAACTGACCAATATCCTCCATTTCTTTTTGGGTCCGGGCAAACCAGGGGCTTTAAAACATGTGGGGGGGCTGAAAAGGGAGGTGTTTGTGCCACTTTTGGTCCTTTTTATGTTGTACTTTTTTTCCAAATAACAGGTCCTGATGGTTCAGAAAACCAGAGTCATGGATGGATTAGTGCACCCTGGCTCCCTGGTCACCCTGACTCTGGTGCTGATTCTTTGTCTGACTGGTTTACTGCTACCTTTGGTAAGTGGAAGGTTTTTATTATTGCAGGTATCACTTCTTTTTTCACCTTCAAAGGTATCCTCATTTGTTGTGCCCTGCCTGCGTACTCTAATTAAATAGATTGATTACTTCTAGGTCATATCAGATGCCCCTCCTCACAGGTGAAGAGGAACCCCTTGGATTGCTCTGATGAGTCTGAAAGTGACTCTCATGATGATGTTTTTTTTTTTTTAATAAGTTTTTAATCAATGTTCAATTTTCCTTTTTGTTCACATAATCTTCTTGATTGTAATGATGTAGATATGTGTCCCCGAAAACACACACACTTGATGATTGGTGAATCATTTTTTCATTTTATTATCCCCTCTTTTTTTATTTTTTTACGTTAATTGATTTTTTGAGTGTTTTAATTTATTCCTTTAAAAAGGGTTTTTGATTACATTAATTTTCCCCCTACAGAGTTAGTTGATAGGTGTTTTATAAAAAACGTTTTCCCTCCTGACAGATTGCTTTTTCCCACACAGAGGTTGACAGTTATGGTAGTTTTGGGGAAGTTTTAAATTTTTGGGTTTTTAGTAATCAGTTTTTTAATTTTAAATTTGTCCTATCAATGCATACATTTTTATTCATTTTTATTATTATTAACAATTCCCCTTTTATAATTACATTTTTTTATACTTTCCCTTCATTGTCATTCAGTAAAATTTATTTTTATAGTTTTTCTTCAGTGTTCGATTACATAGAAAACGAGTTTCATTATGATCGAAGAGGGTGCATTGTTATGGAAAATTTTAGTGCCCTGCCCCCCCTTTCCCCCCCTTTCCCCCCCCCCCCCCCCCCCCCCCCCCCAAACCCCCAATACTAGATACTCTGCAGGATCTGATCAAAGTATTCAAACCCCCTGTGTTATTCTCTTCTTTTCCTCCTGGGTTTTTTTAGGACAGATGGTTCTGTTTAGTCTTACAGAAATGGTTTTTCAACCTTCTCCTATTTTCTCTTGTATGAGATAACATGTATGCCACACTGTTTAAGGTTCCATTTCCATTGTCAACATGTCTAGGACAACAGGTTTCACCTCGTCTCTCTGGGTCTCATGAGAGCTACCTTGAAAACTGTTGTATATTATAAGGAGAACTTTTGCTTTGTCTAGGCAGAACGATTTGGCAGCACTACTGAGCGCATCTCCAATGCTGTAAAAAATCCTTCTCTCTTGCAAGATTATAATAAAGCTGAGTCTGAGTGACAATCATCGGTCTCTGACTTGGTAACAACTAATTTTTCCACAACAAAAGCAAAGATGAGATCCTGAGGTTCCCAAACCTGACACCATCCTCTACATGACTACTCCTTGAGATCCGGTACATGAGCACAACAAACAGGACTGGTGACAAGGGGCAGCCCTGGCAAAGTGCAACACACCGTGAGAACAGCTTCGACTTTCTGCTGAGAATGTGGATGCAGCTCTTGTTTTGGGGATACATAAAATCCACCCAGATACCCCATGCTCCAGCAGCACCCACAAAACACATCTATACCAGAGAAGCATACTCCCATGACCCCCTCAGCAATTGCTCCTTCTGGATCTGAAGTTCCACTATCAGTCCGAGCCTCCTCTCCAACATCCCAGAGTAATCTTTTCCAGAAAGGCTGAGAAGTGTGATCCCACAATAATTGGAACACACTCTCCTATCCCCTTTGCTAAACATTGGGACCAATGCTCCAGTCTGCCAGTCCATCTGTGTTGTCCCAGTCCTGAAGACACATAGTGAAGAAGTTTGTCAACCATGGCAGTCCCAACATGTCCAGAGCCTTCAAAGTCTCAGGCCGAATCTCATCTACACCTGGCACCCTGCTACCAAGGAGCTTTTTAACTACTCAGTGACCTCTGCTACAGTGATGAAATTGCATTCTCCTGAGTATTCAGGCTCTGCCTCTTCCAGAGAGGACATGGTGACTGGATTGAGGAGATCCTCAGTGTTCCTTTTACTGTCCGATGTCCTCAGTCCCAGTCCGCAGCCCACCGAAGCATACACAGCTTGGGATAGTCCCTGTTTCCCCTTTCTGAGTCAGCAAATGGTTTTCCAGAACTTCCTTGAGGCCATCCAAAAGTCCCCCTCCAAAGCCTCTCCAAATTCTTCCCATGCCTGAGGTTTTACTTCCACAACCACAGAAGCTGCAGTCCTTCTGGCCACCTGGTACCGGTCAGCTGCTTCAAGACAGCTAAGCCCTAAAGGCCTCCATCTTCAGCCTGACAGCTTCCATTAACACTAGTGTCAACTATTGGGTCCTCTGGTTAAAACTGCGACAGGCCTTGATATTCTTCAGGCCACAGCTCCTAAAAAGCTGCAACCACCACTGAGGTCCTGGACATGGTCAGATTCAGATTCCATGTTGCAAAACTCCCTTTGGACATGAGAGAAATTCTGCTGGAGGTGTGAATTGAAGATCACTTTGACAGGTTCCTCCACAAGACTTTCCTAGCTCACCCTCACCACCCACCTAGCTTTACCAATTCAGTCCGGCAGCCTCCCCTGCCACTGGATCCAACTCACTACCAGGTGGGGATTGGTTGACAGCTCTGCCGCTCTCTCTACCTCAGTGCCCAAGGTGTAACGTCGCAGGTCTGATGATGCAATTACAAAATTGATCACGGCAGTTTGGCCCAAGACGGCTTGGTACCAAGTACACCTATGAACCACGTTTTGCTCGAACATTGTGTTTGTTATTTCACACTTCGCACAGATGTCCAATAACAAAACACTGCCCAGGTTCAGATCGGGTCCTTCCCTCTGACAAACTGAAATTGCAAAGAGGTGACCCTCTCGCTTAAGAGACAAAACTCCCAAACTGAGCGACTCAGCCAGGGGCTTGTGAGTATCCCCACCCCTGCCCAACATCTCTCTCCTTAGGCAACTCTGGAGTAGAAGAGAGTCAAGCCCCTTTCCAGGAGTTTGGTTCCAGAGTCCAAGCTCTGTGTAGAGGTGAGTCCAACTATTTTAAGCTGATTCCTCTCAACCTCACACAAAAGCTTTGGCTCCTTAACCACCAATGAGGTGACATTTGATGTTGCTAAAGCAACCCAACTTGCATGGTACCTGAACCCGACGATCCTCTCTATAGGTAGTTGGCCCACATAGTGGGGACATCCTCTAGCTTCTTCATATTGAGCCTGGCCGAGGCCCAGAAGCCAAAGCTCAATTTTAATGACTTTGCCAACGGCCCCCGCACCCACCCAGGCCTGGCTCTAGTCTCCCTAATCCAGGCAAGTTTTGCCTCTTGCTAAATGAAGCTGCTATTTTAACATTACAACTGAAAGCACCCCATAATGTAATGCAATCTTAACATCATACTATATATCTCCAATAAAAGCAATCTCTGTTGTAATGCCATAGTATAAAGATAAATATAAAAATGAATATTTAGAAAAGCATTTTTGAAAAGTAAGACGTTTAAGACCTTTTCCACAAATTTTAAAATTCCATGTCCCCATACACTACCAAATTTGTGTAACTAATTTTCTTAATACCTCCATTACATTATAAGTTCCCTCCCAGTCATCTGATGCTACAGCATGTGCTATTTTTTTCACCACAATTCCTGGATTTTTTGGACGGGGAAAAGCTTTCCAACTCTCAGAAACATATACCACAGTTTATACAAGTGGTACTCAAATGGTGCCTCAATTATGTGATAATAATGTTATCTAATCTAATTCGACAGCATGCAGATCCTCGTTTGGCCTTAATAAAAATACACTCTCCTCAGCATGCTTACTGCCTAAAATTGCTCCAAAAGCAGGGGGGACTGACCTGCTATTTGATTAATTCAGCTGCATTCTGTCACTTGGGGCAATCATGGACTTTGTATAAACCATTGAACTTCCATCCTCAGATGGTCAGCTGCTTGTCAATGATAATCATTTTTAGGGCTTTTCAGTACATAATGTCATAGGAAAATACCTTTTTTCATTCATGTTCTTGCATTTAGATCCAGATAAAAGCATTTTTTTTCAGAATGAAAGCATTTTTGATAAAAAGCAGCCATAGCAGCCTAAGTATGGAAAATCAATAAAAGTAGAAAGTGATATTATGCAAAAGTGCCACTGACCTGAAACAGTAGAACAGTGTTAAATCGTTCTCTAAAGTGAACTTATACATGTAGTCTTTAGTAATTTAACAATAGGTCTAAATTCAATAAAATATGTCTATAAACAGAAAGATAACTTCCTTTTTTATATGTTTTGGCTGGCTTTCATAATGATTTTCTTTCTAATGTTTTAATCATCTTTGACACATAAGATGAGGTAAACACCATAATACCAGCACAAACTCAGGTCTTGTTCGTTTACCTAAAAGTAGTTTCTAAAAAGTGTCAATTACACAAATTGCCAGTGTTTCTGTTCTGTTTAGAGATCTATAGGTTAAATCCTTTTTCAGCCCACAGCTAAATGTTTATACTTTATGTTTAATTTATTGCAGACTTATTTAACAAAGCCAGATTTTGCAGAGACAGCTTTTATGTCTTGAAGTTGAATAGACTCCAGAAGGACCTTAGCTCAATGTGATGCCCACCAGTTTACCTCATGCCACTATACCATCAAAAACACAATATATTTGTCATTGATTTTAGCTATTCTAGTCACTTGGTTGCTCATATATTTTAGAGAAGGTACATTATCAGATGTCTCTTGGGAACTTTAAGTGCAGCAGGTAAATTATGCAGTCAGAGTCACACCATCTGAGATTCCTGTTGCTTTGCAGAGCAGTGGCCCATTGGCCAAACAGCCTGTCTCACACTGCCAGGATGCTGTGAAGGGTCCATTGTATTTGTCACTATCTGTCTACACCTGTCAGACATGTTGTCTTTCATTCTGAAGTTCGAGCATCAGGTGTGTGTGTATTCTCCCACACAAACACACCCACCAGATTGTGCATGTGTGTGTTCCTTACACAAAACGCACATTCTTATGCCCATTGATTTTCTGTTGATGCTTCTGTACATGCACAGACATATTTTTCCCAAAGCAGCAACCCATCAATCCCCAACAGTGTCTGAGAGAGTTGGGTTCTGGTTTTAGATTTCTCTGTCTGTGGCACAGGAAACTGTGAGATAGCTATTCACAGCACCACTCAAATGTCTGTTGCTGCTGATAGCATTCCCTAACTATTAGGAGCTCCACACAATACAGTGTAAGGAGCATTCCATTCTCTGTGCCTGCAGAAAAGATACAGAATCAAGAGGCATAAAGAATGCTTTAACAGCATTGATATTTCTCTGAAGAAAAAGTTTTAGAAGCATATTTAAAAAAAAAAAAACGTGTGATGACAGACACACACACACACACGCACTGAAGCATTTACCCATTGTTCTCTGCAAAATAGCTAAAAACAAATCGATCAGATCTTCGATCATCATTTTCAAGAGTTGCTACAGATTCTCACCAAAACAGATTTAGCTCTTGACTGTGACATGGCCATTTTAGCACATGGATGTGCTTTGTTCTAAACAATTCTACTATAGCTCAGGTTGTATAAAGGTTGTTCTCCTCTGTGAAGGTAAATCTGAAATTAGTTTATTCAAATGTAACAGACTTTAGAACCGAGCCCACCCAACAGGAGCAAAATATTTGAATGCTTTTTTTTCCCAATTCGGTAAGAGCCCATGGCACCATCAATAGAAACAGATTTTGCGAGCAATTATGGTAAGCTTCTTCCTTCTTGCCACTCTTCCATATTGGCCAGTTCTTTGTAATATGCCTCTAACACAGTTATTGGCCCACTGACAAAGTCTACCAGGAGAGCTGTGAATGTTTGCAACTTCTCCAGAGTGACGAGCCCCGTAGCTACCATTGAGGACACTGAGGTCCGGACCTCAGTATTTTTCTGATGTGTATAAAAAAATTTAAATTAAAAACAATTATTTAGAACGGCGTGGTTCTCTGAGTAGCTCCACCAGGTTACTGTAGGAGGCGTTGCAACTGTGTAAGGCAGCCAAACTCAATGTCTACAAAGAAGAGTGCAGCTTTGCATACCCTACCGCTAAAATAAAGACCAGAAGAAGAAAATTGCAGCTGATGGTGAAATGTAACAGCGGTAACTTGTTAAAAATATTCTACTTCAATTTCATTCTTCTCCTAATAACAGTTCACTAGTCTTCACCTTTCATAACACTGTTTAAGTTTAGTTAAGAGTAGTTACCGCATATTGACAACGTTGTTTGATTTGTGTTGGCACATTGTTTGTGAGCAGCTGTGACAGACTAATGATGTTTCTATTGCAAGAACTTTTGTTTCCATCACTTAAATTAACACACACAAACTTTTTTTTCAAAGCTCTGTCAGGCGAGGTGTGGTGGTGGACCCAGAATGCAGACAGGCAGGAAGCAGTGTAGCGTGGTAAGTAAAAGATTTAATAATAAAAAGGAAACAAACTGGCAGGCAGGTAGGTGGTTGCAGATGCAGTCATGGATGACCAGAAGCATAACAGGCTTGGCATGAACAGAGGGTTGACAATGTTTCCACGAGAAATGAACAATAAGGCAGTGCATATAAAGAACAGGGTGCAGGTGAAGATTGGGATACAGATTGCTTAGTGCAGGTGGACCAAATGAAGGTGATTACTGTCTGACAGGAGTGAACAAAACGTGGCTGGAGCAAGACAAAAATCCAAGGACACAAATTAATTGAGAGAAACATAACTACAAGACATAAACTAGAAAAAGCTAAGAACCGAAAACAATAATAAGAAAGCTAACACAGTACCAGGAAAATAATAAACAAAAGCAGGATCCAAAAACACAAACTGGAGAAAAGAATACATAAAAACACAAACTCAAACACCCTCAAATTATGACAAGCTCAGCTTTGAGGGGAAGAATGTGATGAAAAGACAAAGAAGTGATGAATGTAAGAGAGTTTAAATAGGTGGCTGCTGTCCATCCGCTCCAGCCAGGATACATTGCTAAAGCCCATGTCCCTGTGTTGTTCAAAACAAACAAAAACCGACTGGCCTTTATTACATTCACTTTAGACTACTACTGACCACTGCTAGATGTGTTAAGTTATTACAATGATATCCAGGCTAAATTTGACTGCAAAGAATACAGTACAAAATTACAGTTTCACTATAAAATTTGTGTATTAATAAAGCACACTTCAATTATATTTGTGTTCTTTTAGAAAAATATTTCAGTGAGTCAAATCTAAAATGAATTCAGACATAAAGACACACTAAGGCGGTTGGCAGTCTGTTTTTGATTTGTCAGGAGAGACAGGTGAGAGTGTGAGTACAGAGGTAAGACGTTCAAATCTTGTGTTTTGAATGTGTTTGTGCAGTGTGAACAATCAACATTCATATTAACTAATTTATGTCATTTCAGTGAGTCATCATGGTTGTGTCTTGAGTCCCTGTTGCTTCAGACGATGTCACCCCCCATGGATTCACACACACAACCACAAACACACACACACACACACATACATGACACATTCAAGTTTATTATGTTTTAAATAAATGCTTCCATTTTAATTAAGTTTTGGTCTTTATTGTAGCTGATGTGCAGGGGGGATAATTAGTGGTGGACAGTGACCTCAGTATTTTTTAAATTCTGGCAACGGTCCTGAGAGTGACTAAGGGCCTTTGGCTCCTTCTCCGATTAATGCTGTCTTTGAAATGTCGGTGTCTGTTCACTAAACTTTGGTAGCAAATCTCTAAAGCCTCCACAGAACAACTTTATTTATAATGAGGTTAAAATGTACACATGTGGATTTAATACTATGTAGGTCACCACTGAAATGAAATGGTTGCACTGGATTTATTTGGGATAGCTGTCAGAGTAAGGACGGCTGTACACCCCACATTTTTGAGACTTCTTTTGTAAAAAGTTTCAAAAACCATGTATCATGCTCCTTCCACTTCAAAATTACGTGCTACTCTGTTTTGGTCTATCACCTAAAATCCCAAAAATATACATAGAATTTTGTGGTTGTAATGCCACAAAATGTAAAAATTTTGCAAAGAACTGTGTGTGCTAAAGAGAAGAACACAGAAGGATGACAGTTGGAGAGATTCGGAAATGTGCTGTCTGCACTGCACCACACTATTGAGCTCTGACAGAGTTTAAAAGTAAGGAGTCAACTACAGGATCTGAAGATACTGAGAAGCTTCTGTAAAACTTTCTGTTATGTCTTGAATTGGAAAGAAGCAGGAAAGGAAGCCTAAAAAGAGTAATCTGATATTGTAAACATCCCTCTTTGTATTTCTCTGGAGTTTCTACAAAGGTATTGTAACTTCTGCAGCAATTGTCACTGTTTTTTTTTTTTTTTCATACGTGCCTTTAAAGAAACTCCAATGACTTCCCTCCACCAAATAGTGTGCCATCATAAATAATACACCCCCAGTGCCACAGGGGTTAAATAATTTCTATTTTTCATGTTACAAACATAATAAACCTGAATGATGTTTCCCCCCAGAAGCAAAAGCAGGAAAATTATTCTTGGGAGTTAGTATCGATTCGATATGCCAGGATTTCTTCATTTCATCATTTTCTATCATTACTCAAGTGATTTATGGTTTCCTAGCATGTCAATATATTTTCCTTTACTGACTGAAACAGAAATACAAAATGACACAAACAAACCATCCATCCATCTGTCCATCCATGTTCTATAACTGCTTTCCTTGCAGTTTAGCAGGGGCTGGTGAATATCTTAAGCAGTTATTGGACAAGAGGTGGGGTACACCCTGGGTAATTTGCCAGTCCATCACAGGGCAACACAGAGACACACAGGAGAAACACCCATGCATGAACACAATCATACCTAAGGGCAATTTAGAATAACCAATTAACCTAAGTTATGGTTTTGGACTGTGGGAACTGTGAGAACTCGGGGCATGCAGAAAGTACCCATACATGCATGAGATGCAAACTCCATGCAGAATTTCCTAGGCAGGGATTTGAACCTTACCTTCATGCTGCAAAGCAACAGTGATTATTGTTCCTGGCCATAAATACTGTTTTTGTCATGATTCTCTGGTGTTTGGTGTGGAGTTTTTCTAGTGATCGGTTTCCTCAATGTTGTTTATGTTGTTCAGTTGCTGTTATTTTAGTTTTATTCATTGTAGGTTCATGATTCATTCTTGGGTTTAGCTGTTCCTTTTACTTCCCTGGACTCCCTGCTTATGTCTCCTTCAGTTGCCCTGTATTCCCTGTCACCTGCTGCTTCATATTTCTCCTGATTAGCCCCCATTGTTTACTGGTCCATTCTGCACCCTACCTCTGTATTTATGCCCTCTGGTTTTCATTGCTCACCACTGGATGTTTTCTACTCGCTTTTTTACTCACCATGTGGCTCCCACACCCTTGTCTGAACATTGGTCCACCAAACAAACCAGCACTTTGACAGTTTTATGATAAGAGATGGTATAACTGTGAAATGTGTAGCAGTTATTGAAGTCTAATGTCACCAAAGAAGGCTCTGTTTTCTTCAATAATGATCTGAAATCCCACTTCGGCTGGATTGCTGAATATTATTGCCCACTGAAACATCTCGTCTACTCGTTTACAACAGGCTTCTCTTTGGTAAATTCAGAGTATTCATTCAGAAATTCAGAGTATGAAAACCATGTTCCATTTTCCCTTCACTCTACAATTATATGTTATTTTGTGTTGGTCTATCTAATACAATCCTAATAAAATACATTGAAGTTTGTGGTTAAAATTTAATAATTTATGACAAAGATGGAAAAGGTTCAAAGAGTGATCATACATTTCAAAGACACTGCAAATTAAATTAGCTGATTTTTTAATGAACATAAAACAAAGGTTTAAGTTACTGTTAAGGCCCAAAATATTTATGATTGACCTAAGTCATTTACTGCGTAAAGAGAAAGATTGCTTTCACAGAAATGCATTTTTTTCTTCATTATTCCACAGAGACTGCTTCACTTGATCAGGGTGAATTCACTGGAGCACCTTTTTCTTAATTTAAAATATTAATTTGACACTAAATCCTGATATTCTTTTTCAGGAGTTATTTAAAAAGAATTGTTTAAATAATCTGTTTTGAATTGGGGGACAATGTGTCATAAGTGGTGAGAGATCGTTGTGTCAGACAATTAATACAGCTGTACCCCAAGGCTCAGTTCTTCGGCCACTTCTTTTTATATGTTCCTGCTGATAGCATTTATATTTAAATGATTTGCCATAGTTATTTGCTGATGCTGGTTTCCAGATGCTGTATGCTGAAGACACTGTCTCATATATAGCTGGTAAGGATATTGCATGTCTTTACCACATGTTTTGATAAGTCACTTCTGACATTAATAGTAAAGAAGTATTTTTGATTTGTTTTTCCTCTAGGGCTTGATCTTTGATTAACAATAATGACTTTCAGATCAATAGGCAAATCAGCAGAGTTACCGAAGAAAACGTGCATGCTTTTAGACTAATTAGAGGCTGTACTATTTTATGCTACACATTTCTTTATGCATTCAGTGATTTTGTTTTCTAATTTAAATTACTGTACTGTTGCAACCTCTTGTTCAAAAGCATCTAAAACAATCTAAACACTAAGGATGTTGTATAGTCAGGTAATACAATCTTGTAAAGGAGCCTATTGGATCACATCGATTGTTGGAATTAAAAAAAGCAGTTCAATAAAATATCATACACATAACAGAAGATACTGCCTATTTGTCATGTGTTTTTCTCTCACAAACTGTGCAACATTTACGATTTAAAAAAAGTTTCTGATTTAAAATTTTTTTTGATAGTAAATGAGACAACGTAAAAATACCATCCTTTTTGTAACAAAATCACCATCTGTTTTTATTTGCATTTTAAGAAAAAAATGGCATGTCAAAATTTTTTTATAAAATGGAAAAGTCCTAATTGGCATTGCAGCAATCAACCCCTTCTTATTATGGCTGACATGGTTTTGCATCTTTCCACTGGTATTTTGATGATTTACCTTTGCTGATGAGCTTCTAGTTTTTGAGGCTGGAAGCCCTCCCTGCCATCACCCTACTCTCCTTCCACAGATTCTCTATTATATTCAAATTGGGACTCAGGCTGGGCCATTACAACACATTTCTTTGACTTCCAGTCAAAAGAAATGTTGGCAAAATGAAAAGAATAAAAGTAAAGTTGTCAATTTTAGCTTATCTTTATGCGGTAGCCCGACAAAAAATAGTGTGTAATAGTGAAATGTTAGGAAAATGATACATGGCTTTGTTTCTTACAAATAAAAATCTGGAAAATTTGGGATTCATTTATAATCAATTCCTCTGAGTCAATGCTCCGTAGAATCCCTTTCCACTGCATTTACAGCCGTAAGTCTTTGGGAGTATGTCTCAACCAGCTTTTCACATCTAGAGACTGATATGGTGGTCATTCTTTGGAACAGAATAACTCAAATTTAGTCAAATGGTACGGAGATCATCTATGATTATTAATTTTCAGGTAATTTTCAGGTTCACGAGTAACATGGATGACAAAGCTTCATAATGGAAATGATGTGTTTAGGTTCTGATGTGCAGAAAAAGTTCAGTTTTGCATCATCTTTCAAATGTAAGCTCTGTCTCCTAAATCGATTGTTGCAAACTTTAAACGGGACTTCTTTTGGCTTTCTTTTAACAATGGCTTTCTTCTTGCCACTCTTTCAGATTTGTGGAGTGCATGGCTAGCCTAGGTTGGTACTTCTTCAAGGACATCTATGTTAAAAAAAATACTATTAAAGGCAAAAAGGAGTCTTAAAAGACCAATAAGCCTGCTGAAAATGTCAGAAATATTTCTGTTTTTTATCATACATATTCAGAATCTTAATGTCGATGAATTGTTGAGATGCTACATTTGTTTTGGATAATTTTCAGATTTGTGTGGGTACTTAGTCAAAAAATAATTCTGGTTAGGAAGAAATGACGTAAATGTAAGAAAAAAATGTGAAGTAAATCTGAAATGAAGAAGGTAAGGACAACAGAGAAACAAGATACTAAAGCAAAGTCCTTGCACAGGAGACTGACACTTCATGAATCACCAATCAAAATAATTTGAAAGGTAATTTTATATGCTAAGAATCAGAATGACATTTCAAGATATTCATTTAGTGAACTCAGTCTCTGTAGAATGTCTGAACATGTTTATAATTTAAAGGTAAAATATAAAACATCTTAAGCAGTATAAAAAGAAGTCTGAGAATGGTATTTGGTCAGAATCAGAATATTTCAGCCTTATTGTAAGGGCCTTAATAATAAAGTAAAAAAATAACGGATGCAGACAGAAGAAAGCTCTTGGCATAGCAGTTTGCTGCACTCAGCTGTTTCCTGCTGAGAACTTGCTGTCAGCAGCCAATGAGAAGTTGGAAAAAATGCTTTTGTGTTTTTGAAAGGCATGAAAACATGTTGTCAACTCTTCAAATCTGACTATGACAAAAAATCATAAAAGACTTTGTAAAAATAGATGTGATATAAGAGGTAAATTAGCTGTCAGTCAGCTCACATTTAGCTTTCAGTAAACATTTATAGCTAACAATAAATGTCCTTAGACATTTGTTTTTTAGACAGGTAAAGTAATTCTATGGCAAATACAGACTAAATTAAGAAAGATGGGATGAGAAAAAACTGAGCATAATCAAAAATGATTTAAACAACAATCTAAATTCCAGGCTCCTATTTAGATAAAAATAGTTTGTTACACTGTTTCCATTATCCATCCATTACTGAATCCTGTTTGGGGGTAAAGAGACCACTGGAATGTGGGCCGTCTTCCCCACCTGTTTTTGTGGGCTGTTTTTTTTTTTTTTAATCCACGCATCAACGCCACATTTAAACGGGCCGAGGTAGGCTTGGGGTCTTTTCACACCCCCATTTGCTGTTTGCCGCCTGGGGTCGGAGGCCGGGAGAAGGCTTTAATGGAAAGCAGGCCTTCTGGTTGGGATCTGGGCTGGGGTTGGGGTTCAGTTCTTGAGGGATGTCGGGTGCTGGGACTGGTTTTTCGGCTCTCTTGGGATTGCTTGAATTTCTTTGGATCTCGGTCCCTGCCTTCGGGCCCCTGTCTGTTGGTTGGGGGGGCACCGGTTCCGGCGAGGGGGTCTTGGCAGGGAGTGTGCAGCGCTGATTAGGATGTGGCTTCACTTTGGTGGAGGGGCTGGGCTGCTTGTTGCGGCAGGATGTGCCGTGCAGGGGCGTGGGTGGCCGGCATGTTGAGGCTACTCCAGGGTTTGGGTGTGGGGTTTTCGGGGTGCCCAGTCCTTAATGTGCTGTGGTGGCCTTCTTCCAATGTTTCCTTCTGTGACTCTGGCCCCTGGCCAGGCGCCGGGCTGCGGTTGGTGGTCGGATGGGTGGGGTGGTGGAGCATGTTTTGTGCCTGCACTGGGGCAGCTGGCGGGTTGTGCTTGGCCTGGAGCGGTTGGCCTGCCCGGCCCGGTTACCCGGCTGGTGCAGGATTCTCTCTCATGGGCTGGCGGGCTGGGGCTGCTGGCACGGGCCGCATGGTTAGGCGGGCTTGGCAGTGGTGTGGAGTGGCTGCATTTGGGTGTCCTCTTCTTGGATGTGGGGTCACCACCATTTTGGATCAGCTTAGGGGCCCAGGCCGGCGTCGCTTGGGTTCCGGCAGTGCCAGCATTAATTTGGGCTTGTCCTGGGGCGGTCTGCCTATCTCCACCCCTGGAGAGGGGGTGGAGATACGCAGGGAACCACCTCCTGGTTCCAGGGGTCCGTTGCCCCTATGGGGTATCAGCACCTGGATCTGGATGTAGAGAGTATGCAGAGAGTAGGCCCCCCATCAAACGTGGGGCCTATTTCCTCCCTGCCACACTACCTGTCAGTTGATTCTGATTCTGAATCAGATGGGACCGGACTGACAAGGGGACATATGTCTTGTTAGGAGGACTGTTGCTGGGACCTTGGTCGATACGTGACGCTTGGGATTGTCAATCTCAAATGTTAAGGAGCCGATCTTGCAGCTAGGTGGTTATATAGTGACAGGAGCATCATTGGTGACAGCAGGAGAGAATTGACGGAACAGGGCATCTGGTTTAACATTTTTCGTCCCAGGACGGTATGAAATAGTGAGGTTAAACCGTGAGAAGAATAGAGACCACCGGGACTGATGAGGGTTCAGTGTCTTAGCAGGCTGGAGATACGACAAGTTTTTGTGATCCGTCCAGACCAGCACTGGATGTGTTGTGCCCTCCAGCCAGTGGCGCCACTCTTCAAGGGCAAGCTTGATTGCCAGGAGTTCTTGGTCCCCAACATCATAGTTACTTTCGGTGGGGGTCAGTCTGCGGGAGAAAAAAGCACAAGGGGGGAGTTTATTATCTTCACCGGAGCGTTGGGATAGCACAGCACCCACCCTAGATTCTGAAGCATCCACCTCCAGGATGAGCTGTTTGGACGGGTCAGGTTGGAGGTGCCTGTACGAACCTCTCCTTTAAGGCTAAAAAGGCGGTGTTGGCCTCAGGAGTCCAAGAAAAGATTACCTTGGAAAAGGTTAGGCTACTAAAAGGAGCTGCAGTGAGGCTGAAATCCCTAATGAAGCGACGATAAAAATTGGCAAAACCCTGGAAACGCTGAAGTTGTTTCCTGGAGTCAGGCACGGGCCATTCAAGCACTGCTTTGATTTGGAGGCTAGTATAAACCCCAAGAAGGACACAGAAGACTTGTGAAACTCCCATTTTTAGCTTTAATAAACAACCTGTTTTCTAATAGCCATTGCAGAACTAGGCGAACCTGGATTCGATGTTCTGTCAGATCTCTGGAATAAATAAGTATATCGTCTGAATATACGAAGACAAAAATGTTCAATAAATCTCGTAGAACATCATTCACCAGGGCCTGGAAGACCGCTGGTGCATTGCATAGTCCGAAAAAGGCATTACTAAGCATTCAAAGTGTCCTAAGGGAGTCTTAAAAGCTGTCTTCCATTCATCCCCCTGACTTATGCACACCAGATGGCACGTCAGTTAACTCACGGGGGTCAGCCTCCTCGAGAAGTGCCGGTGCGGTAGTAGGTGGAACGGCAGACTGTAAACAAGAGGAGAGACAAAATGAGGACCATGAATGGACACTGGACCTAGACCAGCCCAAATGCGGGTTATGCTGTTTCAACCAACTAAACCCCAAAACGATGGAAGATGGAAGATTGTGTAATGGGGAAAACATAAAAGGAAATGGTTCAGTCTCCAGTGATGGACTGGGCGACATTACGGGTTGTGGGGGTCCTGTGGAGTAAGTGTGGACACCCCTACCAGCCGACATTCTTTCGGCTCAAAACTTTCTTCTTTCCCTGAGACGGTTGTCAATTCTTATGGCGAGGGCAATAAACTCATTGAGCGACTCAGGCTCATCCTGTACAGCCAATTCGTCTTTCAAAGATTCGTTTTAGGCTTCAAAAAAAGCTGCTTTTAAAGCGCTGGGATCCCAGCCAGATGCTGCCGCTAAAGTGCGAAAATCAATGGAAAATTCGGAAACAGATTTGAGACCCTGCTTTAAATTCCATAGCCGGCGGGATAAGCCAGTTCTATGCGACTCTTCAGAAAATGTTAGCTTAAATCAACAATAAAGTCCTTGTATGAACAACCAAATCTGGAAGGGTCTTGAAATCTAGCCTCTGCCCACTTTAAGGCCTTTCCAGAAAGTAATCCCAGGATATACGAGATCTTTGCTTCGTCATGGGAGAAAGAATGGGGGCAACGGTTGAACGGTTGGAGAAGCCTCCACATCCTACCTCACCCGAGAACTTTTCCGGGTTGGGAGAGGTGACGTCAAGATGGGTAGTTGTTGGAAAAATGTATATTTACAACTGTGATGTTACAGAATTTAAACAGTTTAATGTTACAACTCCTGTGTCCAATTATGTGGAGCTTCTTGCAGATTCCCATTTTTCTCATTGTGTCATGGGTACCGGTTCCATCCCAGTGGGGACTATTCCAATGCGCATGTGTAACACGACTTACTATTATCCTTCCCACCAAGCTGGACCAGGGGGAAAAATCCACGCTCTAAAGGGCACTTATGCAATAGATTGATTTCACTGGATGTGTGGAACTGCCATTTATTTGCAGTTGCCTCCAAGTTGGAATGGTGTATGTGCACCTGTTTATGTCACTGATCACACTTATGTCATTTCAGTTCAACCTTCCCTAAATAGGAGTAAGAGGGAACTCATCCGTGTGAAGTCACATGACGGTGTGTGGGGATCAGATGTTCCTGACGAATTCAAGCATAGATCAACAGGAAATAAGATTTTGCTAAATTTATTCCCATGGTTGGGAGTAGGAAAGAACATGCTTAGATTAGAAACTATAGATTATCGACTGGGACTGTTTAATGCAACCACAGAAGCTCTTACAGGACTGTCCACAGAAGTCACAGCTCTTCGAACCGTGGTGTTGCAGAAAAGGATAGTGTTGGACCTGCTAACGGCTTCATTTGGGGGAGTTTGCGCTCTCCTGAACGAGACCTACTGCATCTACATCTCTGATGAGACCAACGGTGAAGATGGACACACAGTAAGGGATGCTATACGCCAAATAAATGAAATTAAAAGGGGTATGCAGCCGGATGTCCATCCCAGACGAGGAAGCTTTTTTTCGTGTCTTACTTCTGGACCGTAGTGGCAACCGCTTTTGAAAATCATAACCCCTGTCATCGCTGTGTTATTGTTGTTCTGCTTTTTTACTCTGTGTGTTATTCCCTGTATCAGAGCAATGGTATTAAGGATGGTTGGAGGAATTTTTGATACAATGTTGTCCCAGGATTACCAGCTTCTGGACAAGAACCAAGACTTTGATGACATTATGGTGGAGAAGTCACTAAACTTAATAATAGTTTAATGTTTAATGAGGTGTATGCATAAAGCCTTTTGGAAGTGTATACATGGATGTGTTATTAAACTAATCAATAATAAACAGGAGGGAATTGTTGGAAAAATGTATATAAGTTATCATTGTTTAGTTTAAACTAGGTTTATGTTTTAAGTTTTACTCTAGTTAAGATTATTCCTGTGATTGTTTTTTAGTGTGTAAAAGGGAGTGGAGAGTTAAGGAATGTGGTCTGGAGTGGATCACTCTCTGGACATGACATGCTTATACCATATATGGGAATGATTACTTTTTATGTTGAAATCTCTGTAAGAATTGGCTGAACCAATCCCGCTTTTTACTTGTTGGAATGTGAGTTGTAAATAAAAGGCTGATGCAAGGATTTACCCTTTGTGAGAAGGAAGTCGCTGTTTGGCAGAGGACTGTCTCACCCTTGCAAGTCAAACTTACTTGGTTCACCTTGTGTCTTATTCATACACTTGTCTGTATTTATCAGCTTTTTAACTCTAACAGCAGTAGAGTGAGACACTTGAGAAGCAGTAGCGCGTCCTGTCGGAGTGGAGGTTAAACTTACGGCAGGCTGTAAGTTTTGAATGAGCCCCTGCATCTGTACAGCCATCTGTTCCAAACACTGGTTGGAAATGGCGAGTTGATCATGTAGAGACCTGAGCATGGTATCATGAGACTGGATTAGCTGATGCTGATCTGCCAGCTATCTCCTGAGTGGGTCTGCTGGGTCTTGTTGGCCTAAGTGTTCTGCCATCTCTTTTGGGATTTGTCTGACATGCAAACCACACTCAGGAGAAAAATAAAGTTGAGAAAAGGTTTATTTGTACAGCTCAGATTTAAGTTCATGGCTTCCTTGGTAAGGCAACCATGGGTAGGAACACAGGCTTCTAGGATTCTTTGGTCTCAGGTTGTTACTGAGCTGGGAGGGCTTCTGATGAGGTTGGGAGTCCGGTAGTCCAGGAGGTGATTCAACAGTACAATATCCATGCCAGGTGTGAGTTCTCCCAGGGACAGAATCCTTGGAGGTTTAGGGCCAAGTCAACAGCCAAAATTGCAGGAAATCCAAAGTCACAAACTGTCAGCAGATACACCAGGTTTGATCAAGGTCTGGGTAGCACTAATCTGCCCACACCTCACAGGTACACATGGGCAAAACACTCAGGCGTCGAAGGACTGGTGGCTGGCTCCTAAGTACTCCTCCAAGACACCCACAATTAGCCGTAGATCAGGAACACCTGTAGTAGGAGCATGCTGCGGCTCGAGGACGGCCTCTGGTGGACCAGCACAGCATGACACTCCCAACCCCTAGCAGAAGTGCTCTATTAGGAACATGTAGAACAATCAGATCTCTGATGTATGATGGAACTAGATCATTAAGGGCTTTATATGTGAGGAGGAGAATTTTAAATTCTTTTCTGGATTTAACAGGGAGCCAATGAAGGGAAGCTAAAATAGGAGAAATATGATCTTTCTTTTTAATTTTCATCAGAACTTTGCTGCAGCATTTTGAATCAGCTGAAGGCTTTTAACTGCATTCTGTGGACATCCTGATAGTAAAGAATTACAATAGTCCAGCCTTGAAGTAACCAATGCATGGACTGGTTTTTCAGCGTCACTACTGGATTGAATAATTCTAATTTTGGCAATGTTCCGGAGGTGAAAGAAGGAAATCCTAGAAACCTATTTAATATGGGATTTAAATGACATGTCCTGGTCAAAAATAACACCAAAGTTTTTTTACTTTATTACCAGAGGTCCATTTAATGTCATCCAGGTTAAGTGAGTGACTAAGCAGTTTCTTTTTTAAAGACTCATGTCCAAAGACGACAACTTCTGTCTTGTCTGAATTTAGAAGCAAAAAATTTAAAGTCATCCAAGTTTTTATGTCTTTAAGACATGTTTGTAGTCTATCTAACTGGTTGGGCTCATCAGGATTCGTGGATAAGTAAAGCTAAGTATCATCAGCGTAATAGTGAAAATTTATCCTATGCTGCCTGATAATTTTACCTATTGGAAGCACATATATAGTAAAGAGAATTGGCCCAAGTACTGGACCCTGTGGTACTCCACAATTAACCCTGGAGTTTAAAGATGATTTATCGTTTACATGAACAAACTGGAATCTGTCTGTCAAATAAGAATTAAACCAGCCTAGTGCTGTTCCCCTGACCCCTACAGCATATTCCAGCCTTTCTAAGAGAATATTGTGATCGACTGTATCAAATGCAGCACTGAGTCCATTATCTGAGGCCATCAGAATATCATTAGTGATTTTCAGCAGAGCTGTTTCAGTGCTATAATGAGCTCTGAAACCTGACTGAAACTCTTCAAACAGGTCATTGCTGTGTAAATGCACATACATTTGATTAGCAACTATTTTCTCAAGAATTTTAGATAAGAATGGAAGATTGGATATAGGTCTGTAATTTTTCAAGTCATCTCGATCAAGCGAAGGTTTCTGAAGTAAAGGTTTAATTACAGCTACCTTAAAAGCCTTTGGTACATATCCATTTACTGAGGATAGATTAATCATATCTAAAATGGGGCTGGTAATCAGAGGGAACACTTCCTTAAATAATTTGGTTGGGATTGGGTCTACCATACAAGTTGAAGGTTTAGATGAAGCTAATATTTCTGATAACTCAGGAAGCTCCACAGGATCAAAACAGTCCAAACACAGATCAAGTTCTACAAGTGTTGTCTCACTTGCTGAGGATGAAGTAATCATCTTCGGGAGTATTTTAAAGATTTTATTTTTAATCGAATCAATTTTATTTATGAAGAATCTTAGCAGTCAAGACATGACTGCCAAGAGCTGAGGAAATGGATAGCTCAATAGAGCTATGACTCTGTGTACGTTTAGCAACTGTACTAAAGAGAAACCTAGGATTATTCTTGTTCTCTTCTATTAATGATGAGAAATAAGCTGTTCTAGCTTGGTGAAGTGTCTTTTTATAAAACAGTAGGCTATTTTTCCAGATTAAGTAGGAATCCTCTAGGTGTGTAGAGCGCCATTTTCTCTCCAATTTTCTAACATTGTGCTTTAAAGTACGCAGCTCTGAATTAAACGAGGGAGCCAGCCTCCTATAAATAATTACCTTCTTTTTCAAGGGGGCTGCATTGTCTAATGCATCACACAATGATGATGTAACACTATGAACAAGAGAATCTATTTGTGAAGGGGAAGAAACAAAATTATTGCCCACCACTGTGTTTTTCTGTGATAATGAGGAGATTAAAAGTGGAACAGATTCTTTAAAGGTTGTTACAGCATTGTCTGATAATGAATGACAGGTGTGGAGTACTCGGTTAAATTAAAGTCAAAGGTTATTAAAAAATGGTCAGACAGGACAGGGTTATGAGAACATATTGTTGTGTCTTTACAATCAATGCCATATGTCAGCACAAGGTCCTTGCATGAATGAGAATGAAGACAAAGGTGGGTAGGTTTGTTAAGGTTTTGAGCAAAGCCAGTTGAGTCTAAGATATCATTAACACTAGAACTCCCAGAGCCGTCAATTTGACGGTTTTGAAAGTTTGACATACCATAATTCTGGTTTATTAAAACTCTTATCTTCCTGGCATTCTGACTTTTTCTAAACCTGTGTCTTGTCTATTCCTATGTCTCTTTTTATAAAAAATAACAAAGTAAATAAAAGATCTAAGTATTTCTACCTCTAACTACCACAGCCGCTATTTTGACGGCCCCATTATTTACATTGATATTTTTTTCCCGCAGCTGAGTATACGCGCAAGCGTTGCCTAGCAACCGCCACTCTAGAACGCAATCTGAGAAGGAGGTTGTTGGCATCCTACAGATGGCTTCTAGAAAGATATTTTCTGCTCAAAAGGCATTGGAAATGCTTCAAAAATTACATGATTGTGATTCTGGGGTTGAGAGGGATTCTGACGGCTCTTGGTCAGTATTCAGTTCCAGTGACAGCGGGTCAGAGAGTGAACCTTCCCCGGCTAAAAAACACAAGTCGTCCCATTAGCAGGAGGTTGTGGTGCATTATTTCAAGGTAGATAAAGACTAGCCTATGTAACGATTTTATCATTTTAGGCTATAGTTTACAGATTAGTAAACTAATAATAAAAACTGCAGCAACAGTGCCACAATCAGCGCAGGGAGACAGGGAGACGAGTCAGGTGCCCAGTGCCCAGCTATAAACCCAAAAAACCAGCTCACTGGCAGGAGAGAAACAAAAACAAGGTACTGATAATGGAAAAAGAAATAACAATAAGTTAGGTCATAGATATAGTAGCCCAGTAACAACAATCTATTCTGCGCTTTATTGCGTTTTCATCGCAAGACGAGCGCACACCTGGGAAGGAGGAGGAGATGGGAAAGGATGGCACTGTGTGTGTAACAGCAGTTGGAATTACTTTTTTTTCAATTTTTTACCCTTAGCTGTAGCTGTGGTACTGTTAATGCCATGGAGAAGGTTCAGATAACATGTTTATTTTAGGTGCTTTGTTTTTATTTTCAACATTGTTTGTAGCATTTGTGAGAGTAAAACTTAATAATAGTTGATATCTGAGTGAAATCCTAATGGTAAATTTGAGAAGTCTAGTTTAAGAGCACGGTGACGTCACTTCAGGCTCGAAGAAAGCTCGAAAATAGTTGCCCCAAACGGACCCAATTATGTGCCAATTCAGAAGAATTAAGACGGATAATAAGCGTTTTCAAGTCCACCGGTTTGTCCACTAGCAGGCCAAAGTGGTATGTTTATTCTTTATTTCGTAAATTGTATACTTTGTGTAAGTTAAAACCAGTAAACTAATATGTTGTACATCATCTGTATATTTTTTCAGTTTTACGGTGTACCTGTGGTGTAAAGTGCTAAGAAGAATAAAGATTCAAGACCACAGTAAACATCAGTCAAAGGAACCCTCTTGTCTCTCTTGTTTGTGAACAAGCCAACACAGTAGAACACTACGCTGCCCCGGAGAAGGCACGAGGCGGTCGGGACCGAAGCTACTAGCAAGATATGCTACACATGTGCAAAGGGAAGTAGCAGCGTTTGGACAAATGCATTGAGTACATAAAGAAACAAGTTAACAAGTGGAAGAAAGATAAGCAAGCCCTTAAGTTTATGTCTTGAAGGGCACAGAAGTATTTGTAAAACCTACGCAGAAGCCAGCGCATGCGTACACTCACTGAAAAAGGGAAATCTTTACAAGATGCAAAGTTAAATGATTTGACCAAAGATTTTCAACGAATCTACAAGAAGTGGAAATACCACATAAACTCTTTTAAAAGGATGGTGAAGAATAAGGATATTGATTTATTACTAGACGCTGTGAGTGCTATTGACACTATTGTCACAGATATCTGCAGCACTTATGATCAGATTAGAAAGATTGAAAGTCCTGATATGGAAATAAGGAGAAGATGTGATGTGTGCTGGGCTGTCAGTGAAGCCGCCAGAGCAAAAGCACAATGTCTTTTGTAAGAAAATGGTGATGCAGATAGCATTCCCTGGCCGGACTCCGAGTCAGTGTATGAAAGCAGTTCAGCCAGCATTAGCTCTAGGATCACGCATAAGTCAAAGTCCATGTCTGGGATGTCTAAGCAGTCATCTCTAGTCACGCTACAACAAAGGCAAGAAGCTGCAGATGAGATAGCAGCTACTGAAGAGGTAATTAAAATAATGAAATCACAACATCAGCGTGAGCAAGAAATCCAGGAACTTGAAGTTAAGGATGCAGAGAAAAGAGCTAAATTTCTAACAGAAAGCACTACGATAAAGATAAAGTTAGAAGAGAAGACAAGGGAAGTAGAACTATTGAAAGAGCTGCAAAGGCGCAATGCGGCACAAGCAAGATTAAATGTATATGCTGAAAGCATACACCAAGAGCACGAAGAAAGACCTTCTGTTGTTCATTTACAACTAAAACAAGATAGTTTTCTCCCACAAGGAAGCTTACCAAATGTGTACTCTAAACCATTCATCCCCTCTCAAGTTAAAGCTCCTACAAGCCAGCAAGCTGCACAACTAACAGAAACTTCAACTGCAAACGAATCTGTCTCCATTGATCTTGTAAAAACCCTTGCTGAAGCAATCACAGCCAATAGAATCTCTATCCCAGAGCCAGAAGTCTTCACAGGCGACCCGCTGCAGTTTAATGATTGGAAGTTGTCTTTTCAAACATTAGTTCATCACAAAAATCTGCCAGTCCAAGAAAAGCTTTTCTTCTTAAGAAAGTATGTTGGAGGTTCAGCTAAGAAAGCAATTGAAGGACACTTTCTAGCTGGAACAGACAGCCTATTGTGCTGTCTGGAAAATGCTAGATGATAGATTTGGAGATCCCTTCATCATAGGCAAATCCTATCGTGGCAAGATTCAATCATGGCCTAAAATCACCTGTGAGGACAGCAAAGATTTACGTGAGTTTGCTGATTTTCTAAGCAGTGTTGAATCAGCCATGCCCTATGTTCAAGGTTTACAAGTTTTAAACGACTGCGTGGAAAATCAGAGAATAGCAGCAAAGCTACCTGATTGGCTAAGTGCACGTTGGAACAGAAGGGTTACAGAGTTCCAAGATGAACACAAAATGTTTCCTGATTTCAGTCGTTTTGTAAATTTTTGAATAAAGAAGCAAAAATTGCATGTAACCCAATCACCTCACTACAGGCAATAGAGCCAACCGAACTAGACAACAAGCATCTATGTAAAGATAAATCAAGAAGAAGCAGTATGCTTAGTGCTAAAACTCTTAGCACAAGCTCCAATGAAAGGGCGAACATTTCATGTCTCTTTTGTAAGAAACCTGGACACACACTACATAAGTGTCGAAAGATAATGGAAAGGTCAGTTGAAGAATGAGTAAAGTTTGTGCAGTCTGAAAACCTGTGCTTCGGCTCTCTTCAGTATGGCCATAACTCCAAGAACTGTACTTCCAGAAGTATGTGTGATAAATGTCAGAAGCCTCACCCAAGTTGTTTACATCAAGACAGAGAAAAAGGGATAAACAAAAGAGATCAAATAATTATCAACAACCAACAAAGACTAGTCAGGAAACAGAAAAAGTGTCTGAAACACAAGAGCAAGAATCTAAGCAAGTTACATCCAACAGAGTTGTACAACAAAGGTCAAAAGGTTTTACTTTCTCAGTCAGTCCAGTCTATGTATCAACTGTGAATGAACCAGAGAGGGAAAGGCTTGTGTATGCCTTGCTTGACACTGTGTGACACCACTTTCATCCTAAGAGACACTGCTGAGTCACTAAACTCCAAGTCTGAGCCAGTCAAACTCAAGATTTCCACTATGACCTCCCAAACAAAGATTGTGTCAAGTCACAAGTTAAAGAACCTGCAAGTAAGAGGCATGAACTCTGAAGTAAGAATCAAGCTGCCAACGACCTATACCAGGAATTATATTCCTGCCAATAGATCACATATTCCCACAAGCCGTACGGCAGAGAATTGGCCCCATCTGAATCATCTATCAAAAGAAATGGCTCCCAAGCTCGACTGCAAAGTCGGATTACTAATTGGATATAATTGTCCTCAAGCTTTACTCCCTCTGGAGGTGGTTAGTGGTGAAAGAGACCAGCCATTTGCACAAAAATCCCTGCTTGGTTGGAGCATTATTGGTTATAGCGACACCGAAACTGATTATGAAGATGAAATAGGAGTAAGTCATCGTGTTATTGTTAAACAAGTCTTGCCAGCTGTAGAAACCGATCATGAGCTCAAAACTGAAGTCCACTTTGTAAGCAGAAACAAGGTCAAAGAAGTTATCGTTCCAGCTGGCATAATCACAGCGCTGGAGATGGACTTTGTTGAAGGAAGTGTTGAAGAAGAGCCAATGTCACAAGATGATCTACTGTTTCTGGCTAAAAGAAGGCATAAGACAAAAGCAAAATGGTCATTTTGAAATTCCGCCACCCTTCAAGCAAAAAAAACCTGAATTGCCAAACCGGGCTCAGGTGTCTGGAAAGGCGTCTTAGGAAAGATGAGCGTTACTTCAAAGATTATGTGACGTTAATGCACGACATCATAAAGAGAGGTGATGCGGAGAAGGTGCCAGAGGCTGAGCTAAATAATCAACCAGCATGGTATATTCCTCACCATGGCATCTACCATCCGCAGAAGCCTAATAAAATTTGTGTGGTCTTCGATTGCTCGGCCAAGTTTAAAAATACATCTCTAAACGAGCATCTCCTGTCAGGCCCGGATCTCACGAATACCCTCATTGGAGTCCTGTGTCATTTCAGGAAAGGACATGTTGCCATCATGTGCGATGTAGAGCGCATGTTTCACCAATTTCATGTTGCTCCCGAAGACCAAAATTATCTCAGATTCCTATGGTGGGAGGATGGTAACCTGGATCAGCCACCATCAGTGTTTCGCATGAGAGTACACTTATTTGGTGCAGCATCCTCGCCTGGATGCGCAAACTTGGGACTCAAGCATTTAGCAAATCAAGGTAGAAGCAAGTTAAGTCAAGCTGCTGTGAAGTTCATACAACGTGACTTCTACATGGATGATGGGTTGGCAAGTGTAAACTCAGAACAAGAAACTATTCGGCTTGTAAAAGAAGCCAGGGAACTCTCTGACACAGGGAAGCTGCACCTACACAAGTTCATCAGCAACAGTAAGGCAGTACTTGCTACTATCCCAAAGGAAGAATGTGCAGCAGGAGCAACTGATCTGGATCTAGCTCTAGGAGAGCCAAAGATTGAAAGGGCCTTAGGGGTCCAATGGTGTGTAACCTCTGACACCTGTTGCTTTAGAGTTGTTCTGAAAAACAACCTCTTCACTAAGAGAGGAGTGCTCTCCACAGTGGCCTCGATATTCGACCCGCTTGGATTTGTTGCTCCATTCATTCTAGTTGGCAAAAGAATCCTCCAAAGAATGTGTCAGGACAGGCTGGGTTGGGATGACCTGCTCCCAGAAGATCTCAGGCCTCAATGGGAAGCTTGGCTCAGGGACCTCCAGAACCTGTCCTCCATAAAGATTCCACGATGTTACGTCCCATCAACATTCAACCAGGATCAACAGTATGAGCTACGCAGTTTCTCTGATGCCAGATTCAATGGTTATGGTGTGTGCTCATACTTAAGAACTGTGACCAAATCCGGAGAAGTACAATGCACACTTGTGATGGGGAAAGCCAGAGTCGCTCCTACTAAAGTAGTAACCATTCCAAGATTGGAGCTTTCAGCTGCAGTAGTAGCTGCTAGAGCTGCTAGCTTTATTAAGAAAGAGTTAGAATTCCAAGACATTCAAGAGTACTACTGGACCGATTCCAAAGTCGTCCTTGGTTATATTAACAATGACGCAAAACGATTCCATGTATTTGTTGCTAACAGAATACAGAGAATTAGGTCAAGTACAGAACCAAGTCAATGGCGATACGTTGCCTCTCAACAAAATCCTGCAGATCATGCATCGCGTGGAGTCATGACAAAGAAACTTGTAGAGTCCAATTGGTTCTCAGGACCCAGTTTCCTTTGGCAAGAGGAACTACCAAAAGAAGACATCGAAGTGAAAGAGATTAGTAGTGAAGATCCAGAACTCAAGATTATACAAGTTTTCACAGTCAAAGCAAAAGAAGAGAAATCTATCTCAGAACGACTGCGAAGGTTCTCTGATTGGACAAGAGCTGTAAAAGCAATAGCAAGATTAAAGTGACGTGTAAAGTATGCAAAAACTTAAAGGAAATGTCCAAGGATGGTACTACACTGGAAGAAAGGAAAGATGCAGAGGAGTTCATTATACGCACAATCCAAAGCGACTCATTTGATAAAGAAATCAAGTCCCTCAAAGATAAGGAGGACGTCAAGATATCTCCCTCTAAGCTACACCAGTTAAGTCCATTCCTTGACAAGCACAATATTTTGAGGGTGGGAGGAAGACTAACAAAAGCGTCTCTTCATCCCAACCTTACAACATCCAGCCATCATGCCTAAGAAGCATCATGTGTCATGTCTGCTCATCAAACATTTCCATGAGAAGATACATCACCAAGGTCGAGGGATGACAGTCAATGAAATACGTGCCAATGGCATATGGATTATTGGCTGCAGTACAAGATCAAAGGATGAGTGATCTGCCAACAAAAAGACTGGAAGCTACCCCTCCATTTACAAATAGTGGCATGGACTGTTTCGGACCATTCTGCGTAAAAGAAGGGAGAAAGGAAGTAAAGAGATATGGACTCTTGTTTACATGCATGTGCTCCAGAGCTATCCATGTAGAAGTCCTTGATGATCTTAGTACAGACTGTTTTCTGAATGCACTCCGTTGTTTCATTGCAATACGTGGCAACGTCAGTCAACTGCATTGTGATCAAGGCACTAATTTTATTCGTTCAAAAAATGAACTTTTCACGCAAGTAACTCAGCAAGTAACTCCCCAAGGAACTGGGTATTAGCTTCATTTTTAACCCACCTGCTTCTAGTCACATGGGAGGAGTATGGGAGAGACAGATTCGGACAATAAGAAATGTTCTAAGATCCATTCTCGACCAGTCAGCTTCAAGATTAGATACTTCATCATTGAGAACATTCATGTACGAAGCCATGGCGATAGTTAATAGTCGACCATTAACTGTAGAGTGTATCAATGACCCAGTGGGGCCAGAGCCGCTGACACCAAACCATATTTTGACCATGAAATCAGCTGTAATCTCACCACCATCTGGTGAATTTGTCAAAGATCTCTACCTGCAGAAAAGATGGAAAAGAGTGCAGTATTTGGCAAATGTCTTCTGGAACAGATGGAAAAAGGAGTACCTGTTAAACTTGCAGCAAAGAAACAAATGGAATAAGAATAGAAAGAATGCAAGGATAAATGACATTGTTCTGCTACAAGAGGATCATGTTCCAAGGAACCAATGGAAACTTGCCAAAGTAGTGGAAGTGACCCCAGGAGCTGATGGGCGTGTGAGGAAGGTCAGTGACTCTACTCAAGACAACAAAGGAACACGTTCAGCAAGAACAATTTTAGAAAGACCCATACATAAGACAATACTTTTACTTGAAGCAGATTAAGGACTCAAAAGTAATGTTTGTTAATAACATTTATGAAATTCATTGTTTGTTAACCTCTGTTTAGGAACACGCATGCTGTAGTAGTAGCGTGATGGTGGGAGTGTAACAGCAGTTGGAATTACTTTTAGTTCAATTTTTTACCCCTAGCTGGAGCTGTGGTACTGTTAATGCCATGGAGAAGGTTCAGGTAACATGTTTATTTTAGGTGCTTTGTTTTTATTTTCAACATTGTTTGTAGCATTTCTGAGAGTAAAACTTAATAATAGTTGATATCTGAGTGAAATCCTAATGGTAAATTTGAGGAGTCTAGTTTAAGAGCACTGTGACGTCACTTCAGGCTCGAAGAAAGCTCGAAAATAGTTGCCGCAAACGGACCCAATTATGTGCCAATTCAGAAGAATTAAGACGAATAATAAGCGTTTTCAAGTCCACCGGTTTGTCCACTAGCCAGCCAAAGTGGTATGCTTATTCTTTATTTCGTAAATTGTATACTTTGTGTAAGTTAAAACATGTAAACTAATATGTTGTACATGATCTGTATATTTTGTCAGTTCTACGGTGTACCTGTGGTGTAAAGTGCTAAGAAGAATAAAGATTCAAGACCACAGTAAACATCTGTCAAAGGAACCCTCTTGTCTCTCTTGTTTGTGAACAAGCCGGCACAGTGTGGACAGTGGTAGGGGAGGAAGAAAGTAGAGGGAGGCGTCAGAGCCAGAACGCGTTGACAGAGCACCAGATCCAAGATGGCCAGACCGTGTTCCTCTGCTTGGTGGATGCCGAAATGCTTATCCACGTTCAGGGCTGCAGGGTGGCTGAGGCCCGCAGAGTTTTAGGAGATGATTCCTCCTCGGACATGAGTGTGGATGAGCTGAAGGCATTTTTAGCACAAGTTTATGTCCGCGAAGTGAAAGGGGGGCGTAGCATTGAGCTGTCCAGCTTTTGGTCAGATTAGTAAAGCTTTTTTTTTAAATGTAGCCACTACTCTGTATTATTTTTCAGTATTATTCATAAATAATAATAAAACATAATAGGTTTTGATCAAATACTATTATTAATTCTTGTCAAAACCATAATTTTATAGAGTGCAAGAAAACCTTTAGCATTCTGACCAATGTAATGCGATGACGTCATCACCGCCCTCGCATCCAGAATGCTCGCCGTTAAATTGACAGGCTTGGGAGTTCTAGTAGTGTTAGAATTCTGGGAGTCCTATTGTTAAAGGTTATATTTAGGTTATCACTTTCAGTGTCAACATGAATGTTAAAATCCCCCATTATAATAACCTCATCTGTATTTAACACTAAATCAGATAAAAGGTCTGAAAACTGATCTAAAAATTGAGAGTAAGGGCCTGGTGGACGGTACAAAACAACAAACAGAAGTGGTTTTAGTGCTTTGCAATTTAGATGAGGAAAACTAAGGATTAAACATTCAGAAGAGTTGTAGCTATTGATTGGTTGGATCTAATCAATAAATCAGACTGAAAGATGGTTGCTACTCCTCCTCTTCCCCCAGTATTTCGAGGAAGGTGGAAATTTAAATAATTAGGAGTTGACTCATTTATAGTAACATAATCCTCTTACTGCAGCCAGGTTTCTGTGAGGCAAAATAAATCAATCTGATTGTCGCAAAGTCTTTGAAAGCAGGGATCTTATGTTCAGTAAGCCACATTTAATTGTTTTATTTTTGTTTTTAGTCTGAGTTGTGTTTATTTTTATGAGATTTTCTTGATTTCCTCCTTTTAAATAATTTTTTAATCTATTCAATTTTGGCCGTGGGCGAGACACTGTCTTAATAGGGTAATGGGTGGGTAGCAATACAGAAGCTGCAGAGAGGAGTGTTAAACTATGACCCTGCTTCCTGTTCTGAACCCTGGGTTGTCAGAGTTTTGGAGAACTAATAAATTCAGCCAGATTCCTAGAAAGAAGAGCTGCTCCATCCAAAGTGGGATGGATGCCGAAAATCAGGAAAATCTCATAAAAATAAACACAACTCAGACTAAAAACAAAAATAAAACAATTAAATGTGGCCTACTGAACATAAGATCTCGCTCTTCAAAGACATTGCTAGTTAGTGACCTGATTTGTGACAATCAGATTGATTTATTTTGCCTCACAGAAACCTGGCTGCAGCAAGAGGATTATGTTACTATAAATGAGTCAACTCCTAATTATTTAAATTTTCACATTCCTCAAAATACCGGGCGAGGTGGAGGAATAGCAACCATCTTTCAGTCCAATTTATTGACTAGTCCCAGACCAATCAATAGCCACAATCTTTTGAATATTTAATCCTTAGTTTTCCTCATCCAAATTGCAAAGCACTAAAACCACTTCTGTTGTTTTGTACCGTCCACCAGGCCCTTAGTCTCAATTTTTAGATCAGTTTTCAGACCTTTTATCTGATTTAGTGTTAAATACAGATAAAGTTATTATAGTGGGGGATTTTAACATTCATGTTGACACTGAAAGTGTAATATAGCATTTTATGCCATCTTAGACTCAATTGCCTTTTTCAAAACATTAACAAACCTACCAACCTTTGTCTTCATTCTCTGGACCTTGTGCTGACATGTGGCATTGAGTGTAAAGACATAAAATTTTTGTCATAGTTTTGCAAACCGACTTGATCTACATGCAGGAAATGCTCAGGAGAAACAGGTAAGTTTGTAATGAGTTTATTGTAAGCAGGAATACAGTGTGATCTAGTACATGGAGGGGTAGGCTGTAAGAAGAAGCAAACAGTAAGCAGGAGTAAAATTAAGAATGGATTAATGACATAGCATTTCCTTACTAGGCTGGGTGAGTTCTCAGCTAGGAGGAGAGGGATTCAGACTTTCCAGAAAGTGCACACTGTACAGTGAGTACGAAGGCTTTCCAACACAGGAGTGTGCAACAACAAGTGGTTGTACGGTGCCGGGCTGGGTCGCTTGAGAGCGGTGGAGGGTGGACAGGTTCAGTGGAGTCGGTCTGAGGCTGGAGGCACTTGGAGGCAGCCAGCTAGGTGATCCAGAAGGACAATAATGTCGTGGCTTCAGTGAAGCAGAAGTACTCCAAAAATATGCCTTACCTAAGCAAAGCAATGATCCAGCCTGGGTAGTATCCAGGTAGTCTCGATCACTGAGGTCTAACACTCGAGCGGTGAGCTCATCAGTGAAGATAGGGAAAACCTGTCACCTCCACCAGTACTCCAGCACCTGCTAAAACCAAGCACAAACACATAGACAAACACATAAACTGTCGTGTGACACCACGACAATTTTCTCATAACCCTGTCCTGTCTGACCATTTCTTAATAACCTTTGAGTTTAATTTAACCGAGTACTCCACACCTGAAAAAAAAATGTCATTATAGTAGATCATTATCAGACGATGCTGTAACAACCTTTAAAGAATCTGTTCCACTTTTAATCTCCTCATTATCACTGAAAAGCACAGCCCAACCAGTTAGATAGACTACAAGCATGTCTTGAAGATATAAAAACTTGGATGACTTTAAATTTTTTGCTTCTAAATTCAGACAAGACAGAAGTTGTTGTATTTGGACCGGAGTCTTTAAAAAACAAACTGCTTAGTCAATCACTTAACCTGGATGGCATTAAATTGACCTCCGATAATAAAGTAAAAAACCTTGGTGTTATTTTTTACCAGGACATGTCATTTAAATCCCATATTAAACATGTTTCTAGGATTTCCTTCTTTCACCTCTGGAACATTGCCAAAATTAGAATTATTCAATCCAGGAGTGACGCTGAAAAACTAGTCCATGCATTTGTTACTTCAAGGCTGGACTATTGTAATTCTTTACTATCAGGATGTCCACAAAATGCAGTTAAAAAGCCTTCAGCTGATTCAAATGCTGCAGCAAGAGTTCTGATGAAAATTAAAAAGAGAAATCATATTTCTCCTATTTCGCTTTCCCTTCATTGGCTCCCTGTTAAATCCAGAAAAGAATTTAAAATTCTCCTCCTCACATATAAAGCCCTTAATGATCTAGCTCCATCATACATCAGAGAGATTGTTCCATATGTTCCTAACAGAGCACTTTGTTCTCAGACTGCAGGTTTACTGGTGGTTCCTAGAGTCTCTAGAAGTACAATGGGAGACAGATCCTTTAGTTATCAGGCTCCTCTCCTGTGGAACCAGCTACCGGTTTGGGTCCGTGAGGCGGACACCCTGTCGACTTTTAAGGCTAGGCTTAAAACTTTCCTTTTTGATAAAGCTTATAGTTAGAGTGGCTTAGTTTATCAGGGAGGGAGCCTTCCTCCCTCCCTGTTGGATGGAGTAAGGGGAAGTCAGGTTTAGCTTAAACCGGCTCAGTTATGGTTGAGGTGCAAACACACCCTCCATTTCTGCTACCTGTATGACCCCTTCTCTTTTCCAATGGTTATAATCAGTCTGACAGAGAGAGGTATCCCAGTCATTGTGGTTTTTAGTATAACAATGACCATTAGTGGGATCCTTTGTGGGGTGCCTTGAAACGACATTGTTGAAAATAAGCGCCGTTGAACTAAATAATCTGAACTGAAACTTTCTGTGTAGTTATGCTGCTATAGGCTTAGGCGGCTGGAGGACATACTGCTTACTTTCACCCTCTTCGCTACATTCTCACACTATCCAATTTTGCATTATTTGCTGTTATTTCAGCTTTTAACTTTGTTCTCTCTCTTTTCTCTTCCTAGAAGCTACACCTGGCATGACTCTGTGTCTACCTGTGACACCTTTCTGGAGAGGGGAATCGTCCAAGCTTCTGCTGGCAACAACTTAATGCTCACCCTCTACCGATGATCCTCATGGCCCTGTCTTTTAGTGTTTAACCCTTTTTCTCTCCTAGACATGGCGATTGACTGAGCTTTTACTGTAACTAATTATATGTGCTCTCTTTCAGACTCTAAACTTGAAAACGGGCTCCGAGTTTATCTGTTCCTTCTTTCTAGGTGAAACGACTAAAGGAGCTACATCCATTAACATTTACTTTTCCTTCCCATAGAAAGTACTCCTGGATCAGTGCCTATTTGTTCTCTGTGTCTCTGCTCTGTTCTCTCTAACCCCCAGTCGGTCGTCGCAGATGGCCGCTCACACTGAGCCTGGTTCTGCTGGAGGTTTCTTCCTGTTAAAAGGGAGTTTTTCCTCTCCACTGTCGCTACATGTCTGCTCATATGAGGAATTGCTGCAAAGTCAAGGCCAGTGACTGTCCACTGTCTCCACATGCTCATCCGGGAGGAGTGAATGCTGCAAGTCACTGACTGGATGCAATCTGTTGGGTTTCCTTAGACAGAAAAACTTTTTGTCTAATTTGAATAAATAACTAACTCTGACTGCACTGTTCAATGGTTAGGACTAATTGGAATGTATGTACCTGACTTTTGTGAAGTGCCTTGAGACGACGTGTTGTGAATTGGCGCTATATAAATAAAACTGAATTGAATTGAAAAATTGCAGGTGCCTGCAAGTTTGCATCAAGCCCAACTATTAAAGATTCTTTTTTCTATTGTTTTGCTTGTTCAGTAGTTCCCCTAACGTTGTCCATTGTGTGCCTTTGCCGTATAAAACCAGTCTGATCCAAATTTGGTATAAAGACTCTGGCATAAATCTGGTGTTGAGTTTTCCATTCTGTAAGCAATGATAGAAGTAAACAGTTTATAATCTACATTGACAACACTTATAGGCCTACAATTTCCACACTCTTGTCTATCCTTGTCATTTTTGGGTATAACTGAGATTAACGTATCCCTCCAGGAAGGCTGGATTTCTCCAGTCTGTAAAACCCAATTGAATGGTCGTAATAGTAATGGCGACAGGCTTGATTTCAGACATTTATACCACTCTCCTGTAAATCCGTCAGATCCTTGAGACTTTCCTAATTTTAATCTAGATATAGCAAAGTTTAGCTCTATAATTGTAATTGGCCTTACAAGCATTTCATTTTGTAGATCTTTTGTTTTGGTAAGTCTAGGGTGTTTAAAATGTCATCAATGTGCTCCTCTCCTGCAGCTGCTGGTTGAGAATACAATTCTCGATAGAATGGTTCGAAGAACTCTTTAATCCCTTCCTTGTGACCTCCATATTATTGGTCATAGGATTTCTAATCCTGTAAATCCCATTTTCCCTTTGTTGTTTGCACAGTTTAGAGGCTAATATTTTTTGCTCGATTTGGCTCCTGCTTCTCAGCTTCTTTGTTTCAAAAATGTTAACTTCTTTTGTATATCCAGTGTACAGGGGTTGGACAATGAAACTGAAACACCTGGTTTTAGACCACAATCATTTATTAGTATGGTGTAGGGCCTCCTTTTGCGGCCAATACAGCGTCAATTCGTCTTGGGAATGACATATACAAGTCCTGCACAGTGGTCAGAGGGATTTTAAGCCATTCTTCTTGCAGGATAGTGGCCAGGTCACTACGTGATACTGGTGGAGGAAAACGTTTCCTGACTCGCTCCTCCAAAACACCCCAAAATGGCTCAATAATATTTAGATCTTGTAATAGAATTTTTCTTATCAAAGTGGGAGAGAAATTAACTCACAACAAGAGAAAATCCGGACTTTGTCTTTATAAGTTTTATTCAAAGGCATTTCTGCGTTTGAAGACCCTGTCACTGACGTGTCAGTGAAACAGAGGCCCAGAACACAGTTTACAGACAGCATTTATAGCAGAATGAGGGTGTTACCTCAGCTTCAAAAAGTCTAACTTTACGGCCCCTAAACCTTCCCAGGACAGAGATAAGACAATCATAAATGAAGACCCCATCTGGCCCCCCTCAGGAAGTGCTGACCATCGTTCATCAACAAATGGCTAAAGGCCATCTGCTCTAAGAAGACCTACACTATCCAAACACATGGATCAGAAGAGAAAGGTCAAAGGAAGTCCACAACACTTAAGAAAGAATGTTCACAGCACTTAATAATTCCCATTACAATCTGATGACTGTGCAGGCCATGGGAGATGTTCAACTTTACTTTCATGTTCATCAAACCAATCTTTCACCAGTCTTGCTGTGTGTATTGGTGCATTGTCATCCTGATACACGGCACCGCCTTCAGGATACAATGTTTGAACCATTGGATGCACATGGTCCTCATGAATGTTTCGGTAGTCCTTGGCAGTGACGCGCCCATCTAGCACAAGTATTGGGCCAAGGGAATGCCATGATATGGCAGCCCAAACCATCACTGATCCACCCCCATGCTTCACTCTGGGCATGCAACAGTCTGGGTGGTACGCTTCTTTGGGGCTTCTCCACACCGCAACTCTCCCGGATGTGGGGAAAACAGTAAAGGTGGACTCATCAGAGAACAATACATGTTTAACATTGTCCACAGCCCAAGATTTGCGCTCCTTGCACCATTGAAACCGACGTTTGGCATTGGCATGAGTGACCAAAAGGTTTGGCTATAGCAGCCCGGCTGTGTATATTGACCCTGTGGAGCTCCCGACGGACAGTTCTGGTGGAAACAGGAGATTTGAGGTGACATTTAATTCTGCCGTGATTTGGGCAGCCGTGGTTTTATGTTTTTTGGATACAATCCGGGTTAGCACCCGAACATCCCTTTCAGACAGCTTCCTCTTGCGTCCACAGTTAATCCTGTTGGATGTGGTTCGTCCTTCTTGGTGGTATGCTGACATTACCCTGGATACCGTGGCTCTTGATACATCACAAAGACTTGCTGTCTTGGTCACAGATGCGCCAGCAAGACGTGCACCAACAATTTCTCCTCTTTTGAACTCTGGTATGTCACCCATAATGTGTGCATTTCAATATTTTGAGCAAAACTGTGCTCTTACCCTGCTAATTGAACCTTCACACTCTGCTCTTACTGGTGCAATGTGCAATGTATATATGTTTTCTATTTCAGCCTGTATTTTCTTTATTTCTGATTTTATCTGAGCATTTGTATTTTGGCTATCATTAAGTTCCAATTGCTTCAGTCTTGCCTGCAAGTCTGCCAGTTTTTTCCCTCTACACTTTTTCATGTAGGATGTCAACGAAATTATTTCCCCCCTTATGACTACTTTTAAAGCATCCCACAGGATTGTTGGTGGAATTTCACCTTTATCATTCAATTATAATCTTTGATATCATTCTGCAGGTTTTTTTCTTACAGTTTTAGGATCCTTAAGAATATATGAAATTAGATTCCACAAATTCATCTTTGTTTCACTTTTCAAATTGGCTGGTAAAGTAATGGGACTATGGTCCAATAGGTAAATTGTGGATATCTGGGAGTCTTTCATCCTAAAACTATCAAAATTAAATACAAAGAAATAGTCTATCCTGGAGTAAACTGAGTGTGGGACTGAAAAGTAAGTAAAATCTTTAGTCCCAGGGTATAGGTCCCTCCACACATCTATAATTCCCAACTATTCCATCAAGGATTTCACTTCCTTGGACAATGAGTTATACTGGGCCCACCCCCAGATGAGCCTGGCTTTGGGTATAGCCTTATATCAAAATCCCCACCACAAATAACTACGCACTGATAAGTAACCATTAAGTCCAAAACGTTTTTTTAAAATGCCCAATTACTCCCTGGTGGAGCATATACATTTATAAATGTTACTTCTGTACCTTCTAATTTACCAGTAATTTTAACAAATCGTCCTTCCTTATCCATTGTCTCAGATATGTGCTCATACATAAGATTTCTTGAAATTAATGTTGCGACTCCCCTTTTGTGCCCCAATTTGCGTGGTGCAGAAAACACATATTTAAAGCCCTGCTGTTTCAACTTTACATGTTCTGACTGTGACATATGCGTTTCCTGAAGAAAGGCAACCTGTGTCATTTCCTTTGTAAGTTTGGATAGGATTTTACTCCTCTTTATTGGGTTTAAAATACCATTCACATTGAAAGAGGTATTTTTTATTTCCCATTATGTATATTGTTTTCTCCTCCTTGAAACGCCACCTTAACGTGGTGGAGGGGTTTGAGTGCTCGAATGATCCTAGAGGCTATGTTGTCTGGGGCTTAAATCCCCCTGGTAGGGTCTCCCATGGCAAACAGGCTCTAGGTGACAGGTCAGACAAAGCAAACATCAGAGGTTGCATATTATTTTCAGCAGATTGTTGCTGATTGTGTACATTTCAGCTACCCTTGGGTCATGGTATTAACACCACAGTGTTCTGAGTGGACATCTGCCAACCACATCTCATCTCTACAAGAACTTAAAGTCTTTATCTCTGCCTTTCCTTTTATTATTTAGCAGCTTGGAGCTATTCGTTTACAACTCCTTATCCATCTAAACCATAAACTAAACCAATCTAAGGCCTAGTATAACCTCAAGGTTTAGAGAAATCCATTGGCTTTGCTGGGCTATTGATCGTACCCTCCAGAGCCAAGGCCTTTCTGTGGCTCAGAGGCTTTACAAGGAGGTTAAAAAGTATGGACTGGTTTGAAAGGGACTGCTTATCCCATTAAGGTGTGTAAAAACATTGCCAATTAAATTCCTATATAGGGAAGAATTTGGAACCAGAATTTTGTCAACTAATATTGTGTACAATGCTTTGCAAAATTATTCATACTCTTTTTCACGTTTTGGCACATTGCAAGCAGCAATTTCAGTGTAATTTATTGGAATCAACAGCTCAGGTGAGAGATAGTGTTGGCAGGACAATTATTAGCAGTGAATTTCAAAAATATGTTGTTTTTTTTAAAGAAGAGAGTCATTCTTGAAGGAAAGACATAAGACACAAGCCATATAGAAGACACAGCATGGACTTTTTTGTATTTCACATTTCACCATTATGCACTCCTTTGCAGGGACATGCACAGATAGACATGAGGTGGTGCTAGAGCACCTGCCCTTTTATCCTATGGACAAAAAAGTGCCCTCCTGAAATGTTTTTTTTATTTTTTACAGTGTATAGTGTGGGGCTCAAGGTAAAATTTCTGAATTTAAAGGCCTATAATACCAGTGCCCCACGTTTTGAAATTTTGATCGACAATACGTGTCCCACCTCGTGTGTCTTTCAACGGAAACGGGTTGCGTGCAGAGTGGAGAGGTGGACGTGCGCTGGTGCAGCTTACCTCTTCTCTCCTCTCCTCCACCATCAGATAGAGCCCTACCCTGCCGACAGGCTGGCTAACCATCCAGGTAACAAACAAAAGGAATATACGTGCTTCCTAAACTTCACTTGCCACCATTTTATCTAAACAGAACAGGCCAATGAATGGCTAACCTTTACCCGCTATGTCTTCTATGGCCGCCACCAGGCGCCAGGAGAATGTCTAAGATTTAACTCTTGAATGAAATTAAAAGAAAGAAATAAATTAAAATCTATCTCATAGATGTACGTATTACATTTGCTATAATGGTCCCTGATGTATGGAGGGTTCAGAGTGCCAAATTACAATAAATAAATAAGTCATAAAATAATTACTTAAGGATTTAAGGAGCCACTTAAGGAGCCACTGCTCCTCCACATCGAGAGGAGCCAGTTGAGGTGGCTCGGGCATCTATACCGGATGCCTCCTTGACGCCTTCCTCGGGAGGTGTTCCAGGCACGTCCCACCGGGAGGAGGCCCAGGGGACGGCCCAGGAAACGCTGGAGGGACTATGTCTCTCGGCTGGCCTGGGAACGCCTTGGGCTCCCCCCGGAGGAGCTGGAGGAGGTGTCTGGGGAGAGGGACGTCTGGGTGTCTCTGCTGAATTAGTAAATATAAAATTCTAGTTAAATCGTGGACATTCAATTATTTGAGTCACCGTATTTTTGGTTTTTCATTGGTGGTAAAAAGTCTTGTTGCCTGGTTCTAAGAAATTATAGGAGGTTTTTATAGGTTGCCTTAGCCAAGTTTGTTAAAACAACGCCCTTGGGGCTCGTGCCGAGTGACTAAAATTAACCTAGCCCATATACCAAGAGCCAGTTGTAATATTAGGGAATGAGCAGCCGTTAACAGAAGTGACTGTCGGACTGTGAATGACTGCGGTAGGCTACTCAGTCGTCCAGACCTCCGGTTGAAGAAGGGCGAGACTTCTGGATGTAGGCTGTCAGAGGCTAGGCGAGTCATTTCCCGACACCAGCTTAAACAGAACTTTCAGTGAACCTGCTTAGTAAGACTTTTCAGGTTTAGGGAAGTCCGGACCCGTTGGATGGAGAGCTGGATTGAGCAATCCCCTTAGACATAGGGAGGTAGGAGGGAGGGGTTAGCTCATCAGACAACGAAAGGAGGAATTGAATGAAGTTTCTAATGATTTGAAGAGATATTTTGAACCTAGCCAGACAATAAGAAGCGGGTGACGCTCTTCCAGATTATTTGGCAGGAAGAACTGAAGAAATTATAGATGCTCTTGGAGTTATTTCTGCTCTTTTTGACCAAGATTTTGAGCAGAGAGTAATTGCCATTTTTCAAAAGGCTCTCCAACTCGTTTCTGGTAACATACCCCCCCAACAGCACACACCCCATCCAGGACGGCTAGCTTTTGATATTCCATCTGTTGTTCTGGAGGATCATGTGCTCTCTGGACTTCGGGCTCCCGAAATAGTGGCGAGGTTTGGTGTTTCAATGAAGACCATCAGGCGTCGACTGAGGGAAACCAGCCTGAGGTATTTTTAATTCACTGCTCTTTATTAGCTGGCGTCAATTGAAACTTATTCACTTTTACTAGTAAAGCTTAATATAATGTTTTTGTTATGTCCCCATAGAAATGCAGATCTTTATTCAAGTTTATCTGATGAGGAGTTGGACCGGATGGTCAGTGAAGTCCACAGAAGTCATCCAAACTCTGGTGTTGTGCGAAATTCTGTTCCCCTGAAATAATCTGTTCCCCCTGTGTCGGGAGCGCCTACTGCAGCCAGAGAGGCGGATCCGACTGTCTTCATTGCTTTTCTGATAGATTTGTCAGTAAAACGACGAAACGTATTCATGTCAAGGTTGTTACTTTATTTTCTTAATCAACAGCTCCTAGAAAAAAAAGTAATAAATACAAAATGAATCTGGTCTTGTGAGTTTGTTTTTATCTGCACAGCTTCATGTTGTTTTGCCGAAATAATGTCTTTTCCAACTTGTGTCTTGTTCACTTTAACCTGACGGACATCAGGCAGCCACCAAACATTGTTTTCCAGCACGTCATGTTTATTTATACTTTTTTTATTACTGATATAAAACAATGGATGCTCACTCTGCTGGACACGAAAAGTCAGGCATCCTGAAGAGATGAGAGCGTAGCTTATTATTCTGGTAAATCGCGTTCTAATGTAAAATATGACAAAATACTGGATTCATGAAAGATATTTCTAGTAGCTAATTTTGATCGGTAATGTCTGATGTATTATTTAAGTACTTTACATATTCCTATATCAAACATACTGTCCCTGTCGTATGAGAAAATATTTCCTCTCTTTTAAAAAGAGGGAAAAAATGTTTATAGGAACATCAGTGGGGAACAGAATATTCCAGCCTGACGCTCACACCTTGTAATGTTTTGTTTTCCCAAGGGACAGGGATTAACCAATCACCTTATGTTTTGGGTCGATCATTCCTCACATCATACTTAACTCTTTTTGTGAATGTGGACACATTTGCTCTTTGTTTGCCAGAGTTACAGGGGGGAACAGAATATTTCAGCCGTCTGAAATAATCAGACCCCCCTCTATAACATGGGAACAAATTATTTTTCAATAAGTCGTTCACTGTGTTTATTCCTCTCATCATGGACAATAAGTCCTGTGAATTTGGACACATTTGCTCTTTATTTGCCAGAGTTACAGGGGCTGTGAAGCTTTTCTTAAAGCTTCATCAATCATATTCGCTGCTTCTCTCAGAAGCTCTGGACATGATTTTGAAACCTCGCTCATTGTGCCCAGGTGGTAACAGTAAGGAATTTCTCCGAACGCTTACACTGGCAAGCTTTTGTTGCCTATGTTCCTAATCCGTGGCAAATAGCGCCACCTACAGAATTGGACTGTATTAGCAGGTTCTGTGTCAACCCATTTTCTGGCATCGATTACTCTGGCCTTGCTGTGCAGTTTAACCAATTGAAAGTTAGGGCGTGTTGAAGAGTAACAGTGACAGTTTAAATTAATCATTATGTGCTTACAACATAAGAATATGAAATAATTTATTAAATCATGAAATAATAACTTATGCTTTTTAAAGTGAAATCAATATATTTATTTGAGGTACATACAATTAATTCTATATTTAATAAATGATTAGTGTATTTTATTTCAGGTTCTATTAAATTAATGACACATTTAAATAATTATTTCATGACTTATTTACTTATTGTAATTTGGCACTCTGAACCCTCCATACTGATTACTTCTGTTTGACTCAGGTTTTTTTTAATTGCAAATACGGCCAAATGAGCTGGTTAACATTACAATTTATACACTACTAAAATACCTTTAACCTTCCTATGGTGTTAGGGTCCCTACGGACCCGTGCTGAAGCTGCTCCTGCTGAATCATTCCAATCCAAACGTGGCAACATCCGTTGGAGCACAGTTCCTCCTGATGTGCATGGAAGGACAGCTGCTGCAAACATCATCAAAATGACCCCTGTGGTCACGAGGTTTGCTGTGACAAGAGTAAGTGACATCAAGACGTGCTTTGATCTTTTTTTTTGCCATTGTCACTAAAAAAAGTCAGAATTGCTATGACAAACCTTGAGGGGAAAAAAGTCCATGGTATTTTAGGGTATTTTATGGCTGATTTAATACACGGGTCCAAAATGACCCGCTAACACCACAGATGGCAGCAGAAAGCTAACACCAGAGGAAGGATATGTGTCTCACCCTGATAGGACCTAAACTTACCAAGTTATGAAGGCTTAAACTTCAAGACTTTAATCAGAGTATTTTAATATTTTAATGTCGGGTCTCCCGTTGCTGTACATTTCTGGTCATAACTATAGAAAGGAAAGATCTAAAGATCCCAAACTGGTTCCATCAGAAAGTACTGGTTCTCCTGAACAGAACCATATGTGTCTCACCCTGATAGGACCTAAACTCACCAAGTTATGAAGGCTTAAACTTCAAGACTTTAATCAGAGAATTTTAACAAGTTAATGTCGGGTCTCCCGTTGCTGTACATTTCTGGTCATAACTAAAGAATGGAAAGATCTAAAGATCTCAAACTGGTTCCATCAGAAAGTACTGGTTCTCCTGAACAGAACCATATGTGTCTCATCCTGATAGGACCTAAACTCACCAAGTTATGAAGGCTTAAACTTTGAGACTTTAATCAGAGTATTTTAATATTTTAATGTCGGGTCTCCTGTTGCTGTACATTTCTGGTCATAACTAAAGAAAGGAAAGATCTAAAGATCCCAAACTAGTTCCATCAGAAAGTACTGGTTCTCCTGAACAGAACCTTAATAAAGTTCAGTAAATGTGGGGCATGTAGGCTAAGTTGTATTTTCTACTTCTGTTTGTGTAAAAATTATGATGTGATCAGAGTATCTTAATTTCTAAATAACAGACATCTTATCAGTTCTCAGGACTTGTAATCTCATTAATTTTTATTCTCTAAGAATAATTTCTGTCATATATTACACTGGCTACATGCAGAAGAATAGATGATTCTTCTTATGATCATATATTCTCTGCTGTTGGTTTCAGTTTGACTATAAAGATTTTATAACTCATTTTCTGGGTATAGTTGATTTACACTGCAGAAAGGTCACTGGTTACTCACATTTCTGAAGATAACTAATTTAGTGTGACCTACCTGGTAAATTTGGCAGTGTAACCTGCTTTGCTACAACATAAGGTTAGTTGGTGCAGAAGACATTTTGTGATAAAAGTACAGAATGATATAGTCAAGACAAAAACGTGCTGAGTGTGTAAAAAAAAAAAAAAGAAGGATAACATAAGTTGAACCGCCACCTTTACGTGGTGGAAGGGTTTGAGTGTTCAAATGATCCTAGAGGCTATGTTGTCTGGGGCTCAAATGCCCCTGGTAGGGTCTACCATGGCAAACAGGCTCTAGGTGATGGGTCAGACAAAGAGTGGTTCAAGAATCCTTCATGAGGACCCCTAAATCGAGCCTACGGGCCGAGCGGTAGTGCGGAGTACCCGACCTTCTTGGTGTCCCTGTCGGGGGTGCTGGATAGTGCCCCTCCTGGGGACTCCATTATTCTGCTGGGGGACTTCAACGCCCACGTGGGAAACGACAGTGACACCTGGAGAGGCGTGATCGGGAGGAATGGCCTCCCCGATCTGAATCCGAGTGGTGTTTTGTTATTGGACTTGTGTGCTAGTCACGGATTGTCCATAATGAACACCATGTTCAAGCATAAGGGTGTCCATCAGTGCACTTGGCACCAGGACACCCTAGGCAGGAGGTCAATGATCGACTTTGTTGTCATATCATCAGACCTTCGGCCGCATGTTTTGGACACTCGGGTGAAGAGAGGGGCTGAGCTGTCCACTGATCACCACCTGGTGGTGAGTTGGATCCGCTGGAGGAGGAGAAAGCCGGACAGACTTGGCAGGCCAGGGATGTATTCAACTCCCACCTCCAGGAGAGCTTTGACCAGTTTCCGGGGGATGTTGGAGACATAGAGTCCGAGTGGACCATGTTCTCCGCATCTATTGTCGATGCTGCTGCCCGTAGCTGCGGCCGTAAGGTCTGCGGTGCCTGTCGCGGCGGCAATCCCAGAACCCGGTGGTGGACACCGGCAGTAAGGGATGCTGTCAAGCTGAAGAAGGAGTCCTATCGGCTGTGGTTGGCTTGTGGGACTCCTGAGGCGGCTGACGGGTACCGTGAGGCCAAGCGTGCTGCAGCCCGGGCTGTGGCAGAGGCAAAAACTCGGGCCTGGGAGGAGTTCGGTGAGGCCATGGAGAAGGACTACCAGTCGGCCTCGAAGCGATTCTGGCAAACCGTCCGGCGCCTCAGGAGGGGGAAGCAGTGCTTCGCCAATACTGTTTATAGTGGGGGTGGGAGGCTGCTGACCTCGACTGGGGACATTATCAGGCGGTGGAAGGAGTACTTCGAGGATCTCCTCAATCCTGCCATCACGCAGTGGATTTCGTCTCTTCTTTTTGCAGATGACGTGGTCCTGCTGCCCCCCTCTAGCCAAGACCTACAGCATGCGCTGGGGCAGTTCGCAGCCGAGTGTGAAGCGGCTGGGATGAAGATCAGCTCCTCCAAGTCAGAGGCCATGGTAATCGACCGGAAAAGGGTGGCTTGTCCTCTTCAGGTTGGAGGAGAGTTCCTGCCTCAAGTGGAGGAGTTCAAGTATCTCTTGTTCACGAGTGAGGGAAGAATGGAGCGGGAGATCGACAGACGGATCGGTGCGGCTGCCACAGTAATGGGGGCACTGTGCCGGTCCGTTGTGGTGAAGAGAGAGCTGAGCCGAAAAGCGGAGCTCTCGATTTACCGGTCGGTCTACGTTCCTACACTCACCTATGGCCATGAACTTTGGGTCATGACCAAAAGAACGAGATCCCGGAAACAAGCGGCTGAAATGAGCTTCCTCCGTAGGGTGGCCAGGCACTCCCTTAGAGATAGGGTGAGGAGCTCGGCCATCCGGGAGGGGCTCGGAGTAGAGCCGCTGCTCCACCACATCGAGAGGAGCCAGTTGAGGTGGCTCGGGCAACTATACCGGATGCCTCCTTGACGCCTTCCTCGGGAGGTGTTCCAGGCACGTCCCACCGGGAGGAGGCCCAGGGGACGGCCCAGGACACGCTGGAGGGACTATGTCTCTCGGATGGCCTGGGAACGCCTTGGGCTCCCCCCGGAGGAGCTGGAGGAGGTGTCTGGGGAGAGGGACGTCTGGGTGTCTCTGCTGAGTCTGCTGCCCCCACGACCCGGTTCCGGATAAGCGGAAGACGACGAGTACGAGTACATAAGTTTCAAATTTGACTCAGGAAGTTCAGGTTAAAGGCTGGTTGTGAATCAGTAATCTAACTTTAAATTAATCTATGATAATTTTGTTGCCTTATTAATCTTAAGAATTTTGTAAAATGCATTCTTGTTATGATGTTTTTTTTTCCTGGGTGGTCATTTCCCTACATCCCACAGGAAAGTTTGTTTTGTGGGTTCTTAGTAATACATATAAATTATGTTCATGCTGAGCCTGTAATAAATCACACTACAAAGGCAACCGAGAGCTCCATGTGCCGCACAAGGTGCCCTTTTTTCCACTTGAGCACCTGCCCCCCAAAATGTCTGTGCACGCCACTGCTCCTTTGTGTTGGTCTATCACATAAAACTTCACTGGGATACATTGCAATTTTGATGTTGTGATAGAACAAAATTTTGAAACGTTCAAGGTATATCTATACTTTCTCAAGGCACAGTATAGTGTAAGTCATGTAACACATAAAGGGCTAATTCTTCCAGAAAATTGAGGCATACTGGAATTGTGGGACATATGCTGTGCTCCTTTTCAGAAGGGCTTTTGTAGTAAGTAACCATTTGCATGAAATGAATATGTGGAAACGGGAAGCAAATGGCTGAGTACTCAGCCTAAACTCATTAGCAAGCCCAGCAGGGGCATTTGTTCTCCAGCTATCAATGAATTCTGGGCCGATTTTCATTATGTATTCTCTCCTAATGCCTCAAGTCTCTGTTTGGTTGGATAAAAGCATTGAACTGCAAGAGTTAAGAAGATTGCCAAACGAAATAGCACTACCTGCTTGGTACATTTAAGTACAGTATTGTCCCTGATCAAAAAAAGATTTAAAAACTATCATTTGGATTTTAAGAAAAGGTAATTTTGAATGTTTTCCATTATTTTACCTCTACTTCTGTCAGAAGCCTTTAAAGTTACTAATTTAATTACAGATCAAACACTGTAAAAGTATCCTTTGCTCTACTGACCTTTAACATCTTCATTATAAACCAAAGGGTTTGGAAACTATTTTCTGACCTCCTCCTCCAAATAATGATGCAAAAGTTAATAGACACTTACTCTCTCCATCATTCTGAGCATAGCAGAGGGATTTCTGCATCAGAGTATAAAAGGATCTTAGATTCATTTTGACAAATGTCCTGGCAGGCAACACATTCCAGTAAGGACAATGTTAGTGTGAAAAAAATCTAAGTGATTCAAAAAGACAACCATTGTTTTAAAGGCTGTGATACTGAGACAATCGATGAAGGACAACACCGCCTGCATTTGGTTTTGGCTGCACTTTTGTGAAGAGATCAATATTTATCTGCTTATGTTGCTTTGAAAACAGCCTTTCAGCTCAGTGGTTTGTGTGGCCAAGGACACGCTCCATCCGCTTAAGCTGTTATATTCCCTTAAAATAGTCAAACTGGTTACAGACTGTCTCTTGAATGTTTAGTTTTCTTTTCATCAACAGATGCACTTCAGCTGGCGCCTTTAACACACATTGGCTGGGTCTTGCTAGAAGTGTGCTGAGAAAAGCATTTTACTGGACTAAGGACACAGATAGTTTTACTAGAACCATTGATGCTCCTGAATTGAACAGATTTAAAAAGTGGTGCATCACACCTTAAAGTCTGTTTAATAGAAAATAATAAGCATGTATTTTTTTCCACGTCTTATGCTGCCAATGTGGTGCATGGCATGATGTTCTTCATTTTAAGGAGGATCTTTGTTTGCATAAGCACCTCAAGAGGCTCCAAAACCAGTCTTCTAAACAGGGCAAGCCTTTTTTTTTTAAATCTGATTTTCTGCTTTTAAGGTCACAGTCTTTGATGCCACTACCCCAACAGATGACAGCAGAAGCGACTGCACTCTCCGCAACAGACTTACTAAAGATATGAAGCATCTTTCTGCAAACATTCAAGGATCTAAGCTTCCTAAAAAAGTACAGTCTACTCTGTTATCATATATGATATCCCTCGCACATGTGCCAAGAAAAACTTGCCTATGTTGCCTTCCAGTTCATGACTATATATAAGAAAACAAACAGTATATGATTTGTTAAACTTATCAATACAGTTTCTGAATAAGGTTAGAGCTGGTGGAAACGTTCAGGGTTAGGTATGAAGCTTATGATTAAATGTGTGCATTGGGGCATGGGAACAAAGAATTTGTAAACCCCAAAATGACTGAGAGTGTTGGGAGTGGGGATCAAAAGGGCTTGAAAGCAAGACTTCAAGCTGGATACTTCTCATATGAGTGATAATTAAAAGACTTTCCACTTAATTAAAAAATTTCATAACTTTCATAACTCACTTCTGTTTCAGTGGTGTGGAAAGACATCGTGAGAAATTATTGCTCCAACATCACTTACAACCTATTTAATAATGTAGCATACACAGATAACCCAGACTGAAACAAAACTGGTTCTTTTAAAGGCCAATTTAATGAGTAGAATGACATTGTTTGACAGTTTGACTTGAATGTAACTGAGATATACAGTGGCTTGTACAAGTATTCATACCCCTTGAATGTTTCCACTCAGGGGCGTTTTTAGGGTCTCAAAACATTGAGGGCTTTAGCCCAAATCCAAAATATTTAGATTTTAATAAGACAATTTATAGGTAATTTAAAATTAAAATAATATAGGACATATTGTACCAGTTCGCTGTCTCGGCTGGTTTTAGACTGAATGTAATTTATTGTGAATCAAACAAAAAAGGTTTGCAATAATTTTACTTTTTATTTTTGTTAGAAGCTGGATGAAGGACAAGGAGAGACAGAGTTTAGGCCTGATTAAAAACCATTTTGCTGAAGCAAATAATGACACATTTTAAGGTAATTAGAAAAGAACTTAAAGTTTTTCTGAAACTCAGAGATGTTTTCTTTGGGCCAGATAAATGCGCTTCTTTTGTCATCTACATAAATTACCTTTTTAAACATTACATTCTCATCAAAGTGTTCCACTCATGAGGCTCTATTGTCTTTATTCTTATATTTCAAAAAAGGAAAGTGGTATAAAGTTGATTTTCTTAAATCTTAGTCAAATGGTAAAATCCTAAAACACATTTATTTTATTATGCCAAGAGCTTTCGAAACAATTTATTAAAATTGCCATCTTTTCAGCCCTTCATTCCACTTCTGGAGAAATTTGGCCTGCCAAAAATAATAAAAGAAACATTTTTCAACACAGTCTTTTGTTCTGCACTAAGCATGTGAGACATTAGTATAGTTCTTACTATTAAACACTTTGAGAGGAAAGGGTGTTAAGTTATGGTGTTTAAATTTAGCATAGAGCCTCATCCTAGACCTTATAAGTACTAATATTACAGTTATTAATAACTGTATACATATGGTATGTATGTCTCACCTTCAGTAAAACTGTATCCTTGTTTAATTAGTTTATATAATATTACATGTGTAATTCAGAAAAATAAAATAGTTAACTAATCAATGTTTCACCTGTGTTTAATTGCTATGATTTATTTCTTAATTACGCTGCATCTTTATAGCCAGAGCTTTATGTTTAGAATCAGCACAGAAGATATGAAAGAGAAGAGGGAGGTTTACTTTTGCTCTTTCTACTACATCTTACTGGCAGGAGGAGATATTTTCCTGGTTTATTGAGCAACACCTGGTTCTGTTTACATGTAGAAATAGACTATAAGACTGGCTGCAGCAGTGAGTTCATTGTGTTGATCTGAAGGACCTTTTAATGTGTTCAGCTACGTTAGGATTAAATGCTTTTATTTCGGCTGAAGTAAAGGACCAGATATTTTCACATTATGATGCAAATCCGGCTAGAAGCTCACTGAGAAGGTTGCTACTGTTTTCTATCACAGCCAGATCATTAAACTTTACCTGTAGCTCAGGTGGGGGAATCTGTCCACAGGACAACTATTAGTCGTACAATGCACAAATGTAGTCTTTATGGAAGAGTGGCAAGAAGAAAGCCATTCGTCCTCGTACTTGTCGTCTTCCGCTTATCTGGGACCGGGTCGTGGGGGCAGCAGACTCAGCAGAGACACCCAGACGTCCCTCTCCCCAGACACCTCCTTCAGCTCCTCTGGGGGGAGCCCAAGGCGTTCCCAGGCCAGCCGAGAGACATAGTCCCTCCAGCGTGTCCTAGGCCGACCCCTGGGCCTCCTCCTGGTGGGACGTGCCTGGAACACCTCCCGAGGAAGGCGTCAAGGAGGCATCCGGTATAGATGCCCGAGCCACCTCAACTGGCTCCTCCACATCGAGAGGAGCCAGTTGAGGTCTCAAAGCCATTGTTGATAGAAAATCATAAGAAGTCCTGTTTGCAGTTTGCCAAAAGCCATGTTGGGGACACAGCAAACATGTGGAAGAAGGTACTTTGGTCAGACGAGACCAAAATTTAACTTTTTGGCCAAAACCAACAACAACAACCCTAAACATAAAAACCAGGGCTACAATGGAATGGTTTAAAACAAAACACAATGTGATAGAATGGCTCAGTCAAAGTCCAGAACTAAACCCAATCGAGAATCTGTCACAAGATCTGAAAACTGCTGTTCACAAACGCTCTCCATCTAATCTGACTAAGCTTGAGCTGTTTTACAAAGAAGAATGGGCAAAAAATTCAGTCACTAGATGTCCAAAGCTGGTAGATACATACCCTAAAAGACTTGCAGCTATAATTGAAGCAAAAGATGGTTCCACAAAGTATTGACTCAGGGGGGCTGAATACTTTTGCACAATGCCCTTTTCTGTTTTTATTTGAAAAAAAACAAAAAGAAATCATGTATAATTTTGATTCCTCTTAACAATCGTATTCCACTTTGTGTTGGTCTTTCACATAATATTCCAATAAAATATATTTATGTTGTTTATGTATGGTTGTAATGTGACAGTATGTGGAAAAGTTCAAGGGGTATGAATACTTTTACAAGCCACTGTAATGGACATGAAATGAAATTTGCAAAAGATTTAGAAAAAATGAGCGATGTAGACAGGTATGACATGAAAAGTTGCACAGTGTTAAATAAATAATGCAAGGATTTAAATAATCATATACAGTAATTTATTAGTGGAGTATATGAAGGGTACATAACATCTTAATTCCTGGACATTTTAGTATTAGGCTAAAATAGAGTATGCTAGCATTTTGTTTTGCTGTCTCTCTTACTCTCTCTTACTCTTACATTTTACAAGCTATAGGGAGTGGGTACGTAACCTGGTGCGTGTGTCTCTGCACTGCTGTGACAGAGCCTTAGAAAAAGAAAGGAGAGAGAGTCTGGGAGCTTCAGCAAGTCAGATAGTCGAGTGAGCCGCACAAACAGCATGGATTGTATTTTTCAAAAATCAAGCACGACCCGAACCAAGCCTTTGGTCCCGGTTGAACCACGAAATGTTCCAGTGCTCCTGATGGCCAGTCCACCTCTGACTGGGTGACAGGAGTCAGATGAACCCACATTTAAAATATTTCATTAGAAAATTCTTGCAAAAGTCCTGTGAGAAATAGTGATCCCTACTAACAATTAAGATTAGGTAACAATCCTGTGTACTAACAGACAAGAACACACAACAGAGGTACAATTATGAACTGTAAGATGGAGATTCAGTGTTAAACAACTCTGAGGCACCCCCAGGGAAGAAGTCAAATTCGTGGGATTCTCTATGTGCAAAAACATCTCTGGATAAAAACAAAATGTGTAAGTCTTGAGGTTTGCCTGATTGGCTGCTATATGTTTATAGCTGTGACAGAATGTTGTTTTCCTAAAAGTGGAATTCTTGGTTTGTTGATGTTACTTACTTTATACAGTCATTTAATCACCACTGACCAAGGTATGCATTCCAGGTTTCACCAGAGTGTAAGTTAATCTGCTTAAAAGAGACTGCGGCACATCAAGGTTGTCAGCCTTTACAAAGGGCTTGTGTGAAATTCAATTGGATGAGATGAGTTACGACAGTTGATATAGAGAGCTGTTGCGCTGATGAAATGGATTCATTGTGACGCCTGAGGATAATGAGCTTTACTCAATCAGCTTGAGAGGCCTTCCAACTGCCATTTCAATTGCTACCTTGTTGACTGTCGGGGGTCTATCAGGGACAAACAGGACACACAGGCTGAGTACTGTTGTTCAGCTTTGGTCTGATGAGACCTAACCTGAATCAGTTGTGTTGAAAAAAAACACCTTAACATGCTCAGTCCATCACGGAGACACTTTTGGAAAGAATCATCAGGATTAATCCTCTAAACAGATACCACTTTCAACAGATTTTGCTAACTACATCTCAAAAAATTAAAATACTGTGAAAAATTCCGTATTTTCTGTCACTCATTTCAGAAATTGATACTCATATATTCTATACAATTATTACACATGGAGTGAAATATTTCAAGCCTTTATTTCTTGTAATTTTGATGTTTATGGGTTACAGATAATTAAAAACTAAAAAATCTGTCTCAGAAAATTTGAATATTACATAAGAACTATAAAAAGGATATTTTAAACAGAAACATCAGACAGTATGTTCATTTCTATGTACTCAATAGCTGGTTGGGGCTCCATGAATTACAGCATCAATTTAGCATGGCATGGAGGCGTTCAGCCTGTGGCACTGCTGAGGTGTAATGGCAGTCCAGGTTGCTTTAATAGCGGCCTTGAGGTCATCTGTATTGTTGTCTCTCATTTTCCTCTTGACAATCCTGCAAATATACTCTATGGGGTTGCACTGACTCCAGCTTCAGTTCACTCCTTGTGAAGCTCCCCCATATTCTTCAATGGTTTTTGCTGACCCCTCTCAAGGTTGTGGTTATCCATGTTGCTGATGTACCTTTTCCTTCAACACTCTTTCCCTCCTTCTTCAGCAATGACCTTTAGCTTAGGGTGGTTGTCAGTGACATTACTGGTGACATGTTTTGTGCAGCCTACTGACCCAGACTGAGAGACCATGTAAAGGCTCAGGAAACCTTTGCTGGTGTTTTGCTTTAATTAGCTGATAAGGGTCTGACAATATTTAACTTTTACAAATTATAAAAATTTTCTAGGACACTGAATTTTGGGTTTTTATTATCTGTAAGCCATAATCATCAAAATTGCAGGAAATAAAGGCTTATATATATTTCACTCTATGTGTAATGAATCTACTGTATAAGAGTTTCACTTTCTAAAATGAGTGACAACATTAAACTCATAAAACTCAAAAAAACAATTCAAATTCTCAAGGAAACAATAGCAAAAAGAACATTTTTTTTTTACTGTGCTCTGGGATTTTATTAGGTCTTTCTATTTAAATAATGCATTTTCATACCAATATGTAGGACACAGACTTTGTTGCACGGTGTAACAGTCAGCAGTTTGTGGTACAGTGTGGGCGCTCAGGATTATTAGCAAATACAATACCTCTCTGAATCACTTTGCTCTGACAAATTCCTCAGAGAGAAGATAATGTAAAAAATTAAGATTTCATCCAAGAAAAAGCAGATGTCGTTGCGTGGGAGGTGCTGAAACACCCGAAAAGCATCTTTAGATAGACCAGTTGGCGTCGATGCTGCATGAATCTAGTCCTGAATATGTTAAGACAACAACAGTGCCTTTTAAAAATCTTTTTTCACATTTTGTCACATTATAATGACAAACTTTAAAGGATTTTTTGGGGAATGTCATTTGAAAAAGCAACACAAAGTTGTGTAAAACTGTGAAATTTCTAAATTTATCACAAATAAAATCTGAAAAGTGTGACCTACATTTGTAGCTACTCCTACTGAACCAAGTGTTTTGCTGTGGGTACAACTGTAACTCTTTTGGGTTAAGTCTCTCCTTTCTTTCCCCAATTTATGTCATGAATATATACAAACAATTCCATTGCAGCTCTGGCTGCGTGCATATGGGTAAAGGGGAAGCTCTGCCCCTGTCTAAAGTCTCTGGTAGCCTCTAACAGATTTTCTTCCGTTTGTCATCCCATCATCTTTGACCAGCAGGTAAGCTGGGAATCCCCTGCTGAAGAAAGACTTTCCCATAGCTTGATGCTCTCATAGCCATCTCTCACTGTGGGGATGGAGTGTTCAAGGTAATGTGAAGAAAGAGTTTGCCTCTGCGCTTAGCATTTTGCATGTAGGATAAACTGTTAACTTTGGTCTCATCTGTTGAGTGTACCTTTTTCCACATTTTGCTTATGTCCCCTAAATACCTTTAAGCAGGATTTCTTAGGCCTTTCTTTCAATAACGTTTTTTTTCTTGCTGCACTTTCATAAAGGTCAAATGTTTGGAGTGCCTGTCAAATATTTGCCCTGTGAACAAATTATCCCACCTGAGCTGTGAATCTCTGCAGCTCCTCTATAGTTAGCGTGGGGCTCTTGTCTACTTCTGAGTGATGAATGCTTTTGTTGCCTGACTTATGTACTGTCAAGTTTTTGTAGCTTTGCAGTTGCGTGCTCTATCCATTTTTTGAAGATGGATTGAACAGTGCTTGTTCAAAATGCGGAATAGTCTTATAACCTATCCCTGCTTTAAACTTTTTCAGAACCTTATCCCTGACATGTCCCTTTGTTACTTGGTCTATGTGATTAAGGTTCTCAAATGACTCTTTGAAGCCTTCTACAGGTAACACTTTTCAGGTTTTTGTTCGAAACATCTTAGCAAATTTACACAGAATACCACATAAACCCTGCCCCCCCCCAAAAAAAAATATATATACAAGTTTTTAACTTAAAAAGATTTAAGGGGCTTCAAGGCATCTGTGAATGTAGAATACAGGACAAATTGGTCTAGAACAACAAAACAAATAAAATAAATCTTATATTTTTACACATTTCCCATCGGTGCCTTTGCTAACTTTTATCTGTGTCTAGTAAGCATTAAAAACCGGAAACAGGCAGCTGACCTCATATAATTTCTGTTGGCTTATATAAAAGTATTACCTGTATTACTTGGCAGAACCACACAAAAAGCAGATAACAAAATGTTAGATTAAGTAGCGTATGTTTCCCTGTTCAGTCAGGAAGTGATAAAACTGAGATTCTTGATTGTACCACCTGTGAGTCATTTGTCAAGGTTGCAAAGGGTTTAAAGCATTTTTTTTATCATCAATTTACTTTCTTTTGATGTTTCCAGGGGTGTTTTGCATCATCTAGAAGCTATTTTGCATCACTTTAGTTGTCCTCAGTCTCTATAGTTTTTCTAATCCTTTCATCACTTGTAGTTGTGTTTGAAGAAATGGCTATACCCTATCTGTTTCTGTGCCACACATAGAAAGGAGCTGATTGAAACAAGCAGAGATAAATCTCCTCCTGTGTATATATATATAGGAGGAGTATAAATAGTATATCGGCTGCGGTTCGCAGCCGAGTGTGAAGCGGCTGGGATGAAGATCAGCTCCTCCAAGTCAGAGGCCATGGTAAAGAAAAAAAGAAAAGGAAAAAGGAAAGGAAAAGGGTGGCTTGTCCTCTTCAGGTTGGAGGAGAGTTCCTGCCTCAAGTGGAGGAGTTCAAGTATCTCTTGTTCACGAGTGAGGAAAGAATGGAGCAGGAGATCGACAGACGGATCGGTGCGGCCGCCACAGTAATGGGGGCACTGTGCCGGTCCGTTGTGGTGAAGAGAGAGCTGAGCCGAAAAGCGGACCTCTCGATTTACCGGTCGGTCTACGTTCCTACACTCACCTATGGCCATGAACTTTGGGTCATGACCAAAAGAACGAGATCCCGGAAACAAGCGGCTGAAATGAGCTTCCTCTGTAGGGTGGCCAGGCACTCCCTTAGAGATAGGGTGAGGAGCTCGGCCATCCGGGAGGGGCTCGGAGTAGAGCCGCTGCTCCTCAACATCAAGAGGAGCCAGTTAAGGTAGCTCGGGCATCTATATCGGATGCCTCCTTGACGCCTTCCTCGGGAGGTGTTCCAGGCACGTCCCACCGGGAGGAGGCCCAGGGGTCGGCCTAGGACACGCTGGAGGGACTATGTCTCTCGGCTGGACTGGGAACGCCTTGGGCTCACCCCAGAGGAGCTGAAGGAGGTGTCTGGGGAGAGGGACCTCTGGGTGTCTCTGCTGAGTCTGCTGCCCCCACGACCCGGTCCCAGATATGCGGAAGACGACGAGTACGAGTAGGATAAATAGTATATGGGGTTGGACAATGAAACTGAAACCCCTGTCATTTTAGTGTGGGAGGTTTCATGGCTAAATTGGACCAGCCTGGTAGCCAGTCTTCATTGATTGCACATTGCACTAGTAAGAGCAGAGTGTGAAGGTTCAATTAGCAGGGTAAGAGCACAGTTTTGCTCAAAATATTGAAATGCACACAACATTATGGGTGACATACCAGAGTTCAAAAGAGGACAAATTGTTGGTGCATGTCTTGCTGGCGCATCTGTGACCAAGACAGCAAGTCTTTGTGATGTATCAAGAGCCACGGTATCCAGGGTAATGTCCGCATACCACCAAGAAGGACGAACCACATCCAACAGGATTAACTGTGGACGCAAAAGGAAGCTGTCTGAAAGGGATGTTCGGGTGCTAACCCGGATTGTATCCAAAAAACATAAAACCACGGCTGCCCAAATCACGGCAGAATTAAATGTGCACCTCAACTCTCCTGTTTCCACCAGAACTGTCCGTCGGGAGCTCTACAGGGTCAATATACAGGGCGGGCTGCTATAGCCAAACCTTTGGTCACTCATGCCAATGCCAAACATCGGTTTCAATGGTGCAAAGAGCGCATATCTTGGGCTGTGGACAATGTGAAACATGTATTGTTCTCTGATGAGTCCACCTTTACTGTTTTCCCCACATCCGGAAGAGTTACGGTGTGGAGAAGCCCCAAAGAAGCGTACCACCCAGACAGTTGCATGCCCAGAGTGAAGCATGGGGGTGGATCAGTGATGGTTTGGGCTGCCATATCATGGCATTCCCTTGGCCCAATACTTGTGTTAGATGGGCGCGTCACTGCCAAGGACTACCGAACCATTCTTGAGGACCATGTGTATCCAACGGTTCAAACATTGTATCCTGAAGGCGGTGCCGTGTATCAGGATGACAATGCACCAATACACACAGCAAGACTGGTGAAAGATTGGTTTGATGAACATGAAAGTGAAGTTGAACATCTCCCATGGCCTGCACAGTCACCAGATCTAAATATTATTGAGCCACTTTGGGGTGTTTTGGAGGAGCGAGTCAGGAAACGTTTTCCTCCACCAGTATCACGTAGTGACCTGGCCACTATTCTGCAAGAAGAATGGCTTAAAATCCCTCTGACCACTGTGCAGGACTTGTATATGTCATTCCCAAGACGAATTGACGCTGTATTGGCCGCAAAAGGAGGCCCTACACCATACTAATAAATTATTGTGGTCTAAAACCAGGTGTTTCAGTTTCATTGTCCAACCCTTGTATATATATATATCAGTCTAGAATAAGGTATTATTATTTCTGAAGGCGGTTATCTCACTACTGTACATCTCCTATCCAGTGAGCTGTGCATCTGAATTAATTAAACTTTAATTGAGGAGAATCATTTTAAGGTTATCTAATTCTCAGAAAGTTATTCACGCTGAGATAAACTCAACATCTGCTAAAGGGAAATATATCACAAATTAAGAGGTATTTCTTGGTTTATTTACTGCTGCTGCTTTGAAAGTATTGTGTTTGCTCACAGTGGTAACAGAAGACAATTACCCTCTATGCATCCTGCATGCCTTTGCAGAGATGAAGCAGTGCAAGAGTAACAGTCCATTCTTCATGCCAGGAGGTTATTTGTTGTTTTTTAACGTTTTTTCTGCATGTGCAAAATATAATAATAAGAGGAGAGGAAATGGGGAAGAAGAGCTAGATATGCATAAAATATGGGCCATACAGCTAATGAATCTACTTGTCATGTTTCCATGGAGCATCACACTGGCTCATATTGGTTTATTATGGAAGAGTAAGCATGTTATGAATGTGTTTTGATGTTTTCGTGTCCTGGTGTGATGGACTGTGGTGCGAGTGTTATCACCACACTGTGCAGGAGGGCTCGGAAGGGAACAAGTCAATGAAATGAAATTAGTGGAAAGCCATAAATATCTTGTAACATTGTTGATGGTTTGCATGATTTTGGCCCGGTGCTAAATGAATTCCCATAATGTCTGTGTTGAAATGAAAACCCTTTTCAGTCAGGGATATTAAATCGTTTATGCTCACAGTTTCTATTAAAGCCTGGTTTGGCCACTGAAGCAGGGAGGAGGTTTAATGAAAAGAGACAGTAAGGTTAGCAGTGAGGAGGAAGGGAGAGTATGGAAGAAATTGTTGGAAAAATGTTTATCAAATTTTTAAAAATCCAATGAGTTTTATAAAACATTTCTAACCATTAAAGTGATTAAACAAAAATCAGGTTGATTTCTAACTGCTGTCTATTTGTGCTGTGCTCCACAAAAGTACCTCTTCATGGGACTTGTGTTGAGTTGAATCCATTTGAACCCATTACAAATTAGCATGGGCCAGATCGTACCTCCTTGCAGCAGGGAGCTGGGCTTGAAACCACAAGCGCAAGAATGCAGACCGGATTAGCAAACTAGAGAAAAAAAGCTGGTTTTGTTAGAGTTGAGCTACAAAAAACAAGATGCACGTCTGCACAAAAGGTACAGCTGTAAATTAGCCCCTTCAGTTTTAACATCTGTTGCATTTATAGTAAACAACTAAATCTTGTCTTCATTTTCATTTTTTGAGACCTTGTTACATGCTGCAAGTACAAGACAGCCATTCTCAGGTTGAGCCTTTAAGCCATTTAAAAAATTCCATTTTATTTATCCTATTTTACTATGATACCTCCAAATAAAATCCAGTGCAAACAAAGCCAGTGCAATGCTGGAATTGTGAACTTTGGGACTCTTTGCCACCTTGCATTCCTGTGTAAACACCGGTAAATGAACATGTGACTTCCTGACCCAGCTGGGCACCAAGTGACCGCATCGTGTGTCTTTGACCAATTCCGCTGTGTCTAGCGGACACGACGATTGTGACGACACCATCTTCTCGGTTTGGTCTATTAAATGCCTTTTCAATTGGAAACCAGTCTTTCGCCCTGAACAAACTTTTTACAATGCGAAAACTGATGTTCCTTCCTGTTCATTCATTTAAACGAACTCTGTCCTGATGGATGTTCTGTCCTGGGGATGCCTCGCCCCTCTCGTCATGGAAGAGGTCTTGCGGTGGTATTCAGAGAGAGTTTGTCCTGTAAAGTAATAAACGCACAAACCTTTCTTTCATTTCAATTTCAAATGGTTAAGGTTGGTTCTTCAGACTCTTTTTACTGTGTGCTGGTTTGTCGCCCTCCTAGCTATGCTGCTGCCTTCTGAAATGATTTTAGTGACTTTTTATCCTCAATAATAAAGTTGGATAATGTTTTAATAATTGGTGATTTTAATATTCATGTTAATGACAGCACTTCTTGTCCAACTTTTAATTTTGAGCACCCTGTTTCTGGCCCCACCCAACAAAAAGGCCATACTCTTGACTTGGTTTTTTCATTTGGCCTAAATGTTGTCAACCTCTGCATGGAGGATGTCCATATGAGTGATCATTACTGTGTGTTATTTGAGCCTGTGTCTCCTGAGATTAGGTCACAGAGCATCATCACCGAAAACACGGCTGCTAAGTTCTCTGCCATGTTTGCCCTGTTGCCCTGTTTTTTTGCAAATCAGATAGCAATAAATTTATAAAGTCTTTCATTCGCAAAATTCAGGATATTAAGGCTAAACTTCCAAAGGGCTCGTTTTGTGGCTTTGTTGTTGAGCCTGCACCCTATATGTGGTCCTTTTGGAATACTGTAACACAGGGTGATATCTCAGCTCTGGTAACCAGAATGAAGCCATCTTTTTGTCCTTCTAATGCTCTACCTTGAAGACTCTTTTTTAAGGTGTTTGATGTCATTGGTCCCTGGGTTACCAAACTGATTGTTGTTTCATTATCTTCTGGTGTATTTCCCAGTTCTTTTAAATATGCCTTTGTGGAACCACTTCTTAAAAAACCTAATCTGGACCCAACTGATCTGTGAAACCTCAGACCCATATCAAAACTTCCGTTCCTGTCCGAAGTTTTAGAAAAGGTTGTCTCTGATCAATTAACATCCTTCTTAGAGAATTGCAGAATTTTTGACACATTTCAATCTGATTTCCGCCAGCATAACTCTACGGAGATTGCCCTGCTTAAAGTGTCTAGTGACATTTTGATGTCTGCTGACTCTGGAAAATGGACAGTTCTAGTCTTGTTGGATCTCTCCTCAACATTTGACACTGTTGATCATGAAATATTGTTCACTTGACTGCGCAATTTCGTTTGTATGTCAGGTCCGGTTTTAGCATGGTTCTCCTCCTATTTGTCAGGTAGGAGTTTTAGTGTCTCGACCAACCATATTATGTCTGACTCTAAAGATCTGCTGTGTGGAGTGCCTCAACGCTCAGTTTTGGGCCCAGTTTTGTTTTCACTCTGTGTTCTTCCCTTAAGAAAGATAATTCAGGAGTTTACTAATATGTCCTATCATTTATATGCTGATGATATTCGGCTGTATTGCTCCTTCAAGGCCTCTAAGCTCCAGAAATTGAACTCCTCAATGAACTGCCTTGTAAAAATAAAACATTGGCTAGGCGCAAACTCCCTGCAATTAAATGCAGATTAAACTGAGGTGTTGGTGGTTGCCCCTGATGATGCTATTCCAGGGATCTACCAGTTTTTGGGTGATCTGAGCTTGTCTGCTAAATCAAGCCTTAGAAATCTTGGCGTTATCTTTGACAAAGCAATGTCATTGGAGCATCATTCAAAGGAGCTGACGAGAAACCGTTTCTACCAGTTGAGAAAAATCTCTAAATTAAAACCAATTGTCTCCAAAGGCGATCTTGAGCTGATTATCCATGCGTTTGTATCTTCTCGTTTAGACTACTGTAACTGTTTTTTTGTTCTTGTCTAAACAAAAAGGAACTGTCTCGTCTGCAACAGGTCCAAAATTCTACAGCTAGAGTACTGACTCGCACCAAAAGAAGGGCTCATATTACTCCCATTCTAAAAGTCCTCCACTGGCTCCTAGTTTTTTTTTCGGATTAATTTCAAAATCTTGGTACTGCATTCAGAGCTCTGCATAGTCAGGCTACCTCCTCAGAGACCTGTTAAGTCTTTATACTCCCTCTCGGAGGCTGAGGTCGCCGGATCAGAACCTTCTCATGGTCCCTTGCACCCATTTAAAGTCCAGAGGAGATCACTCATTCCAGGCCATCGCGCCGAGGCTTCAGAATGATCTCCCATCCCCATTATGTTCTCTTGACTGTGATGATGTCTTCAAGAGCAAACTTAAGACCCACTTGTTTCTCCAAGCTTTTTAACTACAGTAGTGATGGGGTCGTATGACCTCCGTTCAAATTTTTACTTAATTTTACCTCTGTGCTAATTTTTTACAGTATTTTATTTTATTCCACTGAGATGGCGAATCTATCTGTATTTTATTGTATTTGTGGTACTTTCTGTAAAGCACTTTGTGACCCTCCCTTGTCTGTGAAAGGTGCTATATAAATAAACTCTACTTACTTACTTACTTACTAAGGACTTGTTAGAGAACAGAGGGAGCAAACAACATAATGATCAAGGAACATAGCAAACAATATCCCAAACTTTGAACATCCTGCTGATCATTTCATCATCTGAAAACGAATTGCCATATTCCAGCGTCATTTTTTTCTTACTTAAAAGAAACTTTATGGCACAACAGCAAACCTACTAAGACATGGCCATCTACTCAAAGGACAGACTGAAATAAAGCTCTACGAGGTCCCATTTGAAGCTTACATCAACCAATGGCAGCAAACACAAGAAATAAAGTTCTCCAATCAAATGAGACAAACTGTTACTTTTTGTTCAACATGCAAAATTATACAGTAGCTACATGTGTTGGAAAATATTTCACATTACACTGAACATACTATCCTCATTGTGAACATGGTGGTGGCAGCATCATGCTACAGGCCTGCTTGTCTTTAGCAGGGACTAGGACTAGGCCCCCTGCTGGACCCCCTGCAGTTTGCTTACCGAGCAAACAGTTCGGCAGATAATGCTGTCAACTTAGGTCTACACTTCATCCTGCAACACCTCGACCGTGCAGGGACGTACGCCAGGATCCTGTTTGTAGACTTCAGCTTGGCCTTCAACACCATCATACCAGACATCCTCCACCAGAAGCTCACCCAGCTCAACGTCCCAGCCTCCACCTGTCAGTGGATCAACAGCTTCCTGACGGACCGACAGCAGCAGGTAAGACTGGGGAGCATCTTCTCCTGCACCAGATCAATAAGTACTGGCGCCCACCCGGGGGTGTGTTCTATCCCCACTCCTCTTCTCCCTGTACACAAATGACTGCACCTCAGCGGACTCGCCCATGAAACTCCTGAAGTTTGCAGATTACACCACTGCCATTGGTCTGATCCAGGACGGTGATGAGTCTGCATACAGACAGGAGGTGGATTGGCTGGTACACTGGTGTTGTCAGAACTACCTTGAACTCAACCCACTCAAGTCTGTGGAAATGGTGATGGACTTTCGGAGAACACCACCCCCATACACACCCCTCACCACCCTCAACAACACCGTGTCAGCTGTGGACCACTTCAGGTTCCTAGGAACCACCATCTCTGAGGACCTGAGATGGTCCTCACACATAGACACTGTTCGAAAGAAGGCCCAGCAGAAACTGTACTTCCTGAGGCAACTCAAGAAGTACAACCTTCCACAGGAGCTGCTGGTCATCTTCTACACTGCCATCATTCAGTCTGTCCTGTCTTCATCCAGCTCAGTGCGGTTTGGCTCATCCACAAAACAGGACAGGTCCAGACTGCAATGAATAATCAGGTCTGCAGAGAGAATAATCAAGGCTGACCTTCCCTCTATCCAGGACTTATACAGGTCTAGGATCAGGAAAAGGGCAACTAAAATCTCTGCAGACCCCACACACCCAACACATAAAATGTTTAGGCTTTTACCTTCAAGTCATTGCTACAGAGCGCTGTCTGCTAAAACCAGCCGCCACAGAGACAGTTTCTTCCCCCAGGTTGTTTCTCTGATGAACATTTAATAGAGTACCAAACAACTGCACACTAAAGTTTCAAATGCACCTTTGTATATATGAATATTTAATGACATAAAGATATATGCATACATATATTTAAAATATATTTAAAAACCCAGAGAGCAACGTGTACCGGAGTCAAATTCCTTGTTTGTATGTACGAACTTGGCAATGAAGCTGATTCTGATTCTGATTCAGGAAGCAGTTGAGAGTTGATGGGAAGATGGATGGAGCTAAATGCAATAAAGGGCAATCATGGAAACAAAAATTATCTAATAATGGTTCAGTTGAATCAGTGGGGTAGAGTAAAATACCACACTATTCAGATAATTTTTGGAATTTTTTTTTTTTTTTTTTTTTAACCGTGTCCTGTCTGGCAGAGTAGCGCTCAGAGTGCCAACAAGAAGCCCAACAGATTTACTTTCACAAGTGAAGCATTACAGCTAACACTTTAATGCTCTGCTTCACATTTATAAAAGAAACTATTAGAAACTGTTTAGGGATTATTTCAAATGTCGCGGACACGGAGATAGAAACGAACAGGGAAAAATAAGAAGCACGAAAGAGAGAGAGGTGGGGCAAAAAGGAAAAGGGAGAGAAGAAGAAAGAATGCTGCAGAGAAAGGATGAAGAGATTACAAGATAACACCCTGCTCGCTTCTACACCTACACAAACATACATAATAACAGCTTTTTTACCGAAAAGTGCAAGGTACGTTTGAATGCAAGATGTAAATGTAAGTGGTAAATGCAGCTCAATATAGAATATTTGTGCATCTGTAAACACCTGAATCTAAACATCAGTGGAGAAACATTATCCAGCTCAGCTCTACCATCGCCGTTCCAAATGCCGGTGACCCCAGATCTAAAAAGAGGACACAACCCCCCCACTCCACATGCTGCTTCCCCTCCACGCCACCCTCTAGCCCGCCACCCCCGAGAGAGCCGAAACACCAGTCCCAGCATCCGACAACCCCAACCCCAGATGCCAACCAGCTGCTCCTTCTCCCGGCCTCCGACCCCAGACGGCAAACAGCGAAACAGTATCAAATTTTAAAACGTCAGTCAGTTTTCTATACCACTTCTTCCATAGTGAGTCGTGGGGAAGCTGGTGCCTATCTCCAGCAGTCTATGGGCAGGAGGCAGGGTGCACCCTGGACAGGTCACCAATCCATCGCAGGGCAACACACAAACAACCAAGCACACACCCATTCACACACCTAAGGGCAATTTAGAGAGACCAATTAACCTAATAGGCATGTCTTTGGACTGTGGGAGGAAGCCAGAGTACCCGGAGAGAACCCACGCATGCACGGGGAGAACATGCAAACTCTGTGCAGAAAGAACGAGGCAACAGCGCTACCAACTGCGCCACCATGCAGCCCAATTTTAAAATGGATGTTTTTCCTATTTGAGCATCATCATTTCAGCATCATCCCACAAAAACATGAATTTCAGGGTTGGCTTCTCCATGTTGCCTTTAGGTGTGAGGTTGTTTGCATGGTTGTATCTGTGTTGCCCTGAGATGAAATAGTGTCCATCCAGGGTGTACTGCGTCTCTCTCCAAATGACCACTGGAGATAGGCTCCTGGGGCCAGGATAGAGCGGGAAATTTGACAATTAATAATGTACTGTATCTTTTGTGTTTTATTTCACAATCATGTACTGCTCCATGTTAGTTTATGGCATAAAATCCATGTAGAACATGTTTAACTTTGTGGCTGTAAGGCACTGTACTGCACAAGTTGGCTGAGTAAAATGCTTTTACTTATTAATCTTTTTTACTTGCTGCTCTGTTATTAACGTCTGAGCAAGTCTCCAGCATCACCTGCAGCATGAATTGACTAAAATCCTTCTGTCTTTCACTTTAATTTTTGTTCTCATTACAGAATTGCAGAAACTACATCTGTTACCAAAAACTCAGACTACACCTCCAGCACATGCTCACCTCACATTCTTTAAAGGATGTCTAAGAAGACAGCTGTGTCAGAGGATGGCAATGTGCAAGAAAAACATTTACTCCAGGAGAAAGCAGGGAATAATTACTTGTGTGTCGCTCGAAATGAAACAGTTGAACAGATTAGAGTGCCTCCTCCAGCGCTCATTAATCAAGCACACTGGAATTAACTTTCAATTGACTTTCCAACCCCTCCACATAAATAGATGAGAAATGGCCTGGGCAAGCATTCTCTAGTTCAAACATTTTCTCACGTTTGTTTTCATTTAAACCAATGCACTACACTTCTGCCTTTTGTGTTGTCATTAGGGAGAATTTTAAACTTATATTTGATTTCCAAGACATGAAATATGGTGTTCACACCTGCACCAAGAATAATGGAAGCGCTTGATGTAATATCACCATATGTCAGTGTTTGTTGTAAACTAGAAGTCTGAATTAAAGTAAAACCATCTTGTCTGTTAAGATCTGTTCACTACAACAACAAAAAAATCAGTGAAGCTATATTTCCTAAGAAACATTTTTACTTATTTTCCTTGAAGACTTCAATTTAAATGGGTGGATTACTATTTTTCCACAGGGGGATCCCTTAACTAATGACTAGCAAGCTAATGGCTAGTTCAAGAAGGACCAAGACAAAAGCTGACTTCTGATGTCTCAAAAAAACTACAATCTTAAAACAGTCAAAGTGATTCATGTGAATGGTGTTTTATGAAACTTTTATCTGTTGTCACATTTGTTTTGGGTGGTTATTTACACAGAAGCTGATGAATATTTATGGGAAATGAAGGTAGGAGTATGTTAACAATGGTCTTTGTTCAGCACATGTGTACTAAACGAATACAGCACTGTTTTTAACCTTTACCTATAAAAGGTAAGAAATCGGCAGACTTGGCAGAGTTTTTATGCAAGATGCCCTTTCTGAAGCAAAAGGGATTCGAATCCAGGCTCCTCATAGCAAAGATGTGGAATTAGCCTGCTACACCACCACAGAGGGAAATGCTTTAAACCTTTACCTATGCAGAACATTTATCGGTGCAACTTAGGAGCAGGAATCTTCATTCTGCATCACGTTTAAAAGCGGCACCAAGCTATCAGTTAAGTGTACTGTTTGGGACCATTGGGTTCTCTATCAAATACATTGAGGATGGAGAACAAAAGAATGGAGCTGTTGGTCCATTTGTTTGCTACTATACCTCCCAGTGTCATCTGCTACTATATACTCCAGTATGGTCTGCTACCACAACTCCCAGCAGGCATTGCAGCTGATAGGAAGGGGCGTCGCAGCTCTGATGTCACAGTGGGCTATATAAGGACACGGAAGACGCGCCACCGTGGTGGAAAACTCACTATTCCTTTGTCTTCACTCTTAGCGTTTTTCCACTGGTTGCCACCTAAACGTTTTATGACCCTTTTTGTTTCACTGAGCTCCAACTTTGGGGGTTTTATGACTGCAACCTGGTGGAGGCTGCTCCCAAAGCTTCGCCCAGCACCATATTTTCTCTTGTTTTGCCATAACTGCTGGTTTGACTTTCATACACACTCAATGTTGTTTTATCTTGTTTAGTTATTTTACCCCTTTTGTGTAGAACTTTTGCATGCTTAATTAGGTGAAGATTATTAAATCAGAATAGCGAGGTGAATCAGGGCTGTTGATTTAATAAATATTCACGTAGATAAAGAGAAAGCGTTTGTGTTCATTTTGAGCAAGAGTGATTTGTCTGTCAAAATAAGGTCAAAGTTCCCCCACCTTCGGTGAAGCGGTTGATTAAATAGTGACATCTAGTAATAGTTATCAATTATTACTGAGAATTTAATAATTTTAAATATCAAGGGCCTTGTAATTACAACACCAGAGGACATCTCTGATTTCGATTCATAAGTAATGATTTTTGGTTAAGAAATTCTTTTTTTTTAAATTATAATTCTTGATAAATATTAATTAATCAATAATCATAATTCTTACAGAGCAAATGAAAACTTTATGTCAGTGTTGTTTAACAGTGATAAGCTTGTTCTTTGCTAAACCTAATTACTCACTTGAAATGTTATAAAGCTGAATGTAAACATCACTGGTATGAAGAAATCAAAGTTAATCTGAAAACCCAGCTGCTCATTGCAATCAACCAGCCACAAATACCATGTAAGTCTTTTTAGCAGCAGGCTGATAGTCCTTGTCTTTAGCCCACCAAAACATTTTTTTTAGTATTTATATTATATTATTTGGCCTGAACAAAGAGCGTGAATATCAAGCTTGATTACAGTAGTCATTTTAATCAACTCCAACCACCTTTCAACCAAATTTAAACATCAATAGATTTCTTCCTGTTGGAAAAATGTATATAAGTTATCATTGTTTAGTTTAAATCATGTTTATGTTTCTACTATAGTTAAGATGATTCCTATGATTGTTTTTTTAGTGTGAAAAAGTGTTTGTGGAAGGTTAAGGAATGCGGTCTGCAGTGGATCACTCCCTGGACATGACAAGCTTATACCATACATGGGAACGACTACACTTTTAGGTTGAAATCCATGTAAGAATTGGCTGAACCAATTCCCGCTTTTTGCTTGTAGGAATGTGAGTTGTAAATAAAAGGCTGGTGCAAGGATTCTCCCTTTGTGAGAAGTAAGTCGCTGTTCTGGCAGAGGACTGTCTCACCCTTGCAAGTCAAACTTACTTGGCTCACTTGTGTCACTTGTCTGTGTTTATCAGCTTTCTAACTCTATCACTTCCTATGAAATTCTTTTCACCTTTCAAACACAATTTCACATTCTTTAGATTTCAATTTTTCTATTTTCTTTTCTATGTTTGGGTCTTTTCTACATTCTATAAAACAATTGCCAAGGTGGCCAGGTCGTGGCTGAATGGATCAATGTTTACTGTTACACATCAGATTCCGGCCTCACTTTCATTATGGTTTGCCATGATCTGCAACCTTGTTATGCTGCAAAAATATCAATGACAAATCACAGCTAGAAGCACATGGAATCAGCTCGGTGCATTATATTATTTTAGCCCAATGTCAGGAGGACAAATTCCCCCACATTGATGTTTCTCAGAAGATTAAAATACAGGGGTTCTTGATCCTCTGCCGCACGAGCATTTTAGTTTTCCTCTATCGCTCCCTGAAGCATTTCACTCTGACAGGTCTCTTGAGGGAAACGGCTTTAAAAGACCCTCTGTTGCACAGAGTAACCCATAACCTCTTTTACTCTATCTTTTTCTGTTGTTCTGCCTTCTAATCAGCCATCAGGGATTGTGAGTGTCTTCAGTTGTGTGTTTTTTGAGCAGAGAACAGCAGTGACCTGCAGTCCTGTGCAACCTCTTCGACCTCAGCCACTGCAGTCCCCTGTGGCTCTCTCTCACACACCTTAACTACTGTGCAGCCTTCCCCTCCACACTCACCTCCTTCTCACTACACCACCCACATAACCTCTCAACTGGCAGAGCCACATAATTAATTTCTCTGGGAGACATGCTGCTCATGTTCATCTCTATCTTTAATTACAATCATGCAAGAGGGAGCTTCAACAGGAGGGGCAAGATAGGCGGCTTTGATGTTGTCTGCTCCTGGGCCTCCAGTTCTTTTCTTTTTATGTCCGAGCAAATGGCAGACCGGTTATATCCCAAGCCTATTCATACTGCACAGCCTCATATTCTCAGGCAGTGATGGACATAGTCTCTTTGTCCACAGCAGATTGTGAAAGCTTGGATTCCGGACTGCTGGTTTTCAGGCAGTGGCATTGAGTTAACAAGGCCAGCATAGTTTTCTGCGCCAAAAGTAAATTCTAGTTTGGCCATCTGAACACTTTGATCCCCACTGCCAGCAAGACCTTGCCTGTTTTTGTTTAAAAAAAACAGTCAACAGGGCTTTGTATGTGAACAGAAGGGTGGCTAAACATTTGTTGTAGGTTTCATGAAATGCCCTAAATGCACTGTGCATTTGAAAGGGAAATGTAATGAGATTAGGCATAAAATTATACATATAAAATATTACATTCCATAACATTTTTTGCCTCTCCTGTATATGTTACGTAAAGGAATTCATTTTTGCAGCTATTAAGCAACTTAGGAGAAATTTATAGAAACCAGATTTTAATATAATTTGCACTTGTGTGTTGGCACTAATTTGCACCTGAATGCACGGACCTGTGTGTGAATGTCTGTGCTGACTGAATAGTGGCTAAGGACCCATTTCTGCGTGTCTGAAATCAGAGCAATGGCTTAGGTATTGGCTACTGGTTATTTTGGAAACGAAATGGGGAAGACCATGCGCCATTTCAGACGGAGTGAATCTGCCGCTTCCAAGAGTCTGACTGCATTTTACCCTGAACTTATCCTGGGGTTATTTTTGTTTTGTATGACAAGGGTAAGAAAAGCTGATTATATTGTAAGATATCGATTTCACCCAAATATTGTGGTTGCCACTGGGGCAATTTTTAATCTGTGCTATTTGGTTCACTGCCCAGGATGTCATTCCAACAGGGGACGGCACAATACACCTCAAAAAAAAAAGAAAGTTATGTCAGTTGCACCACGAATCAATTCTCTTTTAGTTACTTGCACGTTCAATCAACGGGGAATATACGGCCATTTCCCTAATGATGCAAACGTTTTGTAGAACCCTGTTCAGCACTGAATTGAAGGCCTTTTTCTATTTTTGTTAAGGAATCTGGACGACATCCAATAATTTCCTTTTCAAACTATAATATACTTTCGCCAGACCTGAGCTGGGTTGTTCTGCACTGAACAGACACCGTTCGAAAACACAGGCCAAAATGTTTGAACTTTGTTCCATTTGTAAAAGCAGAGAAAAAGAGCATGCTCAATACTTTTTTGGCGGTAGGATCAACTAGATTGAGACAAGCATAGACTTTGAATCCACAAATTTGATCAATCGAATCAATTTGTGAAAACAAAAAAGTAGTTTCTGGAGCAGAAGTTCTTGCCCAGGGCACCATTTATACAAGCAGTGCTTCTAGCTGTCACAGTTGTATGAAATGTTTTAATAAGAATAATATATAAGTGGGTAAAATAAGGATGACCTGCTGGTTTTCCATGTTTCTTCAAACTGGATTCCAAACACAAGGTACAGTCTCTCTTTTTTATCCTTAAATGCTAAAATATTTTCAACTACAGGTTGATTCAGTGAAAGTGTGTTTAAAATTAAATAGTTTTTGGCATGATCTAAAGTCTGCTGTATCTATTTTTTTCTTGTGGTTAAATTATGAATTCCAAATGCAACCCCACTTTAAAGAAACAGCAGTGGTTTGATGGTGAGGTGGTGGTAGGTACAAGCACGGAGTTAAAATCTGTCAAGGACTAAATGTAAGGTGGTAAATTATTGGGGTCAGCTATAAAGATGGATGTTAGATGACCTCACTTTATTATAATCATATCATGAACATAGGTAAAAATTGGCTGATTTTGTCTTGTTGTGGTTGCAATGATTACTTCTAAAGAAAATGATCCTTACTTTGCATTTGAATGGCCTCAAATCGAAGAATGTATCCGCTTAGCATATTTAACAATTCATTTTCTGGATCATCAGTAACATCAGTGTAAGACTCTAGACATCCTGGCCAATATGGTCAGCAAGTGCAATAAAGTAAAGCAAATCTTGCCTAGAGGAAGACAAACCTACTGTTGAAACCAAGCAGGGCAAGACATTTAAAAGTTGCATTTATTCAGAGTTAAAGCCAAAAGCTGAGATGTTGAAAATTAAATTTCAAACAAGTTGTTAAAAACAGCCAAACTGCATGCAAAACTTGAATGCTAAAACCTTGAAAGCTTTTGATTCGAACAAGACATCTCTTGTATACTCCAGATCCACACTAAGTAGCTAGAATCAGCGCTTTGAAAAGAAATAAACACTCCACCATGTTACTTGATTGCCTCGGGATATATCAACTCTTTTGCCCTTCCACAAGGGAGAGAGTGCAAGCCAAGATGGAGTGAAACATGAGAGGAAGCTATTAGCTAAATTCCAATAGATTAACCCCTCCAATTTTCTTTAGATGGAGGCAAAACCTTTTAATAAGCACAGAACAAATGCACAGTTCACAAAAGTCAGGTACATACATTCCAATTAGTCCTAACCATTGAACAGTACAGTCAGAGTTAGTTATATAATCAAATTGGATAAAAAGTTTTTCTGTCTAAGGAAACCCAGCAGATTGCATCCAGTCAGTGACTTGCAGCTTTCCCTCCTCCCGTATGAGCATGTAGAGACAGTGGACAGTCACTGGCGTTGACTTTGCAGCAATCCCTCATACTGAGCATGCATGTAGCGACAGTGGAGAGGAAAAACTCCCTTTTAACAGGAAGAAACCTCCAGCAGAACCAGGCTCAGTGTGAGCGGCCATCTGCCACGACGGACTTGGGGTTAGAGAGAACAGAGCAGAGACACAAAGAGAACAAAGAAGCGCTGATCCAGGAGTACTTTCTATGGGAAGGAAAAGTAAATGTTAACCAGAAAGAAACAACAACTCTGAGCCAGTTTTCAAGGTTAGAGTCTGAAAGAGAGCACATATAATTAGTTACAGTAAAAGCTCAGTCAATTGCCATGTCTAGGAGAGAGAAAGGGTTAAACACTGAAAGATAGGGCCAAGTGGATCATCGGTAGAGGGTGAGCATTAAGTTGTTGCCAGCAGAAGCTCGGACGATGCCACTCTCCAGAAAGGTGTCACAGGTAGACACAGAGTCAGGCCAGGTGTAGCTTCTAGGAAGAGAAAAGAGAGAGAACAAAGTTAAAAGCTGAAATAACAGCAAATAATGCAAAATTGGAGAGTAGTGTGAGAATGTAGCGAAGAGGGTGAAATTGGTCATTATGTCCTCCAGCAGCCTAAGCCTATAGCAGCATAACTACACAGAAAGTTTCAGTTCAGATTATTTAAATAAACAGCGCTTATTTTTAACAATGTCATTTCAAGGCGAACCACAAAGGGTCCCACTGATGGTCATTGTTATACTAAAAACCACAAGGATTGGGATACCTCTCTCTGTCAGACTGATTATAACCATTGGAAAAGAGAAGGGGTCATACAGGTAGTTATGGTTGAGGTGCAAACACCTCAACCATAACTGAGCCGGTTTAGGCTTAACCTGACTCCCCCTTACTCCATCCAACAGGGAGGGAGGAAGTAGACAGGGTGTCCGCCTCACGGACCCACACCGGTAGCTGGTTCCACATGAGAGGAGCCTGATAACTAAAGGATCTGCCTCCCATTGTACTTCTAGAGACTCTAGGAACCACCAGTAAACCTGCAGTCTGAAAACGAAGTGCCCTGTTAGGAACATATGGAACAATCTCTCTGATGTATGATGGAGCTAAATCATTAAGGGCTTAATATGTGAGAAGGAGAATTTTAAATTCTATTCTGGATTTAACAGGGAGCCAATGAAGGGAAGCTAAAATAGGAGAAATATGATCTCTCTTTTTAATTTTTATCAGAACTCTTGCTGCAGCATTTTGAATCAGCTGAAGGCTTTTAACTGCATTTTGTGGACATCCTGATAGTAAAGAATTACAATAGTCCAGCCTTGAAGTAACAAATGCATGGACTACTTTTTCAGTGTCACTCCTGGATAGGATTTTTCTAATTTTGGCAATGTTCCGGAGATGAAAAAAGGAAATCCTAGAAACCTGTTTAATATGGGATTTAAATGACATATCCTGGTCAAAAATAACACCAAGGTTTTTTACTGTATTACCGGAGGTCAATTTAGTGCCATCCAGGTTAAGTGATTGACTAAGCAGTTTCTTTTTTAAAGACTCCGGTCCAAAGATGAAAACTTCTGTCTTGTCTTAATTTAGAAGCAAAATATTTAAAGTCATCCAAGTTTTTATATCTTCAAGACATGCTTGTAGTCTATCTAACTGGTTGGGTTCATCAGGATTTATGGATAAGTAAAGCTGAGTATCATCAGCGTAACAGTGAAAATCTATCCTATGCTGCCTGATATTTTGACCTATTGGAAGCATATATATAGTAAAGAGAACTGGCCCAAGTGCTGAACCCTGTGGTACTCCACAATTAACCCTGGAGTTTAAAGATGATTTATCATTTACATGAACAAACTGGAATCTGTCAGACAGATAAGATTTAAACCAGCCTAGCGCTGTTCCCCTGATCCCTACAGCATATTCCAGCCTTTTTAAGAGAATATTATGGACGACTGTATCAAATGCAGCACTGAGATCTAACAGAAACAGTACAGACACAAGTCCATTATCTGAGGCTATAAGAATATCATTAGTGACTTTCAGCAGAGCTGTTTCAGTGCTATGATGAGCTCTGAAGCCTGACTGAAACTCTTCAAACAGGTCATTGCTGTGTAAATGCTCACACATTTGATTAGCAACTATTTTCTCAAGAATTTTAGATAAGAATGGAAGATTGGATATAGGTCTGTAATTTTTCAAGTCATCTCGATCAAGCGAAGGTTTCTTAAGTAAAGGTTTAATTACAGCTACCTTAAAAGCCTTTGGTACATATCCATTTACTAAGGATAAATTAATCATATCTAAAATGGGGCTGGTAATCAGAGGGAACACTTCCTTAAATAATTTGGTTGGGATTGGGTCTAACATACAAGTTGAAGGTTTAGATGAAGCTAATATTTCTGATAACTCAGGAAGCTCCACAGGATCAAAACAGTCCAAACACAGATCAGGTTCTACAGTTATTTCCAATGTTGTCTCACTTGCTGAGGATGAAGTAATCATCTGCGGGAGTATGTCAACGATTTTATTTTTAATAGAATCAATTTTATTTAAGAAGAATCCCATAAAGTCATGACTGCTAAGAGCTAAGGGAATGGATGGCTCAACAGAGCTATGACTCTGTGTAAATTTAGCAACTGTACTAAAGAGAAACCTAGGATTATTTTTGTTCTCTTCTATTAATGATGAGAAATAAGCTGTTCTGGCTTGGCGAAGTGTATTTTTATACAACAGTAGGCTATTTTTCCAGATTAAGCAGGAATCGTCTAGTTGTGTAGAGCGCCATTTTCTCTCCAATTTTTTAACATTGTGCTTTAAAGTACGCAGATCTAAATGAAACCAAGGAGCCTGCCTCCTATGAATAATTACCTTCTTTTTCAAGGGGGCTGCATTTTCTAATGCACCACGCAATGATGAAGTAACACTATGAACAAGAGAATCAATTTGTGAAGGGGCAGAAACAGAATTATTGTCTTCCACTGTGTTTTTCAGTGATAAAGGGAGGAGGGAATTAAAAAAGTGGAACAGATTCTTTAAAGGTTGTTACAGCATCGTCTGATAATGATCTACTATAACGAAATTTTCTTTCGGGGTGGGAGTACTTTTTTAAAATTAAACTCAAAGGTTATTAAGAAATGGTCAGACGGGGACAGGGTTATGAAAAATTTTGTTGTGGCCTCTTTACACTCAATGCCATATGTCACCCCCAAGGTCCAGAGAATGAAGACAAAGGGGGGTAGGTTTTTTAAAATGTTTTGAGTAAAGCCAATTGAGTCAAAGATAGCATTAAAGGCTATATTTGGCTATCACTTTCAGTGTCAACATAAAATTTTAAAAAATCCCCCACTATAATAACTTATATTTAATTTATAACTGTATAACTGTTTAACCAAAATCAGATAAAAGGTCTGAAAATGATCTAAAAATTGAGAGTAAGGGCCTGGTGGACGGTACAAAACAAAAAAACAGAAGTGGTTTTAGTGCTTTGCAATTTGGGAATGAGGAAAACTAAGGATTAAATATTCAAAAGAGTTGTAAACTATTTATTGGTCTGGGGCTAATCAATAAATCCGGGACTGAAAGATGGTTTAATCCCCCTCCCGCCCCGTAATTTTGAGGATGTGAAAATTTAATAATTTGTAGGGGTTGAAATGTTTTAGTAAAAATAATCCTCTTGCTGCAGCCAATTTTTTGAAGGGGAAAAAAATCAATCTGATTGTCCCCAATCAAGTCACTAAAATGCAATGTCTTTTAAGAGAGAGTCTTATGTTCAGTGGCCCCCATTTAATTGTTTTATTTTTTTTTTAGTCTGAGTTGGTTTATTTTTTTTGAGATTTTTTCCCGATTTCCCCCCTTTTTGATTATTTTTTAATCTATTCAGTTTTGGGCCGGGGCGAGAAAACTGTCTTAATTAAAGGGAAAAGGGGGGGGTGGCAGGGAAAAGAAGCTGCCCGAGAAGGTGAAACTCCCACCCCGCTTTTCCCGGTTTTTAAACCCCCCCTTTTTCAAGGGTTTTTGGGGAACTTTAAAAAATTCGGGGCCCGATTCCCCAGAAAAAAAGGTGCTCCCCCAAAATGGGATGGATGCCGTCTCTCTAGATCAACCAGGTTTTCCCCAAAATGTTCGCCAAATTATCAATTTTAACCCCACCCTTGTTTTCTGGAAAACCACCTGGACAGCCAGCGGTTTAATTTAAAGCATGCGGCTAAACATGTCGTTCTGGGGGAAAACGGGGAGGGGACCAGAGAAAATTACGGAGTCCGAAATTTTTTTTGGCAAACTTTTCACACCAAAGGGAAAACTAACTTTGGTGACTCNGTATAAAGAATCTTTAATCTTTAATCTCTTCTTTTTTTTACTTTAATATTACACATATGCCTATTTTTTATTACAAAAATACTTTACAGAAAGATTTCAAAGTTTTATAACAACAATATGTTATCTGTCCCAAGCAGCAGGACTGCTGTAACAGTTATATTTGCAACCTGAAAAATATTACAAAAAGGAGAGAGCAATGACGTAAGGAGCACTGTCATAAAGTGGGTTTTTGATGGACCAAAATGCAGGGAAGAACTCCTAAAGCTCGAGGTTTTCAGGTAAGATGAGCCTTTATTATCCATGGCAGGACACAGACAGGGTAGCCAACACACGAGATCGCACATACACATAACATAAGGAACCAGCGGGGAACAAAGGAAACAAACGGGCATAAATACAAAAACAGCAGGGCAGCAGGGGGAACCAATGACAAACGTGACAAGACAATCAGGGAAAAACACAGAACAGGTGTGGGCTTGGGGTGCTGGGAGACAGAAAACAAAGGACTAGACCAGGTAGTTTAACAAAAACACAAGCAGGTATGACAAGCACTGTCTTTATCATCCAGATAGCTTTGTTTAATCTTGTTGATCAAGAAATTATTTACAGTGTACAACATTAATGTATCTCTATTACATTGTTGCCATAAACCATGATTTCTTTCCCACAGGTAATAATTAACTTCAACTCTTTCACATTACTACCCTTCCCTTAGATAAGGACCACTAGGTATAGTGCACTGACATGATTACTCAGCTGTTCTTAAAGCTTTACTAAATTTAGCTACATATTAACTGGTCGGGAGACTAAAATGTACATATTAGCTTAATAATGATCAAAAATAAAAATAAATATGCCATTTAACATGGCATTAACCCAACTTCTCACTTCTGAATACACATGCTTAATGGACAAATAACAGTGTCTCTCTACCTTTAACTTTAGCTAGACTCACTCTCAGACTCACAGCTACTTTATGTTAATTACAATATAAAAGTGAAAAGCACACAGAAACCCGTTCACAGTATCATCTACTGACAAAATAATATGAGAAGACCTTACTGAGTAGGTCTGGTGTGTTTTCACTGTGTACTGAATGAAAAATAATACAAACAGGATAGAGCAAGACAAGAGCGCTGCCATCATCCAGGAAAACTGTTTTGAGGAAAACAGTTCGCTGCAAAACCAACCTGCAGCAACGCCTCCCAGCAAAGGTTCCAGTCTACTGTTACCAGTCCCCACCCTTATTAAACGCAGGAAAGCATTGAATAAAGACAGATTATTACATTGAAATGTAAATAGAATATTATGGTATATAAAAATTTAAATGTAAAAGAATATTTCCAAAGCAGACCATAACCAAAATGTGGTGACATATTTTTGGGTACACCACAAATACATTAATATAAAGAAATGAGTGACCCTGGTTAGAATTTATTAATTAACCATATGATTAGGCACTCTATTGGTCAAAATCAAAAAAAAAGAAAAAAAAAAAGAGAATTTTGAGAAAGGTAAAACAAATTTCTTTAGGGCCTAGGTTCAGGCTATTTAAAGTAAAAAATAGGCATATATTCAAAAACCTGTAGAGGTCTGTGAATGTACACAAATGTACAACAAATGCACATAAAGTCTACTTGTAATTGCGAAGGAGTTGCTTATAGAGCAAAGATTGATGGAGTAACAAAGAGTAAAGTAATATAAAGCCATCAAGAAGAAAAACAGCACTTCATAAAGACAAGCCATGAAAAGAGTGATTTAGGCACAGAGTAGTGTAGCATAGAGTTCAAGCAGAAAAAGAAATATGATTCCACAACATCATCAGGCACAAACATCAGAGGAACGGCCTGCAGGAAGCAAACACCTTTTGGATGTACACTTGCACAATCGTCTGTGTTTGAAATAATTATGACTGTGTTAGTCTGCATTAGACACCAGCAACTAAAAACAGCAACAAAAAAGGTATCTCCAGAATTTGACAATAAATTAACACATCTTACTACAGCTTTAAATCAAGACTGATCTATAATCAGAGTTGTTGTTGTTTCATTAGAATAATGATAAAACAAGTTTTATTTTACCTTCCGCATGCACTAAACTGCTTGACCTCTTCAAGTGAATGAGCTAACTATGGACTACCACAACCATTAGGAAGCACACAAAGTGCCTGGAACAGATGCTGAAGACAATAGAGGGTTATTTTTTATCTTTTAATTGAGATGAGGAAGACATTTCAGGATCTATCGACAATGAAAGAGGAGCTTTATGGCGTGTCAAAAAAAAGGTGGATTTTCCATTAATCATCACATTTTTTAACTGCTCACAGTAAATCCATAAAAACTACAAAAATATCCTTTTGTGTAACCATGCAATAATTATTAAAATCACATTTAAAGCAGTAGAGGAAACAAGCATATTCTGTTCTAGAACGACAATGGAGGCCTGTGTGGACCCACATATTTCCTGCATATATTATCGTCTTATCTTTTGCAAAAATATAAAAAAGGTATCCAAAAGAAATGAGTATGAGATTTTACTTTTTTCACATGTAAAAAAATGAAATTAGTAATTTTTGATTATCAATTTAAAAAGAGTATGATAAAAAGGGTTAAGAACTAGAGTTAAAGTAAAAAAACATTAAGGGTGACATTTCAATAGCTATACATGAAAGAGATAAACGTTAACCTTTGTAAAGAGAATAAAAAGGAATGAAGAATGGTTTTAAGCTGTAAAAAAGAGAACGCTGTAATAAAGGTTTGAGCAGCACCGATTAAGAATAAACCCTCTTTTTTAAGAGGAAGTGTAATGTTGAGTGAGAAAAGGAATAGAGCAGAGTTAGGAATTGGGGAAGTGAGAGCTGTAGCTTACAGACAAGGCTGATAAATGAGGCGGGGGCACAGGTCAAAGAAGAGGCCAGCAGACAGCAAGGACCTGAGGTGATGATGGATGTCGAAAGGGGACACGACTCGGGAAATTTCAGAAAAAAAGATCCCTTATTTACGGGTACCAATGGGACAGCCAGGCAAAAAACCACTGGCCAATGAGCAAAAAGAGTTTGGGGAAACCCCTCTATAAAATGGGCAAGAATAAGGGGAACCAGTTGGGTTTTTTCCTCGAGAAGACCAGTGAAACAAGATCGGACGAGAAAAGATGCTTAGATGGAAGAAGTACCAGGGAACACGCCCGCTGACATGGCATTAAAAAGAGGGTCAACCCGTGAGCCCCCAAGGACTGTGCCTCAAAATTTAAAAACTGATTTCATCTACAGCCTTTTTTACCAGACAACAGAAGTGAATTGATGGTGAAAAGGATTGCTTAAGTCTAGGTCCGGAAGCCGAAAAACACCCCAATTTTGTCCCCCGGGGTTTCCCTTTAAAATCTTCAGCCTCTGGAAAGCCATTGTCCTCGAGACATATGACAGCAAAGTTTTCGTTTAACCCTCGAAGCCGGAGCATAGAGCCTGTCACTTAAAGGAGGAAAAATGAAGTCAAGGTATCCCCCAAGAAAACCCCCTCGTTTTTACCCTAAGGAAAAGCTCCCTGGTGCATGGAGTGCCCCCGTCTTCAAAGCCCCTCCACATTTTTTTTTCCCCCATAGGAAAGGGAACGGTTGAGTTGATTTATTTATTCTATTTTTGAATTTATTGGTTGGAATTTAAGAGTTATGACCCCTGCAAAAAAGGTAAAAATTAAAGAAAGCAATAAAATTTAGTTAAAATTGTGGAAATTTTTTATTTGAGTACCCTTTTTTTTGGTTTTTATTGGTGGTAAAAAATCTTTTTGCCTGTTCTAAGAAATTATAGGAGGTTTTTTTAAAGGGTTTCCCCTTTGCCCCAATTTTAAAACAACGCCCTTTGGGGGGTGCCCAGGTCAAAAAATTAAACCCAGCCCGTATAAAGTGCCCGTTGTAATTGGGATGAGCAGCCGTTAAAGGGGTGATTGCGGACTGTGAAGACTGCCCTTGGTACTCAGTCGTCCAAGACCTCCGGTTTAAGAAAGGGCGAGACTTTGGATGTAGGCGTCAGAGGCTAGGCGAGTCATTTTCCCAACCCCAGCTTAAAAAAAACTTTCAGTGAAAACCGGGCTTATAAGACTTTTCAGGTTTAGGGGAAATCGGGCCCCCTTTTGGAGGAATAGCTGGATTGAGCAATCCCCTTAGAAAATAGGAAGTAGGTGGGAGGGGTTAGCTCATCGGACAACGAAAGGCGAAATGCCCATTTGTGCTATATTCCATGTTGTTGTAAGTAAATGTTTGTGCTGAGGCCGCTGAAGGTTTCCTGCAGTGAATCAGTCATGGCTCACAGTTCTTCCTCTCTATTCTCGAAATAGCAGATATAAAGCAGTGAATATAATGTAGCTTTTTCTGTGACAAGGAGACGAGCTCTGTAAAAATCAGATTATTCAGAGAATAAAATGTGGGTTAGAAAAACAGAATCACACCTAGACGAGTGAATAAATTTTTTGTGGGATATTTCAGCAGCCATGACACTTGCAGTTTGTGGAGCAAATCAAATATTATGCAACTGAGAAAACATTATAGTCCTATTGCCTACTGTGAAAGTGTCAGGGTTTGAAAATAGGGAGTAAGGCATTTTCACAAATTATTAGGAATGTTATGAGTTTAAGTTGTTTTAAATAATGGAAATTAGCAAGTCCTTCTCTGAGGACCAGTTAGCTAGACTCCCTCAAGAGAATTTTCTCTGACTAGTGTTTAATGAGGATACAGCACTGTCTAGTCATAAAAATTCCACATAAGCTTGCTACAAAGAATCTTAATTATTCCTTTGAGACTGGTGGGTACAATGTACACAAATCAATAGCATTACCTACATTTACAGTGTTGAATTTAACAGGAACAGCCTCTTCTCTGTTAATATTCAAAGGTCATTTTCTTTTCTTTGTGTCTGCCTTAGCAGTTTAAGTAAAGTGGGAGGTTTAAGAACGAGGTGTGCTTTGTAAAAAAACAAACAAAAAAAAGTATTATACAACAATCCAATGTTTTGTAAAACTGAAGGCAGACAGCTATATGAGCATGTGACAACAGCTGAGTTTCATTGCAGCTGAATTCAGTTCACATTACAATTAAGTTAAAAAAAGATTTGCACACTCTTTAGGACCGATTGGTTTTCAAATGTGGGCATCCTGAAGATCCACTGCTTCAGCATTAGTGACTACTTTACTTGTAGTACTTGCCCATATTAGAGTGTAGTAAATTATAAAGCCAAAGTTCTCAAGCTGCAGTAAAAGTACCACTGGTGCCTTTTTGTGGTAATCGGAAGAAAGTTTGGTTTGAATTATTTACAAGCTGAATATGGACAAACTAAGGCTGTGTTCAAATTAAGGGGCTGCGTCCTTCAAAAGCCGCATTTTAGGCCGATTACATCACAGCGATGCGATGAAGACTGTCCAAATTCAAAGGGTCCTCCAAATACATAAGTAAACCGCACTGTTGAATCACACAGTACAAATAAAAACATGTCTCAATTTTCTTTTTGCATTTATTGTTTTTATGACAAGACATAAACTAGGAGGGCTGCACGGTGGCGCAGCTGGTAGCACTGTTGCCTTGCAGCAAGAAGGTCCTGGGTTTGACTACTGGCTGGGGGTCTTTCTGCATGGAGTTTGCATATTCTCCCTGTGCATGCATGGGTTCTCTCCGGGTACTCCGGCTTCTTCCCACAGTCCAAAGACATGCCTGTTAGGTTAATTGGTCTCTCTAGATTGCCCTTAGGTGTGTGAATGGTTGTTTGTGTGTTGCCCTTCGATGGACTGGCGACCTGTCCAGGGTGTATCCTGCCTCCCGCCCATGGACTGCTGGAGATAGACACCGGCTTCCCCGCGACCCACTATGGAAGAAGCAGTACAGAAAATGACTGACTGACTGACTGACATAAACTGGGAAGCCATATAGTGGTATTGAAGGCGAAAGGATTTGAGCTAGACGAGAAGCTAATGCTAATGCTAGCTTGTCATACTGGTCTATAATACGTACATGCAATATACCCAGCGTACAACGATTTAATTGTTAGTGATATAGAGTATTGTAATATGTATGCTGTATCACAGCCGACAGTTGGTCTGGGTGTTTAACTGGGTTTCCCAGTGGTGGGATGTTATTGTTCCTAGTTTCAGGAATTCGCCGTGGTTGCAAAACTTGAGGCTGTTTGAACAAATGTTTGCTAACGCTTTATGAGAAAAGGAATGTTAAACCGTAAAGCCAAGAAACTTCCAACAGTTGGATAAATGACTTTTGGTTTGGTATGATTTGGTCAACAGAATCTTGAACCATAAAGTAGTTGGTTAAAACAAATTAAGTTCCATTAAACACTGCTCCGATATCAGGAAATACAAAAGCTAGTATGGCACAGAATTCCTTAATATTAAAGTGCTATCACTAAAGAGTATGGTTTCTTCTGCACTGGAAATGCAGAAAGAAAATGAACTTATTCAGGTTATCTTATAGGCAGAGAGAGAAGGGGGGAAGACATGCAGCAGAGCTCTCAAGGTCGGGAATTGAACCCAGGATGGCTGTGTTGAGGGCTATAGCCTATACATATGGGGCACCCGCTGTACTGCTACACCACGCAATGCCCTGAATGTAAGGTATTATTGATATTATGCTTTTGGTACATTTAAAAGTTAGTACTTTAATAATTTAATTGAAGTGGAATATTTGATAAATTAAGAGCATTAACACTTGCTCTGTTATATAACCAAATAACCAGTAAAGTCATTCAACACTTCCCCCTTCACTAAAAACATTGATGTGAAACATGTTCATTGTTTCTTACCAAAGACAGCACAGTGCTGCGATGTGCTGGGCTGAGTCGGAGCTGGTGCCAGTGTTGAAGCCTTAGATGATGCGGGGGCAGAAGCAGGAAGGGTCAAAATTATGTTACAATTATGTTCAAAGAGATTCTGGAACCCCCTGGGCCTCCTCCGAGGACACGCTGGAGGGACTATATCTCTCAGCTGGCCTGAGAATGCCTTGGGCTCCCCCCGGAGGAGTTGGAGGAGGTGTCTGGGGAGAGGGAAGTCTGGGTGTCTGGTTGTCCTGGATAAATTGAATTCAACACATTGTTAAAGGCAGACTGGATTACATTCATCTAATGACTGTTGTATTTTAGACACCTAGTCTTAACTCAGAGTGGTAAAATGGACTTTTAAAAACCTCTGAATTCAACAAAGCTGAGAAGAATTTGATCTTATTTAATTTCAACTGAAAAAGAGTGGTCATAATGAATGAGAGAAACACAGAGTGCACAAAAAATTCTAAAAGCAGAAAATCAAACCCATAGTCGCTCAAATAAATCTAAATTGTAGTATGGATCTATATTCACCCTCCTTTACTGACACCTCTAAATAAATTCCAGTGCTACCAAATGCCTTTAGAAGTCACCTTATTAGTAAATAAAGTTCATCCTGAATGCACCAGCCCCATTTTGAAATATGGATGGTGCATGAAGTGGGGTTGCTTTTGTTCGACAGTGCAAGGTTGTACAAAGTATTGACTCCGAGGGGCTATCTACAAATGTTCTCCACACTTTTCAAATCTTAAAAACCAAGTATCATTTTCTTTCTACCCCAAAATTATGCTGTACTTCATGTTGGTTTTAAACATTTCATTTAAAAAAAAAATGGAAGATTCATGAGGCATGAACACTTTTGGAAGTGGTAAAGCAGTGGGAAGTTGAAGAAGGCACAGTGGATTAGAGTTGAACACAAATTACTGTAGTAAAAAAAAGTAAACACCAGAAATAGGTTATGTTAGGTGCAGTACAGCAGATCAGGGACAGACCGTGTCATCATAGCTTGGAGTACAAACGTGTTGTACAGAATGTTCAGTTCATTTGTTTGTTTTATGTGACGGCAGGGCGGGGAGTGCTCAGCCCACTCCTGACTGTCAGCATGTTCCAAGCACACTGGGGAACCATCATCTGCATCAAACCACCAAATATGAGCTCTCAGTGAAAATGATTAGTCTAATCTAATTCGTCACTGAGCACAGCCTCAGCTGGGTCTCTGTCCTCAATCACACACACACACACAGAGTGTCCTGTGCAGTACAACATCTTCCCTGGAAAGAAGACTCACTATTCAGTTGCATTTCTTCAGCAATCCAATTAGGTTTGATTTCTATTCAATTACTGCCCCGTTAAGGAGTAGAGTACAGATCCATTGAATGAACTTTACTTGGGAATTCCATTACTTCTGAGAAAGTCATTCAAGTCCATAATGTGGATGGGAAGCAGGTCATAGTAAAGAGGCCAACATTAACCCTCACCATCTTCACTGTGAAGTGGAGCCATAAGCATCTGGAGTTATGTTGTCAGCACCACCTCAGGGTCAAACTGGGAAATCACGTAGGCTCTGGTTTAACAGAAAACTCTAGAGCCTCACACAGGAAGACATCTGCTACATGTGAAACCACAGACAGCAAACTGTCAACACCTAGCTACTGACACGTAGGTGTGTGTGTGTGTGTGTGTGTGTGTGGGAACTAGTAGCAGAAGACAGGACTGTGAGTTGAAAAGATAAGTCCCAATGATTCTTGGAAGTAGAGCACACAGCCATAAATTATGACCCAAAATTAAGACCACACTAAAACTTATTTGAGTTGTCTTATACGGTGGCTTTTTACCATTATTTTCACATTACAACCACAAATTTCATTGTATTTTATTCTGACACAGTGTTTTATGTGACATAATTAAAATCTGAAAAGTTTGAACAGCATTTTAATCTCCCTCCTTTACTCTGATAAACGCCATACAAAAGTCCTATTTAAAATCTGCTGGTAGCTACATTGGAATTTCATTTTGTGGCCAAAGTGCATATAGTGTTGCACTTGACTCTGAGCACATCTTCCCCCTCTATGAAACATGGTGGTGGCAGCATGTTGCTGTGGGGATGCTTTTCTTACGTTAATGGGAAGATGTATTGAGCTATTACAGGCAAATTCTGAAAGAAAAGGTTCACGTTGCAGGAGGACAACAACTCCAACCACCCAGCCATAGCTACACCGAAATGGTTTAAGTGAAAGCACATTGAAGTCTTAGAATGGCCCACTTGAAATCATAATCCACTTGAGAAGCCACTTCGTCAATGCCCTCCATCCAGTCTGAATGGACAAAACATTTGTAACTGCAGCAAAAGGTGGTTCTGCCAAGTACTGACTAAGAGGGAGTGAACACTATTGTGTTCTAGTATTATTATTCTATTACTATTATGCACTATTTGTTGGTTTATGTAGTATACAAAATGCCAATAAAATATATTTGTTTTTTGTTGCATTGTCATCCATTCATTCATTCACTCATTCCCTCATTCATTCATCTTCTATACCGCTTATTCCATAGTGGGTCATGGGGGAGCTGGTGCCTTTCTCCAGCAGTCTGCGGGCAAGAGGCAGGGCAGACCCTGGACAGGTCGCCAGTTCATCGCAGGGCAACACAGAGTCGAACCCAGGACCTTCTTGCTGCCAGGCAACAGTCCTACCAGCGTGAAATGGATCTAAGAACTGTCATTACTTTTGGAAGAGACTGTGTTTTTAAGCATTGAGATTTTCATTTTCTGAGTGAAAAAAATGTGGGGAGGAGATCATGCTTCATCATGCAGACTTGTAAATTACAATCACCTGAAGCAGTCTGATTAAATCTAAAGAAATATGTGCATCACTGGCCTCCATGGTGTGATATACAGGGGTTGGACAATGAAACTGAAACACCTGGTTTTAGACCACAATAATTTATTAGTATGGTGTAGGGCCTCCTTTTGCGGCCAATACAGCGTCAATTCGTCTTGGGAATGACATATACAAGTCTTGCACAGTGGTCAGAGGGATTTTAAGCCATTCTTCTTGCAGGATAGTGGTCAGGTCACTACGTGATACTGGTGGAGGAAAACGTTTCCTGACTCGCTCCTCCAAAACACCCCAAAGTGGCTCAATAATATTTAGATCTGGTGACTGTGCAGGCCATGGGAGATGTTCAACTTCACTTTCATGTTCATCAAACCAATCTTTCACCAGTCTTGCTGTGTGTATTGGTGCATTGTCATCCTGATACACGGCACCGCCTTCAGGATACAATGTTTGAACCATTGGATACACATGGTCCTCAAGAATGGTTCGGTAGTCCTTGGCAGTGACGCGCCCATCTAGCACAAGTATTGGGCCAAGGGAATGCCATGATATGGCAGCCCAACTATCACTGATCCACCCCCATGCTTCACTCTGGGCATGCAACAGTCTGGGTGGTACGCTTCTTTGGGGCTTCTCCACACCGTAACTCTCCCCGGATGTGGGGAAAACAGTAAAGGTGGACTTATCAGAGAACAATACATGTTTCACATTGTCCACAGCCCAAGATTTGCGCTCCTTGCACCATTGAAACCGGCGCTTGGCATTGGCATGAGTGACCAAAGGTTTGGCTATAGCAGCCCGGCCGTGTATATTGACCCTGTGGAGCTCCCGACAGACAGTTCTGGTGGAAACAGGAGAGTTGAGGTGCACATTTAATTCTGCCGTGATTTGGGGAGCCGTGGTTTTATGTTTTTTGGATAAAATCCGAACATCCGTTTCAGACAGCTTCCTCTTGCGTCCACAGTTAATCCTGTTGGATGTGGTTCGTCCTTCTTGGTGGTATGCTGACATTACCCTGGATACCGTGGCTCTTGATACATCACAAAGACTTGCTGTCTTGGTCACAGATGCGCCAGCAAGACGTGCACCAACAATTTGTCCTCTTTTGAACTCTGGTTATGTCACCCATAATGTTGTGTGCATTTCAATATTTTAAGCAAAATGTGCTCTTACCCTGCTAATTGAACCTTCGCACTCTGCTCTTACTGGTGCAATGTGCAATCAATGAAGACTGGCTACCAGGCTGGTCCAATTTAGCCATGAAACCTCCCACACTAAAATGACATGTGTTTCAGTTTCATTGTCCAACCCCTGTATATGTATACAAGCTTTCCACATCAAATACTTATCCCATTTTTAAGGCTGGTATGGATCCAAGAGTGAAGCTTAACCATAGGAAATTGTTTCTGTGGATATTTTTGTAGCAGGCTGTATGGTAATATACCTCTCAGAGTAAAGGAAGCTCCAATACAAAGAGGATAATTTCTGTTACAGATAAGTGCTGATATGAAACTGAGACAATGAGTTGTTCATGGAGGCATATCTATAACCAGACCTGAAGGCATTGCATACACTTTTTAATATGGGGTAAAAAAAACAAGATTGTTTGTGAGACAAACTTAAACTCCAAAGCTGCCTTTTATCTCCCTTAAACTGAATCTTTCCTGTTTCTCTTATGCACATGAACACACAAACACTTTCTATTGAGAGCTCTTACATCTGAGTTTATCCATTATCCATACCCATCAGCATCAATCACTCAGCCCATAACCGCTCCCTTGTCCACAGTCACACACACTCTCAGGTACACACCCCCACACACACACGCACACACACACACACACTCACACACAAACACCTAAGCTATGATAAACTTCACAGCTGCGGAATAGACTGTCCGCGTTGTTTTTACTGCTGTGTGCGAGATGCTGATACTTCTGAGCTCAGTCTATTGATTTTGTTGTCTCACCCTAATGAGCCTTGCGTCATCTATCACTGCCTTTGCTAGCACTCAGCTTGCCTGCCTGACTGGAGCGCTGAATTAAGAAGGGACAGGGGGCTATCACCTTGCCACTTTGTATGTATCAGTGAGAGTTTTCTGAATGGCATTTTTGATAGGCGTGGACAGTAATAAAGATGGGAAAAAGTGGGTTGTGTTTCTGCTTGAGATATGTGATGTGAGGAGCTGCAATGGGATAAGTGCATCCTGACATGATTTCAGACCCCTTTGTCACTAACATATGACCTTAAAGGCTCTTGCCTTTAACACTTGCCTCCTTATGTCATGAAAATGCTTCTGGGTTGTTTGTGTGTGTTGCTGTGCAGGTGATAGTATGCATGTTGTGCAATCCCAAGATCAGGTGTTGACCATGATGATGATGGGGAATTTTAGAAGACAGCTCTCTCCCATTACTTACTTACACCTCTTAGATTAGAGGCTCGAGATGAAACACATCCGCGCACTGCAGCTTCTTCCCTCCCACCATCCTTACACCTACTCAGCCATTATAAGGGTTGTTACCATGTTTTGAGTCTTTGTTGTCCCAAGCAGTGTTCTGATGTTGCTCCATCCATCGTTGATGCATTTACAATTAGCAGGTTCACAATTTCCAAGGTTTACCACAGTTTCAATGTGATAGTTCAAAGGTGTAGTTCTTTGGAGAGGCTTTAAGCAAGATTTATCTTACCTTTGTAGATATCTCTTAGTATATTCACCATGAGAAAATAAGTTAGTTTTCTGTACTAATGGGTCTTTGCTCTTGACCTAAAGCATTGTCAACAGCAAACAGGAATTTACCCTACCTAAAATGACAGAAATATCAAAAATCATCATAGCTAATGGCTGGTTCACACGGCAGAATTTTTATGCAGATTTCTGACCCGATCTTCCCCAACATGCCTCGATCATCATGATGGCTCTTAAGATAACATTTTGAGATATTCCGGTTGTGTTTGGTGTGTTAAGAGTGATCTAGTCTGCTTGGAAGGACATCGGGACCACTCCAGCCTTGTGTTGGATTGTCTTAGCCCGATATACTACTGTGTGGGGTGTTTCCCAAGGACAAACGAGCACACAGCCTGTTGAATCTGACGTGTGGCCAGTTAGAAAGCCAGGTGACACAAACCCGAAGGGGAATTACTCTGAACTCACGTTTGATCCCGAGAGGTTTTGCGAGATTTCCCATCTGAAATTGCAATGTCAGTCAGTCAGTCAGTCATTTTCTACCGCTTATTCCATAGTGGGTCGCGGGGAAGCTGGTGCCTATCTCCAGCAGTCTATGGGCGGGAGGCGGGGTACACCCTGGACAGGTCGCCAGTCCATCGCAGGGCAACACACAAACAACCATGCACACACTCATTCACACACCTAAGGGCAATCTAGAGAGTCCAATTAACCTAACAGGCATGTCTTTGGACTGTGGGAGGAAGCCGGAGTACCAGGTGAGAACCCACGCATGCACGGGGAGAACATGCAAACTCCATGCAGAAAGACCCCTGGCCGAAATCGGAATGTTTGTGAGTGAAATCAGTTTGTGTGTGGTGTGTTGTGCTTACCGTGTGGCTATACACCTAAAAAATCAGAACAATATATGAATAGCTGTATGGTTCTTTACAATATAAAGCAACTCTCACCACCTGGCGCTACACCCCATTCATGCTAACTTCTTTCTTGTTAAAAAATGAAGAAAAAACAGAATAGTTTTGAAATGTTTGGTAAAGGAGAGACATGGACCCCTTGCCCCAGGACATGGACTTGGTTCCCACCAGAAAGAACTACTTATCAATCTTTTCACAAGGTAACCATATTTTAAAATCAACAATTGCAACAAGCTGCCGAAGTGAGCATGTCCGTCAGTAAAACTAAAACGCCTATCACACTAGTTTATCAGTTACCATTAGCTTGTTAGGTGACAAACAGCGAACAACAGGGAAAAACTAAAATTTACCAGATTTTGTATATTTCAGCCCCATAATTAAATTGAGTTAGGTTTTTAAAACTGAATCTTCAACATGTGATGAGTGTCATTGGTACACTAAATTGCTGACCTGTGTTCTGTCACTCTTCCCAAAATTTTTAAGTGAAACAAACATAAAATCAATTCAGAACCCAAAAGTGGATATTAAAAAGGTTTGTTGGGAGTGTTCCAAGTAGTCTAGTCTAATGGTTGTCTTTACATTTAGCAGTTGATCATGGTGTACATACATTGCAGGAGCAGGAGAGACGCAGACAATAAACAGAGAGAGGTAAATACTGTATTACCATCTAAATTAGAATTGGCAAAGTAATTCAGCCATATAGTCAAGAATTGCGGCAACGTTTTCTGTGCTTTTGCTTTTCTCCGCTTTCTTTCTTTCTATATCTGCTGTCACGCTCTGTTCTCCTTCCTCTCGACCCTTTTCTCAGCTCTCTCACACACCAATGCTCAGCTCCTCCCTCTTGCATTTTACATTAGTCTGTCACAAGATTCAACTGAAGTAATGAGGTAAACAAATGTGGATTCCAAATGTTGATGTGTTTCATTCTATTAAAAGTGGAAGTAAATAAAATGTGTGACATTTCTTTAGTTTCAAGTAACGACTTACTGGAGGTCAATTACTTGTGCTTAATAGACATAGCTCCTATGCTGCACAGATGGCACTGCTGGGTCTGTTTACAATGTTGCCAACTCCTCAGGAAGGAAAGTAGAGATTGGCTGTCTTAAAGTCGTTAGATGACGTCATCACCTAATTTGCATAATTTGATCAAGGCTGTAGGAGCATAGGCATAACTTTCTGAAGGACTGATGTGGACGTGTCCCCACCAATATTTCCCACACCTTTTTTCCTTTCTGCGCAGCTACATTTGCAGACAGTAAACTCGGGGGTGCCCCAGCTGTGGTCTTTTGTTCAAAGTGGTTTTTTTCCCCGGGGAGTGGCCCCAAAATGGGGGTTCCTTTTTCCCCCCCTTTTTTAAAACATAGGTGGGAAGGGCCCAGCCGGGCCTGCCCCAAACCGGGTTTTAAAGTGATTGGATATTTCACTTTTTATGGTCATAAATAATTTTCCGGGTTTTTTTTCAAATTCTATTAAACTACTCGACGAGGAGTCCAAAAAACGCGTGCTGTCAGTCTATTTCACCGGTACTAAATGTTTCGGTGTTTAGATTTATTAAAAACTTTGGGAAGCTAAGGGGCCTGTTTTTGTTTTTAATTTTTCCCAAAATTAAACCGGTAGAATCGCTTGGTGAAAAATGCCAAACCCAAAAAGCCCCCTGGGCATTTTGGGAAACTTTTTTTACCAAAAAAAAAGCAAAACGTTAAGTCTTTAATTTAGGTAAGGGGGTTTAATAGGGTTTGTCTGCCCCCAAAAAAACCGAAAAAAGAAAAATTTGGGGCCCCTTTTTCACTTTTAAAGGAGAGAAAGGGACAAAGGGGAAATTTGGGGAAATTTTTGGGCGGGTTTAAAATTTTAAAAAATTTTTAAAAAAGTAGAACCCTCTTCTTGTTATTTTCTTTTTTCACCAGGTACAATAAGCCCCCGGGGGCAGGGGTAGCATTTAAAACCCCCCATGGGGTTAGGCCGGGGTTGGCCCCGGGCCCCTTTCAAAAATTTGGGGTTTTAAAACCCTTTCCCCATGTATAGGGGGGGGTTTGCAGGAAACAAATTAATGGGGAATGCCCCAAAAATTTAAAAATTTTCCTCATTCTTTTTGGTTTTACCCCCAAAATGTTCCCGCCCCAATTCTTAATTTTCAGTTCACATGGGGGGGACCCAAATTGGGGTAAAACTTGTGGGGGGAAAAAAAAGGGACCCCCCATTTTTAAAAAAACCCCCCGGGATTTTTGACTCAACCCCCACCCCCAAACTAATTATTTAAAAATTTGTGAAAATGAAAATTTTTAAAATATAACGTTTCCAAAAGCTTTAAAAACTTTTTTGGGAAATGTATCTTGACAGAAATTTAAAAAGAAAAATTTCCCGGTAAAGCCTCAATTTTTTGGTTCCCGTTTCATTCCCCCCTTTGGGGCCTTTTTTTGAAAAACAAAATTTTTTTTACACTACCCCGCCCCGTTTGTTTTTTAAAATAATTTTGGTTTTAATTTTACCCAAGATTTTTTTGGGGGGGTGGCAAAAATTTTGGGTTTGGTTTATAGCCCCGTTGGGGGGGGGGTGGGGAGAAAAAAATTCTCTTTCTGGGCAAAATTTGGGGTTTTAAAAATGGTTGGGAAAGGGGTTTCTAAGGTATTTGGGGCCGGGGAAAAAAAGGGGGACAAACCCGGGTGGGGAAGGCGTTCCAGAAAAAACGGGAAAGGAAGCTACAGGGGAAAAAACAAGCCCTCTAGTTTGTTTTTATTTTAAGCGGAACAATCTGTTTTTTCCCTGGCAAAGGGGAGGGAATAATTTTTAAAATTTTTAATTTTGGGTAAATAAATTTGTTTGGGTTTTTAAAGTCTGGGGGTTTTTTATTAAGCTATTGGAAAATCTTTGTGAATATGGGGGAAGGGGGATGGAAGGTAAAGATGTTATTGTTGTGAATTCCAAAAAAGGGGAATTTAAAAACAAATAAAACTACTTAAAGGGGAAAATTAAATTGGGGGCCTTAATTTTCCCAAAAATTTCCTGACTGAAAAACGAAGAAAGGTTTCCATTAATTTTTTTCCCAAAGTCCCCAAAAGCTTTTGTGAAAAAACCTATTTGGGGAGGATTTTCCCCCCCGTTGGGGGCTTTTGGGGGGTTATAAAATTGGGAAAGGAAGGGATGTGGTTTAAAGCTTTTCCCAGGGCACGGGGCCGGTTTTTTGTCCACATGAAATTGGGTTTTGATACCCTTCCCCCACTTTAACCTTGCCTAAAAATAAATTTTACTAAAAGGGGGGAAGGGGTTAAAATTTTCCCATTTCCCTGTAAGGCAATTTTTGTTTTTCAAAACCCCGTTTGGGGGGAATGACAAGTTAAGGGGGTTATTTGGTAAAGGTTCAAAAACAGCAAGAATTAAACCGGTTTAAGGGGGGTTTTGCTGGTTCCCAAAGTTTTTTCAAAGAAATGGGGTTTTGGGGTGAATGGGACAACAAATAAAAAAAGGGGGAAAAAATTTCCATTAAAAGGGGGGGGCCAAAAACCCGGTTGTTGAAAAAAAAAATCTCCCCAAATTTAAAAAAAATTGGCTTTACACAAAAAATTTTAAAAAACCCCACCCCAATTTAGGGGCCTTTCCCTAAACCCTTTTAAAACCTTGGAATTGTTCTTTTAAACTGTGGACCGGGGGTTTGGGCATAAATTAAACCACCTGTCATTTTTTTGTGTTTGGGGGGTTTAAAGGTAAATTTGGGCCCGCCCCGGGGAACCGCCCTTAAGGTTGAAAATTGATGTAAAGAAAAGGGGGTGAAGGTTTTTAGGAAGGGGAAGAGGACAGTTTTTTGCTCAAAAAAATTTTTAAAAGGAAAACCCCATTATGGGTGACGTGGGCCGAAATTCAAAAGGGAAAAACATTTTTTGGGGGAAGGGGTTTCGGGGGCGCATCTGTGACCCAAAACAAACAAGGGCTTTGTGATTTCAAGAGCCAGGTATTTCCCGGGGAATTCAGCAATTAACCCACCAAGAAGGCAACCCCCCCATCCCAAAAAGGATTAACTGTTTGGACGCAAGGGTAGCTGCTGGAAAACCCATTTTCCGGGGGTTTTAAACCCCCGGGTGGTTTTTCCAAAAAACCCCAAACCCCCAGCTTTCCCAAAAAAAGCAAAAAATTTAAAAGGTGCACCTCAATCCCCCTGTTTCCCCCAAACTGGGCCGTCGGGTTTGGGGGTCCACCCGGGTCATATAAAAGGCCCCCGGGGTGCTAACCAAACCCTTTGGGGCACTCATGTCCAATTTCCCCCACAAAGCCGGTTTTTAATGGTGCAAGGGGCGCAAATCTTGGGGTCTGGACAAAGTGAAACATGTTTTGTTCTCTGATGAGTCCACCCTTTTCTGGGTTTTTCCCACATCCGGGGGAAATTACGGTGTGGGGGAAGGGGCCCCAAAAAAGCCTACCCCCAGAAATGTTTTTGCCCAAAGAGAAGCCCTGGGGGTGGATTTAGTGGTGGTTTGGGGGTGCCAAATCATTTTTGGGTTTCCCTTTGGGCCCAATACTTTAGCAGATTTGCCCAATGGGGGGCTTTACCCGCCAAGGGCTACCCGAACCCCTTCTTTTAGAAGCCCTTGGGGATCCCCAAAAAGGTTTAAAACATTTTTATCCTGAAAAGGGGGGTTTTCCCTGTATCAAAAAATGACAAAGGGACCAATACACACAGCAAGACTGGTAAAGTTTTGGTTTGATAAACAGAAAGGAAGTTGAAATCTCCCCCAGGGCCTGCACAGTCACCAGATCAAAAATATTATTGAGCCATTTTGGGGGTTTTTTTGGAGGCGGAAAGGAAAAGTTTTCCTCCCCAGTATCACGTGTGACCTGGCCATATCCTGCAAGAAGTTGGCTTAAAAAACCTTGCCCCTGTGCGAATTTGTTTTCTTAAAAGGATTGACGCTGTATTGGCCGAAAAAGGAGGCCCTATACCATACTAAAAAAATTATTGTGGTCTAAAACCGGTGTTTCAGTCTCATTATCCAACTCCCTTTAGATTTTTTTTTAAGCAAGGTTTGCAAAGGGGGGTTGATTTTTTTAGGATTATTGGCTTACACCAAGCTGGGTTGGGATCCTGGTCAGGGTCTTTCTGCATGAAGTTGACTGTTTTTCCCATGCATGCGTGGCTTCTCCCAGGCTACTAAGGCTGCCTTCCAGACCTAAAGCATGCATCTTGGGTTAAATAGTCTCTTTAAATTGCCTTTAGGTATTATTTTGTGTGTGTGAGGTATATTGTTTGTCCTGCAACCTCTATGTTGCTCTGTGATGGACTCGCTATCTGTCCATATAGTAAACACCCTCTAGCCCAACGACTGTTGGAGATCAGCGCCAACCCCTCACATCAAACATGATCGACTAAAACAAATGTTTTAAGTTATCATTAACATGGTGGAGCTTCTCAATGCTTAGTCCTTCTGCATCCTGTCCTTCTGAGACACTTCTGTATCTGCTTTGGGTTTTTCAGTCTATGGACTCAAGCTTTTAATCAGATTGAATGGTCTCATTGAGTTTAAATGCAGTGTTTTCTTTTTTTGTCTTACTTTCGTTTGTTCTTTTTGCATTTTGATCTTTTAATGCTCTATTTAAACCAATTTTTTTTTTACAGTGAAATGTTATACAACAAAACAACTGGTTCTTAAAAAGTAAAAAGTATTGATTATGCATATGGAGATTTATTATTGTTTTTAAGACATTGTGAATTTTCCTATAATCTACAAAGGCTCAAAATTACATGTAAATAAAGTCTCACTTATATTTGGATAAATGTCTTGTAGCACAGTGCAGAGAAACCTCACACTCTGTAGGCATCGACAATATTTTGCCATTCTTCTCACTAAAATGGTACTCCTCATTTAAACTGGTAGGTTTCCTGGCAGAATTGGTTGAGGCTGGGGCCATTAACAAAGCTTAATGTGCTTCATCCATTCTTAAACCAGTGTGTTTGTGATCATTTTCCTGTAGGAAGACAAACTTGTGTTCAAGTTCCAACCATCAAGTAGTTGATAAGATGAAGAATCTGGAGTTAGGCTCCTGTGTTCATTATTTCACCCACTTTGTGCAATCCAGTGTAATTAGGTTTAAAAGCCTTACCTTTTGTGAGGGACCGGCTGGGCAAGCTGGGACACGTAATAATTTCAAAACTTGGTTTTTATTTCCCCAAAAAAAAAAAAAATTCAAAAACAGTTTCAGTGCCCCCTTAAAGAGGGCCAAAACAGAAGAACTCAAGAAAAAAAATCAGGGCTTTAACATAACAAAAACCCCAACTAAATGCTCAAAAAACAAAATGACCCCCCAACAAAAACAAAGGGGACCCAAAAACACCTGAGGAAGAGGGAAGGAAAAAATCTACAGAAAATTTAAAATAAAAAAAAAACTAAAAATGTTACTTAAAATTAACTTGAAGACTATTAACAAAACAAAAAAAAAAAATCACAAAAACAAAGAAACTTATGCAAAATACAATAAAAATCCCCTGGGCTTCCCCTGGTGGGAGCCCAATGGTTCACCCAAACATCAAACTGGTTGGGGGTGTGGGGACTAATCCATTGCTTCTGCTAAGCACCGCACCGCAAAGAAAGCACAAAAAAATTTAAAATTTTGACAAAAATTTAAATTAACAAAAATTACCAAATGTGCCCGCTAAATTAGAACTAAAGTATTTCAATATTTCAAATAAAAATATAAACAGAAACCCATGTATTTATGCTGCAGTGAATGTGTATATGAAAACTCAAAATGAAAAAGTGTTTGTGTGTCGGGTTACCGACTGTGTGGCTGCAGGTGTGGCCATCACACCTTTACTGCTCAGGATCGTGTTGTTTTATTGTCACTAAATAACGCAATGTTTGTGTAGCCTGAGAATAAAACATTTGTGCAAAATATATTTAGGCTTTACATGTAGGCAGACTTAAATTTCCATCTGGCTTGTAGCATGCGGGGGAAAAAACGCCGTTAAAACAAACTGCTTACTCGGGTTTTCCTTTTTTTTAGTAACGGTTTAAAAAAAAAATTCTTTTTTCGTCTTTCACGCTGTACCGTTACCCAAAAATTAATGGGTGCGTTATAACGAACTACTTTTAAGCTCTTGTCCCGCTTCTTGCTCCATCCCCAGGGGCTAAGCTTTTTTTTTTCGGGGAAAGGGGGAAAAAAAAGGGCGGACCAAAACATAACTGATGATGATTGGCTTAGGTAAGTAAGCTTTCATTTTAACCAAACAGAGGGAATTTCTTTACAAAAAAAACCACAGCCCTGCAAGGGCAAAATACGATTAACTGAAAAAAAGGCGGTTCTGGAGGGAAAGATTGTGTTTTGAAAGTGGAAGCACAGACACTACTTTATTCTCCTTGAGGTAAATGTGAAGAATGTATATGTGAAATAAGTATTTAAACGTTCAGTGTGAGTAGGCTACTTGTCTATGTAATTCTTTATGTAACTGGCTTGTGAAACCTTAGAAAAAATCTAAATTCATAGACATCTTTAAACTTTAAAAAGTAACGCAATAGTTACTTTCCCTGTTAACTAGTTACTTTTATAGTGGAGTAACTCAGTTACTAACTCAGTTACTTTTTGGGTGAAGTAACTAGTAACTATAACTAAGTACTAAGTAACATGCCCAACACTGCTTGTAGGTGTTAGTTTTGAGGCAGGTTCTTATTTTCTTTGTCATCATTCTTTTAGTTCATGTTGATTTATAATGTACTTATGAACCATGACAATAGTGTTGTCAATCGATTGTCAATAGATTCCAGTATATGAAACGGTTCAGCCTTAGTGATTGGTAGATTGTTCTTGACGATACTGACAAATTTCTTTTAATGAGTGGGGGGCAGTCTTGTTCAGATGGTTAAAACTTAAATAGAATGGGGCTTTCCACAAGGATAATAACTTCAACCCTGTCGACCATTTATGGACTATGTTTAAAAGTCAGCTTTGTCCAGGAAAAAAACTGATTTAAATAGGCTCTAAAAATTCTGCCAACGGCAATGGCCAAAACTTCAACCAGAATCATGCCAGAAGCTTGCTGATGGCTACGAGTGTGTGGTTTCTTGTGAACTTGTTATGGGGCATTTAACCAAATATTAGTTGGAGTATATGAATACATTTTAGCCTTTTGTGTAATGTTGCATTTTCTTTGCAGGTATAGGACCCAAAGCAGTTCATTACAAACATTTTCTAAAAATATCCTTCTCCAAAAAAAAAAAGACATAACCATCCAGTCCTACAGCATCACTTTGATAAAAATTAGGGATCTAATATTGTTAAAATCTAAGTGCTGCTACTATTTGCTGGTGTCAAAGGGGATAAGACACTTGTGGAGTGCTGGGGAGTCAAGTCGCTCTCAACTGAGAGACAATCACTCCACATGAAGACAAACTGCTCATACCGGTGCCGTGCCAGCACCACAGCCTTCAACACAAGCCAAACACTATAGTTTACAGTGTGTATAAAAAGAGTATGCACATGCTGTGCTGTCATGTGACATCAGTTTGACACAAAAACAGTTTGTGACTTACCCGTAACATTAGCTGGCAGGGTTTCATGCACCCTAAAGGCTACCACTCATCCAAATGCCAAGACACACATTGAAAGAACATGACCGCGTGTGCAGGCAAACACACACACATGCACTAAAAAGACCAGCAGACTTTGGGAGCCATGACCTGACCTCTGGTACTCAGTCAAAGGGATGCTGTTAGCAGGACACAACAGCACCACTGATCCCCTGTGCTCGTCTTGTAAATTTTGCTCTTTCTCCTCGGGGGCTCAGAAGAGTGCTGTGTTGTTTTGTGAAAAGGAGGAGGAGGAGGGAAGAGGCAGCAGAACAGAGGAGTGAAGCCACTGTCTGTGTGCAAACGCTAAATCACTGTGTCTGCATGAAGGCCGGGATTGTGCGTCTGTGTATGCGCTTGTAGTGTGTGACCCGACTACAGTACATGTGCGGAAAAAAAAAAGACGAGAACAAGAGAGCAACAGTCTTGGATGAAAACATAGACCAATGTTACAGGCCAAATAAGATTAAATGCTCTAATGGCCACACTTATTTTCATTATTCTGCCTGGTTGGTACAAACCAGAGAGAACAGGCACACTACTACAAGCAGCCCTGAGGCAACAGCATCCTTATAAAAGGACCTCTCTCTATCCAATTTTACTCTGAAAGGAACCAAAAAATATTCATCCCCATTTAGAATGTTTAAAGGTTAACCTCATTTGTTTTTTTTCATTTGTACTGATGTTACAATAATTTTATATGTGCAATGCATTGGTGATGGTTGTGTGATAACACAAAGTAGGGGCTAGTCATCTGACAACATGAACAGTAACATCATGGGAGCCTCCACATGGTGAGACAAAAAGACTTGTATAGAAGCAACCTGCATGCTTTGAGAAAACATTAATCTAATTTTCTACATTTTATCATGTTACAAACACAAACCACAATGTATTTTAATGGGATTTTATGTTAAAGCCCAACAAAAAGTAGTGAAGGAAACTGATACATAGTTTTCAAATACAAATATCTGAAAAGTATTGTGTACATTAATATTTAGCCCCCTTTCATCTGTTATGCTTAATAAAATCCAGTACGATAAACTACCATTAGAAGTCCCATATTAGGTAAACAGAGTCCACTTGAGTGAGTATTTTTATCCCTGTAAAACAAGAGCTGTTTTATGAAGGACTTGGAAGTTTGTTGGATAACATTAGTGAACACACACCATTATGAAGAGCAAGGAACAGGGCATACTGGTCAGAGAGAGGTTTAAAGCCTAAAGAGGTTTAGGTCATAAAGCATAATCCCAAATGTTAAACAACTCATTTGAAATTGGTAGGAGGCACAAATGCAGACCTACCAAAACAAGGCAAGTCGATCTAAACTCATAGGCAGGCCAAGGAGAGCAATAATCCAAGAACCAGCTAAATAAATACATGGTAACTCTGAAGGAGCTGCAGAGATCCCTAGCTCAGGTGGGAGAATCTGTCAAAAGGACATATATTAATCATGTACTCAACAAGTCTGGCCTTTATATTGCCAAAAATCTGTTAGGACTTGCGAGAAAGAGGACCCCAGAATGCAGACGAGTAGGCAGCATGACGGTAGGTGAAAAACGATTTAATAAAAAAACAAAAACTCACTCTCAGAAGAGGCAGGAACAAAACAAAAGCAGGCTGGCTAGACAGGCATTGCATGGTTCACAAAACAAGACATGAGCTGAGAACAAGACATGATTTGAGAAATGTTTCCTCTAAGGAGAGTAAACCAGGTGGAGCTAGGAGACAGATTAGTTTGAAGCAGGTGAACCGGATAAAGATAATTAACAGACAAAACGTGGCTGAAGCAAGAACAGAGACTCTTGAAAACAAACAAAAACTAAAGCATGAGAGAGAAAAAAAACTGAGAGAGAAATATAAGAAAAACCCAGAAACCAAAAACCAAACAACCCCAAATCATAACAAAATCATTACGTTAACATAGGAGACAGGAAAAAGAGACTCCGGTCAGAGGGGACCGAAATTAAACCTTTCGTCCTTTTTTCCAAACACTTCAATCTGAATGCATTGTCCCCACAGTGAAATAAGGTGGTGTCAGTATCTCACTGTGGGGAGGCTTTTGTTTAGGAGGAATCGGAAAACTGGCCAGAGTCGATGGGAAGATGCATGGATCTAAATACAGGGCAATCCTGAAAGAAAACCTGTTCGAGACTCTAGAAGAATTGAGACCAGGGTTAGGGTTCACCCTCCAGCCTGAACAGCAATAGAATGATTTAGATCAAAGCATATACATTTTTAAATGGGACCAATCAAAGTACAGACCATAATCCAGTTTAGAACTTGTGATAAGACTTGAAAATTGCTGCTCAGATGCTTCCATCCAACCTAAGTTTAGGCCACTTAAAGAAAAATGGGCCAAAACGTGAAAAGCTGGATTTGCAGTGAATTTCATTCTATAAATCACTGGGGATGAACACAAATGCAAGCAGGCCACGCTGATTTTTAAAAGCAAAAAAAATAACAGAAAGGTATCCTTTTCATTCCCCTTTCACCTCAATTCAAGGCAAGTAATAGCTCACTTTTTTGAGCTGACAAAATGCAAAAATAAAAAAATAAAAGATCTTTTTCATTTTTACAGATGAGAGTGTAGATCTGCACAAGCCATCTTAAGGAGCATTAATAAATCACTGACTTAAAGGGTGGAGCAACTCATTTACCCCTCCTTAATCTAGGCGTTCTCATTAACACAGACCTTAATATGTAAATGAGATGAGACAGCATGGAAATATACAAGCCTATTACACAATTAACAGGACCACTTGATTGAGTAGCATACAAAGATTTTGTAATATCAGCATGCCTATGCACTTGCATATTAAAACAAAATAATTAAACATGGGTATGATGAAAGGTCGGACCCATTTCACTCAGTGGTAGTTTTTATTCAAAAAGGTGTACCATCCAACCTCAAACACAAAGCTTCAGATTCAGATGTTATATTACCTGGTGCCACACAGATGCAGGAGATGACACCAATGACATGAGCAGCATAGCTTCATAACGTTACATCTAATCCCATTCTAACCCTTATTACCTAAGAGCGAGATGCCATCTAAATCGGCTCGATGATTGCAACACAGATGATGAGGGAGTGAGATGGAGAGAGAATGACAGCTAAGGCATAGCATCAGTTTGACGTGATTACAGCACGGGCCTCCAGGGACCCATTTCTTGATTTAGATTAAACCACTCTCTTCAAACAAAAAGCACCCGTCTTTAATGTGGCGTATATCAGCACTCGCATAAAAATCAGAGGTTCCATCAAGTTCATGAAAAGTCGATGTGGAGGTGGGGGTTATTAAATCAACATGGAATGAGTGCATAATAGTAACAGCATCAATCAGGAAATTTGAAATCGAAAGCTGCATTTTTTTAAGTATTAAAACTAATTTTATATAAAAATCTATTGAACTACTTTTGATACCTATTTTGGAGATTATGCAAGTTATGTGTGTATCATTTAATACCATTAAGAGGACAGTGGTGTCCCAGGTGGTAGACAAAGAGAGAAGAGGAGGAACATACTTGTAAAAGGAAGAAACTTCAGAAGTTGACTCAAGGAAGAAGGTCGTCTGCACTTATTTCTTTATGATACTGTTTCTGTAATTTAATTTTTAGTAGTATTACTGGAGATTCAATCACAGATGCAAAATCTCTACTGTAATTCATTTAAAGCACTATTACCATATATTTACTCAAACCACTATTACAGAATTTTAATTTAAAATGTCAAAACCACTACCCTAATGTACAGTGATATTACTGTACTTACATTTGCAATATAATTGTTATTTATAATTTTCAATAGGCTACTCTATTACTTTTCACTGATAATGTTCTATTTACTAAATATTTAGGCTTGCCCCATTTGAATATACGAATAGCTTTACAACCATTATAGAACATTTTATCATGGTAATCATTTAAAACTGTCTTTTATTTGTATATAAAATTCCTATGTCTAATTTCATTATTTTCATTTGCTATTGAATACTTTTTCCTCTAACAAATGCATATATAAATGCAGCAAAAGGGCACTAAGCACACCCACATTAGGAGGAACTCAGAAAAAGAGAGGAATCTGATGGCTGAAAGTTCTTTCTTCTAGTCTACTTCATTACCTCAAGGAACTTCCCGTCTGAAACCAATGAGTTTTTGTGATGCAACAGATCTTTGTCCTCTAGTTGTTGACCTATGTGTGAGGTCAACAATTTTAGGTTCAGTGCCGGATCTACAGGGAGCCATTAGAGAAGCTAACATTGGAGAAATATGATCTCTTCTCAATGTTGTGGATTTTTAATAGTCTCATAATAAGATATTCCAGCAATTCAACACTAATGTAAAAAAAAAAATATTGATTAAAGCTTTTGCATTACACTGTGGCAGAATGTTGAAAATATTTGACAGTATTTAGTCGGTAAAAGAAGTCCTTGGAATATTTTTTTTCTGAACATTTCCTTTTTTTAGAAAATAACTCCAAGGCTTCTTACAAAGATTTTGGAAGCCAAGATAATGCCATCCAAACAATGTAAATGACTAGGTGTGTAACAGTGAAAAAATGCAATGAAAAATCAAATGTGACAGCAGAATTTTGGAAATGTCACTGCGTTCCTGAGGTGCTTAGAACAAAAAACAACGTGCTATGTCAGACTTAAGAAGCAGAAAATGAAAAGTCATTCAGTGGCTTTTTGTCTTCGAGGGATCCTTGTGGTTTAAATGATTGGTTTCTATTGGCCTCATAGCTATAGATCTGAATGTCAGTGGCTGAATAACGTCATTTTTTCCTGTGCTGCTGAACATTACCAAGTAGAAGCACACACTAATCAAGTAAAATATCATGACTACTGAAAATTGCTCCTCTTTTTTCAACACTGTGTTGTGGTAAGAAAATCTTCATGTTGTGTCATGACCTGGCTCATTAACCATGGCCAAAATGGAACAAATAAACAGTAGAGTGCTGTCAAAACTAGCTTTCACATGGTTTGTAACTGACATTTGCCACCCACCTAAAGATTTTATTTTATTTTTAATATCAATCCCACCCCCATATGGCAACAGCAATCCCCTACAAGAACAGCACCTCCACAGCAGAATAGCAATGGCAACTGCTTAGAAGCCATAGACCCTGATGGTGTCTGTAGGAAGCAACACCTATCCACAATGACCAAATAATAAAATCCCCAGATTTTATTGCTAACATTCCAGTACCAGACAATAAAGAACACCACCTGATGTTCCCAGAAGACACTGACTGGTCAGCGGAGTTCTGGCTCCAGGATAGAGACTTGCTCGGTATAAGTCAGTTGTTCGTAACTTTGATGGCTTAAAACATCTATAAAAAGGAAATACAGAGGTGGACAAATTTGTTGTACCAGATCTTTTCAACAATTCTTCCTTTTCCCTAAAAAGTGATTTAGTTCAAAGAAATTTAAAGCAGCCTATACCTCCGTCCCTGCAGTATGTAATACAGCAACGACAATTGTAAAAGGAAATGGCTTGTAGATTATTTTACAAAGATAGATGCAATATACAATATTGCATTAAATATTCAGCTCCTTCTGAGATGCGTTTTAAGATTGGTGTCTAATCTTATTTTGTTTATTTATTAAAAGAGTGGTTTCATTAAAAAAGGAAAAAAATAACCTTGTTTTACTCATTTAAAATTAAGATATTAGCAAGCTTGAATCCCTGCCCCCAGATTGGCAGTGTTTGATGTTTTGGATTGAATGAAGTTCACTGAGGCGCTTCTTGTACCACCTGACATCGGTGTGAGGAAACCCTGTCGCTTTTGACTTTCAGCCATGAGATGTTTGAGGGGTTTTAAGTCACCCCACATCATCTCAATGAGAACAGGGTTTGGACTGTATCAGCTCTTTTCATTTCCTAATTATCATCCAGTCTTTGTTATATTTACTGGTTTGTTTTTGGTCATTGTCATGTTGCAAGGCTAAGTTCTGCTTCACTTTAATTTTTCCTAAATATGGTTTCAAATTTGCCTTGATCACTTCCTGATACATGATAGGATTCATAGTGGATTCTCTGATGGTGAGTGGGCCAGGTCCTGCAGAATTAAAAAAATCCCCCAACCCCCGACACTCCTAACTCTGTGCTTCACAGTAGGTATAACTTTCTTTTTTTGGGATGCTGTATTTAGTTCATTTGTTTTAGTGTTCAAATAATTCACTTTTAGACTCATCCTTTCAAAGAACTTTATTCCAGTATTGCTCTGTGTTTACAATCTCTCTGGCAAACTTAAGTCTGACCTGCATGTTTTTCTTAGAAAGCTCCCCTCTTTTTAAAGTTAAACTTGTGCAGTCTTGTTCTGATAGTACAGGCATGCTCTTTCACATCAGCAATATGGGGCCTGCTGTAGGTCCCATGATGATATTTTAGGGCTTCTTTCAGCATCTTGTGGTCAGCTTTCAGGGGGAACTTGCTTGGATGGTCAGACCTGAGGATGTTGATCATTGCTCAGAATTTCTTGTTGAATATTTTACAGACAGCTGAATTGCTGATTTCAAAATTGTTTGAGACCTCTTTAAACCAGTTACCAGACTCTGAACATTATATTTAAAAACAGATATTTTCTCTAATTTTTTTTGTTCGGTTGTAATACTTACATTTTTTAGTAATGGTAATTTTAATATCAAATAACTGTCTAAATATGTTAGGAAAAAAACACAAAAGCTTGGTAAGAGATCCCAATTTTTCATCATGACTCTAAACTGATTGTCTTTCACACATCAGGAGGGGAACCAAATGAGCTGAATAAGAAAACTAATCAATACAGCTAAAACCTGAATAAAATATAGACAGAAACCTAAATAGCTACTCCCTGAGTTAAAGTAGCAGCATCCCAAAGTAGAACCAGTAAAATGCAGCAGGTTAAGGTTTGATTTACTCAGTAATGACTGTGGACCTATCAGTCTGACAGCATCTGAGCTGAAAATGTTCTTCAGCCAGGTAAGTCCTGGATGCTTTGCTGCCTCCTTCCTCAGGACAGGTTCAGCCATACAGGGGTTGGACATTGAAACTGAAACACCTGGTTTTAGACTACAATAATTTATTAGTATGGTGTAGGGGCTCCTTTTGCGGCCAACACAGCGTCAATTCGTCTTGGGACTGACATATACAAGTCCTGCACAGTGGTCAGAGGGATTTTAAGCCATTCTTCTTGCAGGATAGTGGCCAGGTCACTATGTGATACTGGTGGAGGAAAACGTTTCCTGACTCGCTCCTCCAAAACACCCCAAAGTGGCTCAATAATATTTAGATCTGGTGACTGTGCAGGCCATGGGAGATGTTCAACTTCACTTTCATGTTCATCAAACCAGTCTTTCACCAGTCTTGCTGTGTGTATTGGTGCATTGTCATCCTGATACACGGCACCGCCTTCAGGATACAATGTTTGAACCATTGGATACACATGGTCCTCAAGAATGGTTCGGTAGTCCTTGGCAGTGACGCGCCCATCTAGCACAAGTATTGGAATGCCATGATTTGGCAGCCCAAACCATCACTGATCCACCCCCATGCTTCACTCTGGGCATGCAATAGTCTGGGTGGTACGCATCTTTGGGGTTTCTCCACACCGTAACTCTCCCGGATGTGGGGAAAACAGTATAGGTGGACTCATCAGAGAACAATACATGTTTCACATTGTCCAGAGCCCAAGATTTGTGCTCCTTGCACCATTGAAACCGACGTTTGGCATTGGCATGAGTGACCAAAGGTTTGGCTATAGCAGCCCGGCCGTGTATATTGACCCTGTGGAGCTCCCGACGGACAGTTCTGGTGGAAACAGGAGAGTTGAGGTGCACATTTAATTCTGCCGTGATTTGGGCAGCCATGGTTTTATGTTTTTTGGATACAATCCGGGTTAGCACCCGAACATCCCTTTCAGACAGCTTCCTCTTGCCCTTGTGCAGCCCTTGTGCAGACCTTGTCACCATGGTAGTACCTACTTTTCTGACACTGAGATCGCAAAGCCAAACAGTGATGCAGGAAGTCAGCGTGCTTTCCAACATGTGCCTGTTTATGGTGCCAGTGGTGGTGGTGTCCAAGCCTGGCTTCTTTAACTTCTTTGGGAAAAAATGAGTTTGTGTGCATTTTTATACATCCTCAGAGTGTTGTGACACCAAGTTGGAAATCTGCACTCTAAGGTATTTAGTGCTGGGGACCATCTCCCTAGTTTGGTATCCAGTGTGCACCTCACTAAAAAATGACCACATAAAGCAAAGGGAATAGCTGTCTGAAGAGCTATGAAAGAAGATTGAAGGGTGAATGACCGTGTCCAAGCAGTTTTTTGTTGATGTGATCAAAGTCAACGAGGTTTCATGGATCAGTAACCAACCTCCCAGTACTTGAAGGCAAGAAAAAATTGCATCCCAGGTTGATCAAATGGATAGTGTGGTTGTTGGAAAAAGAGCCAAGCAAGCCATCCATGGAAGAATGCTCAGGAGGTCTTCACTACTTACAAAAAAGAGAAAAAGGCAAACTAGAAATTCACCAAAATGCAGGTTGACATGCCCCAAAGTTAATGAGGGGGAAACATCCTTTGGACTGATGAGACAAAACTGGTGCTTTTTGGCCAGTTATACCAGTTCTGTTTAAACAAAGCTTTCAAAGAAAAGCACACCATACCTACTGTGAAACATGGGATCATTTGTTTAAAATATTTTTTACTGTATCTGGAAAGACTAAACCTTGAATCAATGCAGGACACATTAAAGTCTCAACACTAGCAAGGCATCCTGAAGCCAAACATGCTGACCAGTGTTGAAAAGCTCAGATTTAGTTACATCACATGGGTGCTCCAACAGAGTAATGATCCTAGCACATGCATACAACTAAAAGCACGAAAGTTTGACAAAGAAAAGAAAAAACAAAAACACGGACCTCCATGAGCATAGACCTTAATCGCATTGTAGATCCATAGAAATATCAAATACTTCAGGTGTGGAGACGGCACACTTCAAACCTAAATCTACTTCAATGGTTTGTTCAGGAAAAGTGGGTCTCAGTGTAAAGTACAGAGAACACATGTTGGCAGTTATTGCTGCAGAGGGCACTGCCATGAAAAAAATATATATATTTGGAGTTCCACCCACACCATTTTCATTTGTTTAAATACAAAATATTTAACTGAAAAAATAATTAAACACAAAGCCTTTACAGATTTTCTTTTTAGAAAATAGCTTTACATGCCTTTATTTTCTGAATTCTGCCCTAACTCCATGACGATGAAGGGATGGAAAGGTTAATTTTTATTTCCAGTATCCAGTAACATCTAAAAATCTCTACTTTTATAAACTTGCACACTTGCTTAAACAGAAAGACAGTGACTCTTCCTAATCTACATTATACTTAACAGCTTTTCCTAAAACAACGATCTGAGAAGGAGCCACAATTGGCCTCAGCTGTGTTTGATTGAGGCAAGGATCCTACAGAATCCAGTGGGAAGCCTTGCCAACTCAGGCTCATAAACATTTATCAAACACGTTGATTTGACATAAACTGATGCTGACGCTGAAAAACTGCCAGAGATACAACTGCGAGATAGAAAGTTGACAGATAACACAACAGGGAGTGTAATCTTCCTCAGGGGAAGCCTGTGCCAGAGAAAAGTTCCTGAAAGAGATGGATGGCGATGTCAGGAATGCAATGTTTCAAGCTTAAACACATTAGAAACACAGACTAATCAAAAAAAGAGACAAAGGATGTCAAATATGACAAAAATTAAAACTGTTTGGTCAGGTTGACAAATTTGCCCATTTACAAAGTAGACTACCATTAAAGATCCAAATCCCTGTGCTATGTTAATAAAAAGATTTGTATTGAACACAGTTTTAGAAAACTTATGAGATCCAACAATTATTAAAAATCTTATCTAGAACTGGAGGCCTACTGTACTGAAATCAGAATAATAATTAGCAACAAAATGTTTAAACAGATCTTACTCAGTTCTAGGTCTATGCATATATTTGTCGGTTCATCATACTGGCTCTGAAAACTAGGTGTATGGATTGGCAAGCAATGCACTTTTTACTGAACTGTGCATAAGAAAATACAAACAAATCTATTTTGTTCCTGGAATAAAGCATTTTAGGTTGAAGGAAGTTTGTAAGTTGAACATCAGACTCCAATCTCAGACTTAGATACTTTTTAAATAAATCACGAACATCTCCCTTCTACCACAGAAAACTAAAAAATAAGCTACAAACACAACCCGTCAAATTTCTTTGTTTGACGCTAGGTGCTAAATCTAATCCCATTTGTAATATTTTAAAGCAATATTTGTTGTCTCAATGTGGAAGCCCTACCTCTAACTGTTATGTTTTCAACAGAAAGAGCCAAGGGCAGATCTACTGGCAACAGAGCTTTTTAAAATATATAATAAAAAACCTACTGGCAATGTGGCCCAAAGAAACCGGGACAAACAGAAAAAACAGGCAGACTAAAAGAGGAATGGACTAGAAGGCGGTAAAATGAAAGAATCCAGCAGTGAACAGAGAGAAATCAGGGGTGTAAATACTGAGGTAGAGGTGGAAGGTGACATTGGAACCAGATAGATTTATCAGACGAAAAATGGAGCAGCTGTGGCAGATTTAAGGTGGGGAAGCTGAGGGAGGAAGGCTAAGTAAAAAGATTTAAGCTGAAAATTATCAAACAATAATGGAAAAAATCTAACAGAGACATAACAGACATAATACCAAATATAGAAAGCACAGAACACAAGAATAAACTAAGAAACTATACACACAGGAATGAACAAATACATTAGCACCTTAGAGAACATAAATAATAGGCAGGTGGTGAAAACAGAAACACAAAAGAAAACCCCATTGTTTTCATACTCTACCGATGATGATGAGGATCCAACTTCAACTTCAACAACCACGGTTGAAAATAAGACCTCGGTTCGGTCAAGAGGTACGTCAGTTCTGTGCGAAACCCCAGTGACCATCTACCAGCATTCATCCCGTGAATTGAATGCTCCTAAGAAATCAACATACTACCTTTGCAAGGTACAAAGACCCCCGTTGGACACTCTGCAGGAAGAGTGGTCTTTGGAGCCCTATGGCCTGAGGGGTAGCTAGGGGTATATTTTCATGTATGAAATAGGAAAACTCTGCTTATATCAATTGGATCAAGATGAGGTATTTAATGGATCATTGGCTCTGTGTACTCTCACCCACAACGACTGGGCTGTGTTAAGGCTTGCAATCCCGCACCTTAATGATAGCCCTGAAACAGTCTCAATGCAGGAGAGGGAGGATGAAGAAGAAAATGAACTGTCTCCTCGACCTGCAAAACGGGCGAGAATGTTTCATATGCCATCCGATGTTGAAATAGTTGAGAGAGAACCTCTCTTTAGCGCAGTGTGGGGGTCAAAAACCACTGAAAATGGTCGCTGGTCTTTTCGGGCAAGCAGACGCAAGAACAACCGGACGAACCCCTCAGATCTGTTTGTGCTGGAGGCGTTCAATCAGGACTGTGGCATATTCAAGACAATGCTGGCTCTGCCGTTTGAAGCTTGGGCAGAGAAGATGAATGAAATTGGACAGCGTCTTTCCAACCTTTTTCACAACTCACGCAGTTGGATCGATGTCATGTCAGTGAAAAAAACGCTGACGTTCCCTGTTTTACGTCTAAACCACACCCTCTTCTGAGGACCCGCCCCCTTCCTATGATATATATTTGGGGGGATAACAGCAAGCTCACAGACACTGAGAACCGAATCCTGAGAATGAGTGAGGCAACACCATACAGGGATCTCTACAACCACCGAGCAGAGATCCACTTCTCTCCTGAGCACGATGAAAGCTTCAACATTGGACTGTATCATCCGCCTTCCCCAGACCTCTTCTTCTCACCATCCACCTCAACATCCTCATTCTCTGAGACCCACTTCAGTCCTGCATCACCTACAGAAACAACATGAAAATGTATCAACCGCCTTCTCCAGACCTCTACTCATCATCGACGCTATTCATGGCTGAGTCTGTAGACGCATGTATCCAGCCTGAAGAGAAGAAGGTGGTCGTGGAGGACGAGGTAACTACCGGCTACTCACCCTCTCCCGAAGCCCCTACACAAAACCTGGAACCGATGCAGGCCCCTCAGCCTTCAGCGGAGGATGAGAGTAACCAGGGGGATGAAATTGATGGTTGGTTCTCAACCGCCCTCATCAATACGGAGAAAACAGCGATACCTGTTTGAATTATGTCAGAGAAACAAGTTACGGGTGTATAACGAACCACCCAAGCCAGCGTCAGCACCAATGCCTGGAGGTATTGGGGGAGGATTATTACCAAGTCAACTTTCACCGCATCGTGCGATGGCTCGTAACTCCCAAACTCGCTCCTGCTATTCAGAATCTTCTGATACTTCGGCGCATACAAGCAGATCATCACAAGCAATTATCAGAGTGAGCAAAAGGCAGAGATGGCAGGAAGACGGTTGATGAAGAAAGTATATTATAGCCCTTCAAATCCGGGAAGTTTTGGGGATATAGATAGGTTGAGGAGGGTTATGCAAGATGAAACGGGAAAGAAGGTTGCAGTTGAAAAAGTTTAAGATTTTTTATCAGGAGAAGATACCTATACTCTACATAAACCTGCAAAAATAAAGTTCCAGAGAAACAGAGTTTTTGTCACCAGACCATTGAGGCAGTTCCAGAATGATCTCTGTGACATGCAAGCTCTGGCCAAGGAAAATGATGGTTATAATTATTTATTAACCGTCATTGACATCTTTTCAAAAAGGGCGTATGTACGGGTTTTGAAGAGGAAAACAGCCACTGGGGTGGTAAAGGCATTTGAATCAGTTTTTAAAGAAAGACTTCAGACTGAAAAACTTCAGACTGATGCCGGTAAAGAATTTTTAAATAAAAAATTTAAGGTTTTAATGGAGAAACACGGTATTGAACATTTCGCGACAGTGAGTGAAGCAAAAGCCTCTGTGGTTGAGAGATTTAACCACACATTAAGAACAAGAATGAGGAGATATTTTACAGCTAACAGCACCCGGCGATACGTTGATGTCCTGCAAAACCTAGCTAGAAGTTACAACCACAGCTACCACACCAGCATTAAAATGATGCCTATGGAAGTGACCTCAGAAAATGCCTTTCAAGTGTTTCAGAATCTGTATGGTTTCAAGTCCAACAGATATTGCAAGGACTCAGTGACAACGTTTAAACAAGGGGATCTTGTCCGAATATCCAAGGTCCGTGGAGTGTTTGACAAGAAATACGAACAGCTTTACGGAAGAAGTGTTTACAGTGTATGAGCAGATACACCGATCTCCTCCTGTATACAAACTCAAAGATCTGGATGAGGAACCTATCCAGGGTTCCTTTTACGCAGAGGAACTTCAAAAAGTAAAAATATGTAACGGCAAAATGTATCAAGTGGAAAAAATATTAAAACGACGCACAGTCAAGGGTGTCAAACAGGTTTTTGTAAGCTGGAAAAACTGGCCTGAGAAATTCAACATTTGGATCATGTTTGATGAACTTCGAAACGTATAAAAAGGTTTGCACTAAACCTCACAGTTGACACAGCATCATGAACCGTCAGGTAGAGGATGATGGCTTCTACGTTACCCTTCCCTCTAACGCTAGCAAGGAGGTGTTTAAAAATAATACCAGTTCAAGTTTCCGTGTAAATTTAGCTCAACATATTGATTTAGAAGGCCAATGGCTGGTTGCATTAGCAGAGATTTCATACCCCCATACATGGCACGGATCATGAAGCCTACTTTGAATGGAGGAAGGTTGGTGATGTGGAGATCCATACGCAAAGGATTAGAGGAGGGTACTATAACAGCGTTATTCAACTCGAAACAGAGATGGATTTGTTTTTCAAAAAAATAAACTCGGATATCCGCATGAAATTCAGCAGAGTTCAAAGGAGATTTGCATTTCAGGCAAGCGGTCAGTATGAAATACGCTTCTTCAGTACTCTAGCTTATATGCTGGGTGTGAAACCAGGGAAATGGGTTCATGTATCTGAACCAAAACTGGCTCCTTTTTCGCCGTACATGAAAGCCGTTTTCTATCACCTATACTGTTACAGCGACGTGGTCAGCGCGCAAATAGAAGGTGCTTTTGCACCTTTACTGCTGTTGGGACCCAGCCATGGATTTCAACATTAAAACTCCGGTACAAACTCTTCTGGGGTTTTCAAAATAAATTGCATTTGACTTCCAGCAACTGAAAAAGGGGGGTAGCAGCAGACTTCCCATGATGCCGCTGGGTGTATAAAGCACCCCCTCTCCACAAAGCCGACCTTCCAAGCCGGTGACCCACGGACAAGGAGTAGACCCAGCGCTCTGAAGTATTTTGCTGGCAAAAAGAAATTAACTCTTCAACTGGATCCAAGAGTCTCATATGATAGTACTGAATGAAGCTGTTTGTGTATCCGGTATTCATTCACGAACGGGGGAATTAAGCACCGGCATGTGACTTTCTATCCGGGAGCACTGCAGGAGGGCACACGGTGTTCGAGGAAAAGTCCCCAGCAGAGAACGCTGGTTCTACAAGCCGAGTGAAGCGGTTTTTCCTTGCCTGAGAGCAAGGACAACGCCGCAATCACCGGTAACTTTGCAGTTTGTCCGGGCGAACAGAACAGCCCCCACACACAGCTCGTTAGGTTAGCCGAAGGCTAACGCTTTTTGACTGTCGGACGTTTCTTCAAAACTTCGCCGCCCGACATCTTTCTCACATGGTCAAGAGGTTAGGGTTTGGGGCAGAATGTAACAGTTAAGGATGAAATGATCTAAAACGTGTTTCAATTTTATGAAGTTTGGTTTTGTTTGTATGTGAAAACTGCTACCTTAGTGCTAGAAAGGCTATCTATCTGCACACGTGACCAGGCTTTGTGTTCGGTGTTTATGTGATTTTAAATTTAAGACAAACTTCTATTTAAAGGGTGATTTTAAACACAGAGTGTTGCTCATAACGCGCGTCCGCGCTTAATGCATTTTAACCCCTTTTATGACGAAATTTTAAAGTAGTGTGTGTTTGATTCTGATGCTAAGCTATCAGCCTCTTTGTTAGCTTAAACTGCTAACCGCTAGGCCACGTGCTTGCGCTGAAGAGTACTTCACCCAGAAACGGCTTTAGTTTTCAATCAAGTAAATAATTGTCCCTAACATCATTTACTACATTTGATAACTAAGTAAAACACCATTAGCCCCCATTTTTCTCAGAAAGATTTGGCTCTTTTCCCCCAAGATATTTCCTTAAATAATATTACCGTTACCTTAATAATATTTCTTTAAATATTAATTTCAAGAAATAAAGCAGCTAATGAGACACGTTGAGAATTAGTCATCCAGAAGGTTGGTTTTTATTCAGCAGATCATTCTTTAAAACATTATTTATTAAAAAATAATATATCTGATCTTGCATTGTTAATGGTTGTCAAAATGTAGACTGAGTACTGCCTAGTTGGTTCCAAGACTAACTTAACTTCATTTCCAGATTCTTCAAGATTAATCCTTGTTCTCAGACATAAATAACATTGCATGGTAATGTTGATCACTCTTTCGGTCAGATTTTCAATCAAGTTAATCAATTGTTTATTATTTGTACATAGCCCATAGTCTTCCTTATTCTTTAATTCTGCTTGTAGTTTAGTTGATGGTTTTAGCATATAGTAAAGACTTTGTGATTGGAAAGATGTTGACTTGGAGTTGATTTATTTTTGTTAATAAATTCTTGTTATTTAAGAAATTGTGTGAATTCATTTCATGTGTGTAACAGAGTTCAATTAATGTCAGAGCTTGGCTCACACCTTCAACTTTGTCCTATACCATCACCTTACTGGGCTGGTATTCACAGGGACAACCTTAACAGACCGAAATATTATTTTATAAAATATTAAAATATTAAATAGTAAATATTTAAATAATATTGTCAGATTAATAATCACACCCACTGCGGACCGTCAAAGTACAGGTGGACTCCATGATATGTATTCTGTCGTGTAACCCCGCCCACTACCTTCAGTTTCCAGAAGAACATATTGAAAATATCCATATAGACATAAATCGGACCAGAAAAACGTTCCTGTAAATTTCGTCTACGGAAAGACCGTCATAAGACTACACTTCAGGACTGGTGATATCACAACGTAGCTGAGATAAATCTTATTTGTATATTTTTATTAAAACTATTCCAAAGAATATATAATCTAAGGACCGAATTGGTTATCATTCATATCCCCCTGATCCTTTAACACTGCTGCACCAAGGCAGCAAGAGAGAACATGGCACAGCTAGTCTGAGACGTTATCCGAATTGGTTGTAAATTATTATGTAAGTCAAACAGGCGGTAATCTTGCCAGGTTTTTATGGGGCTCCAGTAATGTACGGACACGGAATTGGATAATTATTTTCAAAAATTATTTCGCTTCGTCTCCCCTTGGTAAAAAAAGGATTTGCCTATTGAAACCCCATCTGAAAACAGCACGGCGATCAATATAGCTGTTCTGACGTCATAGGCCGAGCTGTGAGTAAAATGACTGGTTCTTACACACCACCGAGTCAAGGAAGGTTCAATGAATTATGGTTTATCCAAGACCAGAACAAGACCCCCTGGTAATCACTTTAAGGACGGTTAAAAAACAATGACAAGCAAGAAAAGAGATCAGTCCGGAGTGTGTGTGACAAACGAAGAGGGATGGAAGTCTTCTGCAAGTTTTGATATATTTAAATAATGGCTCTTTTACAAAACAAATAATCAGAGTGCATGCTGCAGAGCTGAATATTTCAGCCCCGATGATGCAAGCTATCGATCGAAGATAAATTTACCACGAGAATCCAGCCTTTATCAGCAATCACCGATGGAGGCCCCCGATCGAGTTTTTCATTCGGGAGACGGAGAAAGTATCTGGGATCTCAAACATACGCGCTGCATCTCAGATGAAATTACTAACCGAGGATGGAACCAAAACCTGCCGGATGATGCACCTATTGGGCTCATCAAACTACCCGTAAACACACTTTAGTCAGGTGATGTCACTCTTGGAGATCGATTTGATTCACAATTCAAGCGCCACACATCCATGTAGAAGCCATGATTGAGACATTGTTAAACTTTTCTGAGGAGGTTTCTTTAAAAAGGCAGTTTTAAAGCTCTGGTCTTCTTTGAAGGCCCACTGCAGGGGTCTGAACTCGATTGTTACAACTAAACGGACCCTAACCAAGTCTTAACAAGCAGAGCAGTGTTTTACGGCCCCAAATTCCAGGGAGGTAGCATCTCGTAGGCCCCTGCTGCAGACATATTTTTCTGCGAGAGGACTTCTTTTAAACTCTGTTGACCTCAAATTAAACTTACAAGAGCCAACAAACCTTTTTTCATGGCAGCAAGAGACTCCACTTTCAACTGTAGAATATTATGAGCGTCTCTTTTCATCAAAAAAGTTTCTGTCTCTCAGCCGTTCGAATTGGGGCACGCTTCAGGCTTTAATGAAAGCAAATCCTCTCTCTCTCTATCCAACGTTCACGTAGTGAATGTAAAAAAACATATTCCATCCCCGAAAATTCCAAGGGTGTGACACCAAAGAGAATCTTTCTTAGCGTGCTTTCCCAAGTCTGTGGGATTGCATTACTGGAATCATAACGCTTTACAGGAAACGCGGTACTCAATCCGTTTGACTTTTAATCATTTTGATATGGGAATATTTAGCCTTGTGTAGGATGGTAGACAAAATTCCTGCTAAGGCTTCCAGCCCACTTTAATCAGGCAATTTCACGTGAGAGAGTATTAAAAAACTTGTTTACGGCTACAGGACGACATCTAAAAGATCTTCCCGCTGAGTATATCACGTCAGGGAATTTAATCAGGATACTCTCTATACATTTAATTCTTAACCCGGGAGAGCGACGCAGATGCTCTATCTCCAGTTTTCCAGCGGGAATTAAGATTGGAAATGGTTTTTCAGAAAATCCGTTGCCTCATACCACACTACGCTTGTTATGGACTCTATTTTAGAGATGATTCAAAGAGGCGTGTGATGGTGGATTATTATAATTTAATCAGACATGGAATAATCATGAAATTGAGAAACTGCTGCAATCATCTGACTGGGAGATTGTTTTGCGGTTGTATGGGCGTGCAACCAGAGCCCTGCTGCTCGCTGAACATTCCCCAGGGCCGGCCTCTTTATTGTGAACACACCTCCTTCAACATGCCGGTGAGAACACTGGTTAGCTCTGACTTTGGATTAAGAATGTAAAGCCAGCTTGTTGACTCTACGGATTTCCTCGGATTCGAGTTCTACCCATCAAGTTATCGTAACATTTTTAGAAGACGATCCTCAAAAATATTGTATCATAATAATCAGCTTCAAAACACTCTGCCCACAGTGTGCGGTCATAGAGCAGGGGATTAACACTTCAGCAAAGTGTTGTCAAAATACACCGGAGAGTGGTTAAAGAATGATTTAATGCGTACTACCTTTAGTGAAAAAATATCAGAAATGTGTATTAATCAAAGGTCTACATTTCTATACTCACGGAACTGTTCTTTGGAGATGTTTCTGGATTGTTATGCGAATTTAAATTGTCTTTTTTTTCATCGTTGTTTTTCTTATGATTAATATTTTGTCTAATGACATCAATATGTCTAGTGTGTGAAGCGTAATGAGAAACGAAGCTTAGGACTGAAAATATAGATCAATTAAGATTTATTGATAAAAGAATAGGGATACATGTTTACATGTTTTCAAGGTTTATGGTGAAAATGTAATCCATCGGGGTGCGGTAGTGTCGTCTTATGACTTTTTTGGCTTCCAATCAGGATTTTCTATGGATCTTCAGCTCGGATCTCGACCAATGGGGAGAAAGAGTTAAGGCCTTCTTCTTTTGTTCTTCTCTGCTTAACGCTGGAGGGGCTTCAGCAGTTTCAATAGATGTCCCTCGAGACCTCTGTTTTGAACCATCTATATTCATTACGAGCATAAGTTATGATGAAGATATGGGGATGTTTACCTCTGACAAAGGTATGTAGAAAGTGCTCACCATCCCGGTGGTAGGGGTCCTCCATATTTTTTTTTAAACGGCAAAGCATGAATTTTTCTAAAAAGTCAATCATGTGGGACCCCTTCACCCATTTCCTTTATATACAAATACACCTCGCGAAGTCCAACTCTCACTTTTTTCGGAGAATTTCTTCAAAATGTACTCAGCATTTTTACGGTTATGCTTCGGTAGGCTTTCAGTACATCCATAACAACCTGATCCGAAGCGGGGGCCTCGTCCTGCCCCGGGCCTTGTTTTTCTTGAGACCGCTTATGCCAGAAACCGCGCTTAATGCTGTCACGGTTGCAGCGTCAAACTCACCCGCTGTTCTTCTTTCACACCTGCTTGATTAGAGCATGATACCTCTGCAAAAAGTGCATCATATTTCTTGATTTTTTTCATAAGAAGTCAAAACCGGGCTCGTTTAATATCGCCTCATGGTCTGCATCCAAATTCTCCTCCGCACTCTGCTGTAGGAAGTGTCTGATGGGCAGACGCTTGAATTGATCGAGGGAAATGAAAAAGCATCTTCTGACCGATGTACTGAGAGACATTTATTCCTAGATCATCCCACCAATAGATCACCGATCAAGGGGCAAGAGCCGGTTAGATGGGGAGAATAAAACCACCTCCTGGCCTTTTGAGAGCAGCGTTTACGTTTTATACGGTTTTTTATCAGCCAACAGTCTGATGATTTTTCTCGCTTCTCAATTGTCGGTCGTTGCTAAGGAGATAGGTTTAAATGTTACCTTTTAAAATATTCAGAGCAATCCACACGAGCTGAAGAAAGTTCAGGAGCGCAGTGTGCGAGAATTCTTACGTGTCTTGGACTGGATTGTACAGAGCCCTGAATAAGGGGACGTTCCTTTTATATGCGCAGACATGATGACTTACTTTGTTTTGGGCACATACACAGCAGGCCACTGGTGAGGAAGTATGCCTGTTCTCAGTCTGAAATGTTCTGGACAGGTGGGTGTAAAATCGATGATTAAATATCCATGAGCGTCTCTCGTCGCATCTTCAAAACATTCCAGGAAGAACTCCTTTTGAGATGGAAACTTTGTCGGGCTAGTATATTTAGATGCAATTTATCTCTCGGATTTTTAAACAACACCATATAATTAGGGTTCAGGCTGATGGTGCGACTGTACTTTCGCTGATGAAATACATTCTGAGTCAACATCATGACGCTCATATTACGATGGTGACGAAACTGGGTAAAGACCTTCATCACGTTTTCATCATCTAGGCTTGAGCAGTAAAATCGTCTAAAATGATCAGATGGATTCTCTCAGAGGAAACAGGTTTCATTTCAAAAGAATGAGGTTATCCTTCCACCAAAGGTAATATATTTTTAATTCATCTCTGCAATTAAAGCATACATGGTGGAAAAGGAGTGTAAATCCATACAATATTTTCGAGGAGCAATATCCATAAACTGGTTACAATTTAGCAAAAAATACTTTTTTACAAAGAAAGTTTTTCCTGAGCCCGCTGGGTCCAACAATCAAACATGAGAAGGGCGTTCATAAATCTAGGATTCAAAATCAGTCTTCCTTTAAATCCATAAAAATGTGACTGTTTTTTCTCTTTCTTCTTAAGCCTAAATAAACAAAAGACAGAGTGCCCCGTCAGAAAAAAATACGTCTCTTATCATAGACAACCAAAAACGTTTTAAGAAATGTTGCGTTTCTTAAGCGGAATCTTGTTTTATCCGCTTGATGGTGTGCGAGGAAGGTCAATGACAACCTCACTGGAACCGCAGCCCCCCCCCCTCAACCAGCCGTGTGATGCTGTCAAAAGTGACCCTCTGGGGGGGCCTGGACTGCATTCATGCGTTTGAGTGATTGCCCTTGAGAAGATCACTACCTTTTATGGTTTTGGTTTGGATCCATAACTCTTTGGTCTGTCGATGCAAACTCCAAAATAGTGGTCACCAATCTAAATCGTCTGTAAGATTCACCCAGATAATTTCCCAGTTCCAAAGGAGTTCACCACTTTTAGTCACATAAATCAACTGTACGTGTCAATATAAATCAATCTGTCCTGCATGCTCCATGCGGCTGAGAAGTTTTAAACGTGCCATAAGTGGTGGTGAATGCTGCAATAAACACATTGTTTTACCTTGTTTGGGGAAGAGATGGACACGTTGCTGTAGTTCCACTGCACTTACACACATTCAGGGTTTGAAGAAAATGAAAGTAGTTAACCCTGTATTACTTCGAGAACATGAAACTGAAAAATGAACAGGGTTAGTGATGACTTTTGGTACTGAAACAGATCACTTCTTTGCCAAATTTCCTTAAAAATGTTTAAACCAGCTTTTGACACCTGCCTTTTGGCAGGTTCACCTCGACTTTCTCAGCTAATGGATACCCTGATGATTTGTAGTCTGTTACATACTTGAATTTGCTCTCTGATCCATCGCTTCAGACGGGTAGCCTGAAGGCTCCTGCTTACCCTTCAGAAGGTGTTGAATACTCGTTGAAAGATTGTTGTCACTGCTTTTCTCAAGTGCCAACCTCTTGTGATTTTAGCAAGGCGATAACCACACTGCAACGCTTTACAAAACTCACACTCACCCACACACCTGTCAGAGCTCGTCCTCATCACTATGCAGCAGGACCTGTTGATATTATTCAGCGGCATGTGCGGCAGAAGACGTGAACACTTTTTGTTACCTCTGGAAGTTCTGTAAGGTAAAATGGGGAAAAAGAGGCCACGTGGGGGATAGACCACGGCTCTGATGAGACCAAAGTAGCTGCTGGGATCATCAAAATCTTTGTAAATGATGGTGGGGTGACGGAGGGGGAAAACGCAGTTGGCGTTTACATAGGGGTACAAAGATGTGTAGTCCACATAATGCACAGTTTCACCCGGCCCCGCTGTGTACCTCAGTCTCATTGCGCAGGTGCGTCCACCATACAGAGCATCTCGGGGTGATAACGGTTCGGGTGCGTTAACTTTCTCAAGAAAGCTGATCACCCCGGTGAGGGATTTTTTCATTTCAGTCCACTCATGCTCCCAGATGTCGAAGGCCGTACAGAGTTTGGAGCACCTTGCCTCTCTCAACAGTGGCTGCGTAAAACTGTTCAAACGCTACCTCTCAAAGGACACTTGTCATGAGGCATGTAACACTTTTTACAGCCATGGAAAAAACAGCCGTAAAATTCGAACGCAACTTTGACACCGTTAATCTCTGCATACCCATCGACTGAATATGGGCCGATTTTCTTTTCCCCTTTGTTTAACGCATGTTCAATGTCTATTTTTCTGCTGTCTACAATCCACCCGAGCCATTGAATAGACACGCTGGAGAACGTTTTGCTGCTACGTTTATAGTCCAAAGGTGAGGGGATTGCGAAGGTTTTAGGAGGAAGGAAATTAGTTACAAAAACCTTTATGCACGCTGATGCTATCGTGATGCATTTAAACGGATCCACACTTGTCTCCTTAAAAAACTCGTCTCTCATTTTTAAGCAGCCTTGAGAAAGAATTTCAATGTCATTTTTACAATAACGAATAGCTTCTTTCTTAAAGTCAAAGAGCTCTTTGCTCGCTTCTCTGTACCATCTGTTAAACACCTGTTGTTCTTGAAGACTCATGCGTTCCACTGTGTAGCAGGATGGAGCAGGATATGACCCCACGTACTGGAGACACTCTTCGGAGGAGAATAGGTGGGGAAAAAAACCCTTGCTTTGATCGGTAAAACCTAATGCTTTGGGCATGGCACTCAACTTCATACAAATGAAGGACAGGCTATCAATGTATTTTAACCTGTAATCAGGGTCGGTTAAACAGAGAACTTTACTTCCTAGCATGATGAGATGAGGTTTAATACCTCACTGTAGCCTAGCTGTGAGAATCAGATAGCTATCATACCTACGCGTGTTGTGCGCTATTAAGGTGAAGCCTCTATACATCAGTCTCTTGAAATGGAGAATAAATTTTTGGGTGCAGTCCAATCCAAAAGCATGCTATTCATCACCTTTCAACGTTTTAGCACAGACCAGAAAGGGGGTGTGCAAGCCGTTCTCATTGATGAAGCATTCAAAATCATAAAAAATCAGTTTATCATCTAATTGATTAATGGGATTGCAAATCTGAATGTAGCACTGATGATCATCGCATGTGACGTTTAAGCCAGGAAGAATATTCTCACCGCAAATACAGCATTTTACATGACACACGTGTGGTTTATTCGGTTTGCTGATTGGAATAACGTATATTCTTTTGCACACCTTGCACTGTTTTACCAACTCACAGTCACTCATAGGCCTGTCAGAATTAGATCTGTTGCGGGGTTCATTGTGTCTAGCAAAACATAAAGAATTGCGACAGATTCTGTGACAACCTGCACAGGTTACAGGATTGCTAATTTCTTGCATACACTGGTATGAGTGACAAACGGGGCAATAGCCTTTACAGTGGTGTGTGTTTGCATTTTCATAGCTGCTGTAACAGTATGCACAGGTATATCTGCACCCTATAAAACCTTTGAGATTTTTTATCCCATATTAGTGACCTTGAAATAACAGCAAAAACAGAGGGTTTGAACGATCAGGGAAGCCGGTTTCAAATTTACACAGAGCTGTAGAGCCTGTGGTTCTGTGAAACACTACAATTTTTCTCTTCAGAATGTTTTCAAATTTACCAATATCACTAAAGGTAACTGCCGTTTGCTCATTGAGGCCTGCCTGGTGCTGCCACTCCCTCCCCAGCTCTGAAGCCTGATTATCAGTAAGGTTAGGGTCAGACACGTGTGCAAGGCAGATGGCAAAGCATAACTGTTCACAGTCTAACGTTCCTGTAGCCTTACGTTTCCACCCTCCTGCTGGATCATTAACTACCTGAAGAACAAATTCCAGGTTGCTGCCTACAGGCACATCAGCATTTGACTGTACTAACTCTTCCAAAAAGTCCTCGAAAGCAGGCAGGATCATATTTCCATCATCGATAACAACAAATGTGACGTGACGATTGAGATTTTCCCCCACTAATTCTAGCTGTACAACATCGTTGCATCTGGTTAAAGATCGTTCGGCGTCAGCTAATTCAATGAGAATACGCATGATGTCTGTATAGAATGCTGCGAGATCTGGAATGTTACCTGGACAGGGGGGTGGGATGGTAAAAGGTCTCCTTATTTCAATGTTATTAAAACGTTCACGTTCAACAACCGCAGGAGGATCTCGCTCAATCTGATCAGAACTGACCGCTACCTCCTGATTGAAATTACCCCCATGCTGCGCTGCACTGTGTGGTGTTGAAGGGATATATATATATATATATATATATTATATACATATATATAATATATAATATATAGATATATATATATATATTATATATATATAATATATAATATATATATTGAAATAAATCAAAATTAAAGTTGAAAAAAAGGGGAATCAAATTAATTCAGTAGGTAAGAATTAAACGTATTGCTCATTAAACCTCTTACAAGCGTTGCTCTGGTATGCAGAGCAGAGAGCCGCTGCTTTTTGGCTGGGGTTAAATATTCTGTGAAAAACAAAATAAAATAAAGTTACCTTACGCTGCGCAGCACAGAGCTCATAAATAAACCATAATAATAATAGTTTTAAAATAAACAAGTTTTTAATGGGGTAGTCAACTCTAATAACTTTAATACTTGTAGGCTTATAAACGAATTTTGAAATACTATAACTTTTTTAACTTACTCAGGGGACGGGGGTATATGTTAGTAGCTCCAGATTTCGCTTCCTGTTGTACTGGACTGATGCGCTTGTGTGAAACGCTGTCTTGATCTTTGAAAAGTGACCTTCTGGTGGGCGGCTTCAGGGTCGCATCTTTGGGTGAATCTGTAAACAGATTTATATGATATTATTTTATTGACATACATATCAGCTAGGGAGAAAACAAGACAAGTCTTTATAGGAAAGCTGAAGGCTGTGCATTTTTTATTTCAAGTTTGTTGTTGGCTTTAGTTTGCTCGATCAAATCTGCTGCTGCTGCTTCTTCTTCTTTTAGAGATACGTCCTCCATCAAAACTGTAAACAGTTTTATCTGAGGGTTAAACAAGTCTCTAATAATGCATTCACCCGCTAAGAAAACAAATAGTTTTTGGGACTTTACTTTCTGGCCCGGTAGCAGCTGGCAGTTTATCCGGTTGCTTTCAGGGGAAATGATGATAATTTGCGGAGGCATATTTAACGATTCAGATTCTCTTTCTTTGTTAGAAGAAAGTACAGATGTAATCGGAGCTTCTTTTTTGGAGATTAGCCTTCTTCTCAACTTTGACTGTCTGGAGGAAGGTCGATTCCGGCCGCTGACCCCTCCAACGTGATCATTCGGGTTTACGCCTCTCATTAAATCTATAAGTAGATCTGTTCAGTGTTAGCTGACTTATTCGTTAACTATAAAATGTTGTTGCACTTAATATCAATTACCATATTCGCTCTGTGTCAAGATGAAATCCTCAAGGTCATCAGTTGTGGGTTCTAAGAAAAAGAAGCCTCCTTTTGCGGCCAATACAGCGTCAATTCGTCTTGGGACTGACATATACAAGTCCTGCACAGTGGTCAGAGGAATTTTAAGCCATTCTTCTTGCAGGATAGTGGCCAGGTCACTACGTTGATTACTGGTGGAGGAAAACGTCCTGACTAGGCTCCTCCAAAACACCCCAAAGTGGATCAACATAATTTAGATCTAGTTGACTGTGGAGGGCCATGGGAGGATGTTCACAACGTCACTTTCATGTTATCAAAACCAATCTTTCACAAGTCTTGCATGCTAGTGTCGCTATTGGTGCATTTTATCCGATACAAGGAGGCTGCCTTCAGGAGATACAATGTTTGAACCATTGGATTGCACTGGTCCTCAAGAATGTTTCAGTAGTTTGGGCAGTGACGCGCCCATCTTCTTGCACAAGTATTGGGCCAAGGGGAATGCAATGATATGGCAGCCCAAAACCATCACTGATCCACCCCCCATGCTTCTCTTTGGGCATGCAACAGTGTGGGTGGTACGCTTCTTTGGGGCTTCTCACACCGTAACTCTCCCGGATGTGGGGATGTGTAAAAACAGTATAAAAGGTGGGACTCATCAGAGAAAACAAAACATTTTCACATTTCCAAGCCAAGATTTGCGCTCCTTGCACCATTGAAACCGGACGCGTGTGGCATTGGCATGAGTGACCAAAGGTTTGGTTATAGCAGCCCGGTTGTGGATATTGACCCTGTGGAGCTCTTACGGACAGTTCTGGTTGAAAACAGGAGAGTTGAGGGCACATTTAATTCTGCGTGATTTTGGGCAGCCGTGGTTAGTTTTTTTGGGATACAATCCGAACATCCGTTTCAGAAAGCTTCCTTTTGCATCCACACTTAATCTGTTGGATGTGGTTCATCCTTCTTGGTGGATGCTGACATTACCTGGATTACCGTGGCTCTTGATATATCACAAATTTGCTGTCTTTGGTCACAGATGCGCCAGCAAGACGTGCACCCAACAATTTGTCCTCTTTTTTGAACTCTGGTATGTCCACCCATAATGTTGTGTGCATTTCAATATTTTGAGCCAAAAATGTGCTCTGCCCTGCTAATTGAACCTTCACACTCTGCTCTTACTGGTGCAATGTGCAATCAATGAAGACTGGCTACCAGGCTGGTCCAATTTAGCCATGAAAACTCCCACAGATTTCTTAAAGATGAATACTTACTTCCGAGGATGGCATTGTACTTCTGAGAATCATTAGAAGCAGGTTGAAGAAGTCCAGACACTTCGTTTCCTGAAATTTGTACCGAAATTTTTTTTTTTCTGTACTGGTATTTTCAATGTAACAAGTGTAAACTAGAGTTCTACAAGTATTTTCAGTGTAACAATTTTAAACCTTTTTTTGCTGTACCAGACTTGACACTGTTGAGGAGTTCGAAAAAACTGATGTTTCTGCTCTGTGAAACTGCTGAAGAGGTCCAATTACCGAATTTCATATTCATTTTTAACTTGTTCATGTGGACTGCCCCTAGATATCTAAAGGATTGCACTTAAGGTGTATAACTCACTTGCTTCTGTCATGGGAAGCTGTCTGTATAAGTACTCCTTATATCCCAAAACAACTATTTCATTTTAGAAGCATGTAATACCAGTGAGAAACCAGTGACCTTTGACATGCACCAGGCCACTTTGACATACACCTGACCTTCAACTGTTCATGAACCTGTCTCGACACTTTGGAAGGGGTAGGGAGAACTTAAATCACTTTATTTCCTGTGAGACACACACACACACACACACACACACACACACACACACACACACACACACACACACACACACACACATCAGTGTGGAGACTGAATCAGAAGAATGACCCCCACACACACACACACAGTATGGTGGCTGAATCAGAAGGATGAGGTTGATACGGAGTTCAGTTGGAGAATAACAGTTTTTTTGTTTTTCTCTAAAACGCTTGATAACTTTTGCTGAAGTTGAAAAAAAAATGTTTTAGCAAAGTTAAAGGTAACTAGAATTATCATTCCTTTCCCAAAATTGAGTCTCTCATGATTCCAAACAAACATATCTTCGCTAAAGTCAGTTTATAACTTGGAAACAGTATACTGAGGGTTTGTAAAGTTTCTATTAAAGTTTATAACTCGGAAACAGTATACTGAGGGCTTGTAAAGTTTCTGTTAATTACATATTTCACTTACCTCTTTTTCTCCTGCTTTTTCTCCAGCTCTTTACAAGTTCTTGGTACAGATTTTCAGTCAGTCAGTCCGTTGATGCAGAAGTGGAAGGTTTGCTCATTCTATTGCGGTTGGGAAGCACAGTCTTTATTTACTTTTAGGTCTTTCTATTTTGAACTGATTTAAACTGGCTCATATATTCAGCAAATAGGTTTTGTCAGAAAGCAAAATGAACTTACCAATTTCTGTCAGGTTACACAGTGATTTTATAGATTTATATGAACAGAGCCCCCCTTAAGTTCCAGTATACCTTAAAGTATAAGGCTGCTTGTATTTTTTAGATGTATTAACGCTCTGGAAAAACTACAATTCATAATAATAACACCTTAAACACACCTCTTATGTTAATTGGTGCTGATAGCCAATTACAGTTTCTCATAAATACCATATTTGTCTTGTTTTTTATTTATATCATACACACCCCCTGTGTTTTAATTGGTTCATTTAAGGCCTTCCCCATAACATCCTTAAACACACCCCTGTATTATAATTAGTTCATTTAATGTCTCGCCCCTAATGACGACAACCAATCTTCATGCATGGTTACGCCCCTTGGCCACACCCCGTTGACCCATGACCTCCCCGCCCCCATGACCCCTTGACCCCCTTTAAGTTCACAAGTTCACCTGTCAAAAGTTTGATGAAAGAGTGTAGTATTATCTCTGTCTATCCCTAAATCGGGTTTGATGTGTGTTTGGCGTCTTTTTGCTGCTGGAACAACCAACTGCGTGCCAGGTTCAACCATCTGACCTTATTGTTCACCTCAGATCAAAGGAAAACCAGTTTAGATGTTCAGCAACAAACAAGGAACCGCAGAGCCTAATATATGCCATGAATTGGAAGCAGATGGAACATCAGTGTGACTGTAGAAGGTCAACAAATTTTACATCACCACAGACTGAGAGGGTGCAGACCAAAAAAATAAGTGTCTGGTCTAAAAGCAACACCTTCAAGCATGGCTGAAATTTACAGCTGTTTACATGGCCATGCCATATGCTTTCTGGAGATTGTCAGGATCTGCAATTTTGTTCTTTGTTTTTGTTTACTTAGCCATTAAAGGTTTTCCCTGTTCCTTTGATTAGTAGTTTACTTGGTTTAGTTAATATTTGCTTAGATTCTTGTGCTTGTTTACATGTCCTTAGATTTAGTTCTTTCTAGAGTCACTATTTATGTTTAGCTTATGTTTAGGTTTCTTTTCCCTGTTCCTCCCCTTGTCCTTAGATCTCCTTCAGTTATTATTTACCCAGAGGTTTGTTTCCCTTTAGATTATTTGTTCTCCCCGATTTCTTATGTTTGTATAGTTCTTTGTGTTTAGGTCCTCTCTGGTAGTTGTACTAGTTATTGGTTACTTCCTTTTACGTTCTTGTTGGTGTTTTAGATTGTCGGGTGTATTTGGTTTTCGCATCCCTGTGTCATCGTTTTGTTCACAGATTGGACCCACATGCAGAGAACACTCAGGAGGCAGAAAAAAAATTAAATGATTTTATTTTCACAGATGGAGATTGTGAACTGGAACCGGGACTGGAAACACACCCACAGTATGGAGAGGAGGTCAGGTAAGTTTGATGGCAAAGATAACAAGATTTTCTCAAAGATGAATATATTCAGGCTTATTGAGTTTGAATGGAAGATTTGGCAAGGAGGGGTCGAAGCGGGGTCTGAAGATGAGCACAGAGATTTGCCTGGAATAATTTTCCTTCTTGATCCTACAGTCTGTGTACAGTGGTGAGGTTTCTCTGGAAACAGCACACTCACTGCGGAAGTGGATTTCAGATGCCGAGCTTGGAGGTGGCTTGGGAATCGAATCAGACGAGGAAACAGCTGAACCAGAGCGGGACTGGAAGCAGCACCTAGAGAGGAACAAAGATACGAAGAGAAATTAACTATAGTTTTCGGAAGGGTTTGAAAAATCGTTTTGGGCCGGTATTCATTACCACAGTTGGCAAACACTCAGGCGTAGAAGTTCTGGCAGACTGCTCTCATATACTCCTCCAAATGACAAAGATTGTGAACACCTGTCTCCCTCTCACCCCCGAAGCTCAGGCGGCATCTAGTGGTAAAGCAATGTAAATAGCAGGCAAAAAACAAACAGAATCTCCCAGACCCCAACCCCCTGCTCCTCCTTGAGAGTTAATGTTTTTGTATCTTTATATCTTGTTTCCCTTTGATTTATTTTATAGTTTAGTTTCTGTAGTGTCTCTGCGTCTCACCATTCATTCCCTCAGTCTCCACAGCCAGTTCCCGCACCTGTTCCCACTTCTCCTCTGATTACCTTTGCTTCCTCTCATTGGTCCACTCTCCTCCTCTCCCTGCTTATATACCTGGTTGTTCTAATTATTGTCCGCTGTTTCCTCACTTCATGCATGCCATGTCTGTCACGTTATTCCCCCGAGCTCTTTGGATTATGCTTCCTGTGAATTCTCTTCTGTGAATCTCCTACGACCTTGTAAGTGCTGATCTCCGAGCCTTAATGAAAGAAGATCTGTTATCAATATGCTAAGCCCAAGCGACTGTTTGCATTTTGGTCCAAAACAACCTCAGACCATGACAGAGATATGTTTAGTGATCAGGGGAAACAGAGGTTGGACAATTTGGCCACAACGACAAAAACTGTGGAAGAGTCGAGGTGAGGCAATATCAGATAGCTGTTACAACTAACTAACTAGATAACTGTTTCATCTTCAACTTAAAATCAACATCTAGATGGTTTCAATTTCTAACTGGATGTTTCAATAGAACACTGATGCCAGACATTTGTGGTATATGAATATGCTTATTTTGTTTCGCAGCAAAGTAGCTGACTACTCTGACTGTAAGGTGTTCATTGTGTTCTTTAAAAGTACACTGTCATCTACACAAGCTTGAGCGGGTAAGGCTCCAAATGGTTCTGACCCGCACCAGGGGACCAGCGGACTCGTCATTGTCCTGGATCAAACCAATGACAGTGGTGTCATCTGTAAACTTCAGGAGTTTGACAGACAGGTAACTTAGGTTTTGGAATCAATAAAGAGGCTAACTGTAGGCTTCTGGAATTGCCCTATTTTCACACAAAGATAGAAGACTGAAAAAATAAGCAACTACTGTTCACCTAACAGAAAAATAACTGATTCAAGGTCTGATGAAAAGATGTGTAAATGCAGGTTTGTACCACACAACCAGAACAACAGCAAAGCCACAGCAGCTTTTAGACAGAGACTCTGATCCATTTTTCGGTATCCAACATTGCGCACTTGCTCTTTCTAGAACAAAAAAAAAACATGTCTTGGCAGGTGTCAGCCAATCAATATAGTGATGAGGGTTGTTGTTTTGAGGCCTGAAATACAACGCGCACAGCATCACAAGAACAATGACTACTATCCATGGACACTGTAACAGTCATGAATTATACTTTATTGGCTGCACTTTGTCAGATATATGACTCTCCTGCTCCTCATATGTATTCTGCATCTGACAAGATTTGATACATGCACTCACACACACGCACTCACACAGACAAATGCAAGTAAACACTGATCGCAGAACATTTTCTAAACTCCCCAACCATCACCTGAGGCACTCGCTAGCTCACAGAAAAGAAAGCTTTTGAAAAAAACAGAACAAGGCATTTTCAAATCAATACGTGTTTCTCTCTTCTGTCTTTTTTTTTCTTTTTCCATCTTGAGCAGCGCTTGATGACCCATGCCATTAAAGCAAGCTAGGAGGCGCGTCTCAACACGGCGGGCAGCGTGAACAATGCCGGGGCTGATTGTAAGAGTCTGTGTGCTCCTGGGGGGGTTAATAAAGGGAATTGTTCGGTGTTGTATTTTCTTTTTACTCATTAATGTTCGGCTAGGTGGAGGTTGGATGTGGCGCGATGTGGTGAGTGTTTTCAGCATCAACAGAGCTCTGTGGCCTTGACCGGAAAAACTTGGTGAACAGTGTGAATGCACACTCTGCTTCACTGATTAAATCAATCTCAAATCAAATACCCTGTGTGGCTGGCCTCTAAGATACGTTAAAATGAATACAGCTTGGCACAATGTGTGCATGCATGTGTAAATGTGTGCCATAAAATAATAATGCTTGTGCTAAAAGTGTTGAAGTAGGTGTTTCTCAGCAGGTCCAATGGTTTAATTGGGGGTAAAAAGACAGGAAAATCATACTTTAAATCAGATGTGTACATACACAGTATAAAAAGACATACAGTGGCTTGTAAAAGCATTCATACCCCTTAAACCTTTTCACATACTGTCATATTGCAACCACAAACACAAATATATTTTATTGGAATTTTGTGTATGCAATTGTGAAGTGGAAAGAAAATTATACATGACTTAAAACATTTTTTACAAATAAAAAACTGAAAGTGTGCAAAAGTATTCAGCCCCCTTTACTCTGAGTTCAACCAATTGCCTTGAGAAGTTGCCTGATGATTGCTAATGACTAAATAGAGTCCACCTGTGTGTAATCTAATCTCAGTACAAATACAGCTGCTCTGTGACGGCCCCAGAGGTTGGTTAAGAGAATATTGAGGAGCAAACAGCATCATGATGTCCAAGGAACACTCCAGACAGATCAGGGATACAGTTGTGGAGAAGTTCAAAACAGGCTTAGGCTATAAAAAAGATTTCCCAAGCTTTGAACATCTCACGGAGCACTGTTCAATCCATTATCTGGAAATGGAAAGAGTATGGCACAGCTGTAAACCTACCAAGACAAGGCCGTCCACCTAAATTTACAGCCCAAACAACAAGAGCACTGATCAGAGATGCAACCAAGAGGCCCATGGTGACTCTGGATGAACTGCAGAGATCCACAGCTCAGGTGGGGGAATCTGTCCACATGATACCTATTAGTCGTGCACTGCACAAATGTGGTCTTTATGGAAGAATGGCAAGAACAAAAGCCATTGTTAAAAGAAAACCATAAGAAGTCCCGTTTGCAGTTTGCTAGAAGCCATGTTTGGGACACAGCAAACATGTGGAAGAACGTGTTTTGGTCAGATGAAACCAATATGTAACTTTTTTTGTGGTTGTAATCTGACAATATGTGAAAAGTTCAAGGGGTCTGAATACTTCTACAAGCCACTGTATCACCTTTTTCTTTCTGATTGTCCCAGATTAAATAAGACTAAACTTTTCCGTTTTTAGGTCAGGTAGTTTTACCAAAATTATGTATTTTTGCTAAATGGTGAAATAAGAAGAAATATATTTTTCACTGTTTTCTTTCGCAACTGGCAATGAGGGAACTCTAGACCTCTAGAAGTGTCATTCGTCCAGTGGTACAACTTCCAGAAGTCTGAAGGTCTGTTCAAACAACTAAACACAAGACTGAATACAATGCGAATGTTTTGTCCTGGTCTTGGGCTCGGCCTCAGAACGATGAGTCAGTCTTGGGTTCAGTCTTGTATTGTTGGGCCTCACAAAATTGGGTCCAGGCTATTTTTGTCAAATACATGAAAACGTAAATCCCCTTTGCTTTTTACAAACATGAAGAATATGAAGAAAAAAAACACAGTGCAAGGTATAAATGTTGTCCACTTTCTGTCAGGATCTCTGTATTGTTCCTTGTTGTTGCTGCACTGTGCTTGGCCTCTAGGTGGCTCTGGGTTCGTGAGGAGTGGTGGCAGGTGTTCCAGATTCCTCATCAGCCCTGGAGGGTATTTAAGATGGAGGCCGCCAGCAGTTCAGCGCCAGAGTGTTGCCCTCAGTGGTATAGACTCAAGGCACAGCTTTGCCTAAGATCTGTCTTTGTTCTTCCAGTAACTTTACGTTTACTCCTTGCAGACTGGATACTAAAGCCTGACTTGTCTTTGAGAAGATCCATGCCAACGTGGATGTTGTCGCTGAAAAGAGGATCTCCTAATCGGGTGGATTATATCTGGTTGGTCAACGCTTGCTTCCTAACTAACTGTCTGGCGGCCTTCCCAACGGAGCCTGCCCTGGATTTACTACGAACCTCCACAAGGGTGACTAACCGTGACTACCACACAAGTCCAATAACAAAACACCACTCGGATTCAGATCCGGGAGGCCATTCCTTCCGATCATGCCTCTCCAGTTGTCACTGTCGTTTCCCACGTGGGCGTTGAAGTCTCCCAGCAGAATAATGGAGTCCCCAGGAGGGGCACTATCCAGCACCCCCGACAAGGATGCCAAGAAGGCCGGGTACTCCGCACTACCGCTCGGCCCGTAGGCCGAAACGACAGTCAGAGACCTGTCCCCGACCCGAAGGCGCAGGGATGCGACCCTCTCATCCACTGGGGTAAACCCCAACACAAGATGGCTGAGCTGGGGGGCAACAAGCAAACCCACCCCAGCCCGCCGCCTCTCCCCGTGGGCCACTCCAGAGTAGAAGAGGGTCAAACCCCTCTCGAGGAGATGGGTTCCAGAGTCCACACTTCCCCCCCAGCGAGGTGACATTCCACATCCCTAGAGCCAGCCTAAGCATCCGGGGATCGGGCCGCCGAGGTCTCCACCTTCGTCCGTTGCCCAATCCTCTTTGCACCGGTCGCTCACGGTTTCCCCTGCAGGTGGTCGGCCCACTGGGGGATGGCTTCGTGTCTCTCATTCGGGCTTGGCCGGGCCATGTCCCGCGAGGAGCAACCCGGCCACCAGGCGCTCTCCGATGAGTCCTGACCCCAGGCCTGGCTCCAGGGTGGGACCCCGGCTCCGCCTCACCGGAAGACGTCATGTGCCTCGATGTTTTTGGTCCTCATGAGCGTGTTTATATATATATATATATATATATATATATATATATATTATATATTATATATATATATATAAACCAGGAATAAGTCTACCTGGGGTCGTTTTGAGTTATTTACAGATCCTGAAAGAGTGGAGTCTAAGCTTTTCAAAGATGTCAAACTTGTGGAAATGGAAAAAGAATTGAAGAAGATATGATCATCTGAATGTCTGCACTCGCCAGACTACTTTTCTGAGAAATCAGCCCTGAAAGATTCCTTGTTTTCTCTCCCTGACAGCAGGGCGGTGACAAAAGCTGCTAATTTTTAACTTTGAATAGCCCACCTCCCATAACTGTTTGTCAACAGAAGCTCCAACTGACTGCAACTGACTTCTGTCACTAAACTCATAGTAGTATTTTTCTATGTAAAGATAATTTACAGCACTGCATTACAATTTATTATTTATATTATTTATTTCTGCAAATTGCATCATGACTGCAACCTAATGTTGGCATCCTGGTGATTGGTTTGGTTTCCTCTTGTTTTTAGATAAGTCTCACTTAAAGTTCCAGTCTATTAAATGTTTTGCCTCAGGCAGTTTGAAATCATATCTCACAGCAATTAGCAAAATATCAGGGTAAAATGGATGCGTTCTTCTTAATATGTAATATAGAATGTCCAAAGATTATTGTAGCATGCAGAAATATTGTTTATCAGTCTTCATTTTATGTGTGCAGGTATGAATAGAGCTATGGGCTTATAGCTTACACCTTCTGAATAAGTGTTAATCTAGAAGAGGCTGGTGCTGCAGCTATTCAATCTGTACCCATCAAATTTTATGTCTGCAAACCTCTTGACATCAATGGACCCAGGAATAGAAATGGACAATAACTTGACTTTGATCATGTCACAAATGTGATTTTTATTTACAACTCTATACACATTACAAATTGCCAAAACGCCAATGTCACAGTGTCACACCATCATCCTCTTCTGTGTGTTTTTTTCCCGTGTTTTTTGCTTTGTGGTGCTTGGGGGTGTAATGTCCTTCCCTTTCCCCCCCCCCCCCATCGGAAAAGAAAGGCCGGGTCTTTGAAAAAAGAAAAAGGGGCCTCCTGGGCCATGGACAGTTTCCCCCGGGGCAAACAGGGCAGGAACACGATGACAGGGGGGGTAGAAATTCCGGGTTACACGGGGCTAAAACCAACAGGCTCTGCGTTTGCCCGTGATTTCCCAAAACTAGGAAACCCCACCAGGGCTTTTTGGGAAACAAAGCTTTTTATAAAACACACAAAAACAGTTTTAAAATTTTTTCATTTCCCCTTGGTTTTTTGACAAAAACAGATTGTGGAAATCTGCATATAATACCTGAAGGGGCTTTTTGCCTTTTTGTCTGCGCCGGTTTTCCTTTCCAGATGGGACGTTATTCTCATGTCCTTCCCCTCCCTTTTTTGCTGCTAAAGAATTTCCCTCCCCGTTGTTGTACATGGCTCCCGGGAAAAATTGCGGCTAAAAAACTGGGGTCCCCCCAAAGGGAAAGAGTTCTCCTTTCTTTTCCTTGGAAAACATTTACAGTCAAAGTTTACGTATCTTCTCCATTTCCCCTGTCCTCGTTTCCCTCAAAATTTTTGATAGCAATAGTTCTGATATCTTACTTTTTACTCCTCAGCCGGGCCGTCCAAATCTTTCTTTGTCATCCTCGTTGGGCCTGGTGCCCTAGCGAAAACGCTGTCCAGCCGTGATTCTTCCCCTTTGCAAAACCTTTTTGGGTTGGGCCATCGTGAAGAAACCCTTTTGGGTTTTTTCCCCAAAAGCTGTTAAGGGAGGCCCCGAGGGTTTTTTTTTTTTTGAAGCCACTGGTTTTTTGGTCACACCGAACAAAAACCAACGCGGGGCCCAAAAAACCCCCTTTCAGAAATGAGCTGAGGCTTTTCCCCCCCCCAAAATGTAAATACGAGCTGGCTTAAATTTTGGGTGAAAAAAGCCGAGTTTTTAAACTTTTAAAAAATTACCATTTTTAAAAACCCCCGAAAAGCAATTTAAAGGGAAATGATTGGATCTTCAAAAATTTTTAAAATTTTCCATTTTTTTCAATAAAAAGAAATCATATTTTCTCAGAAAATTTACGTTTTTTTTAAAGACCCGACCCGGAAAACCCGGGGGAACCAAACCCCCCACGATGGGCCCGAGACCCCCAACCCCCCAGCAGGGGGTTGGCGGGGAAAGGGAAAAACCCCCCCATTTGTAAGAGGACCTAAGCTGATCCAGGAGAAGGAGCAGCCCATGAACCAATCTGACACAAAAACAGGACAGTCACATTCCCACATGCCCACCCTCATACCTACACATAAAAACACTCACACCCACACACCCAAAGTAAAGACACAACAATTCATGAGGATAGTTTTCTTAGTGATACATAAGACAGTGAACACCATGTGAGCTGAATTTGTCTCCATGGTGATATCATCTAAGTTGAAATATTACATCTCAAACACTTTGATAAGTATTCACATATCTGGCACCAGAAACTCTGAACAGGTGTACATAACCATAGTGCCCGGGTGTAATTGTCAGGTATATTGCCTGTGCACTGTAAACAAGTATTAGACGGTGTAAAACCCATCTTAAACATCCTTTGGCCTGTTTAGTGTACTCTATAAAGGGTATGTGTGTGTGTGTGTGTGGGGGGGGGGGGGGGGGGGGGGGGTATTTGCATTTGTAAGCCAATGCTATGGAGCCTAAATTTAATTTTGTCTCCTGCATTTTGATTGTTTATCCTAGCAACCTCACTTTCATCACAATACGTCCAAATGAAGCCAATTTATCTTACTTTTACAAAAAGAGTACTTACTGGTAATATTAGACCTGAAAAAGTAAATTTTTTACATAAACATTTGGAAACTTACAAAGTTTTTATTATTTTTTACATACAACAAGTCTTTATTACTCTCCTAACTTTTTTTAAATTTATCAGATTACTACTGTGCAACATAAGCTAATGATTTCAGTTCAGAGATTGTGTAAGTTACAAATTAATAACTTACATTATTATTATTAGTATGCCAATTATTAGTTTAATACAAAGAAGTTGTTTTGGTTGAGTAATCAACTGTTTTTCATTAATTTCTACATTTTGTGGTGAAGATTTTTTTTTTTTAAAGAAAACAATGTCCCAAAATATTAGTCTAATTCGGACTAGGTAGGAAACCAGAAGTAGGCTATGTCAGAACCAGACCAGGAGACAGAGTAACAACCAGACAGGGGAGTACACGACAGGACATCATGGTACTAACTGTACATAACTGTAGGAACCAGCAGGGAACAATGAAAACTAAAAAGCTTAAATAAAAACAAGAGTGCAGGGAGAACCAATGAACAGAGCCACTGAGTAATTATTTGGCCGGTTGGCCAGACTGCAGAGAGACAGAGGGAGTGAGACCAATAAGCATGCTGAACACAGAACAGAGGATAAACTACAGGTGAAAAGAACCAAAACACAAATACAAAAACACAGATACTGACAGGATATGACAGGGGCAGTTCTTACACAAATGATACCCTGGGCAAGGTCCTCCTTATGCGGCCCCCAATCACTACAGCGCAGTTTGCAAAAAAAAACTGTTTTTTATCAGATTTACCAGTTCGGCGTAGCTAAAGGTCATGAGTAAGAAAGGTTTATTTAACCTGTTAAGGCCTAAGGGGTTTTAGAGCAATTTCTGCCTGAAATTACATACCTTAAGTAAATCAAGTATAGCTTCACAGTTATAAGGCTTACATGCAAAGTTTTGGTACCTGTGTAAAGGTAAGACATAAAGGAATATTTTTCCAGAGGTACCACTATTGTAACTGTTATTATGCCTGATTTATTTGTGATTAAATGAAGAAAAAATAAATGTTTTGAACCTCGCCAAAAGTTTTTTCTAAATGAACATTGAAAAACACTATGGAAATCATTTGGAATTCCTAGAAGAACCCACAGGTTCCATTCATGCACATCTTCACTATAACTGCAGCAAATTTGGACTCAATAGGTTGAAGCATACACACCAACGGGCCACCTGTCCAACTGCTTGTTAACGCAAATTCCTAATCAGCCAATCACATAGCAGCGACTCGATGCATTAAGGCATGTAGACATGGTCAAGATGATCTGCTGCAGTTCAAACCGAGCATCAGAATGGGGAAGAAAGGTGATCTAAGTAACTTTGAACGTGGCACGGTTGTTGGTGCCAGACGGGCTGGTCTGAGTATTTCAGAAACTGCTGATCTACTGGGATTTTCACGCACTACCATCTCTAGGGTTTACAGAGAATGGTCCAAAAAAGAGAAAATATCCAGTGAGCGGTGTGTCTGTGGGTGCAAATGCCTTGCTAATGCCAGAGGTCAGAGGAAAACGGCCAGACTGGTTCGAGCTGATAGAAAGGCAACAGTAACTCAAATAACCACTCGTTACAACCAAGGCATGGAGAAGAGCATCTCTGAATGCACAACACGTCGAACATGGAGCCGGATGGGCTACAGCAGCAGAAGACCACACCGGGTGCCAGTACTGTCAGCTAAGAACAGGAAACTGAGGCTACAATTCGCACAGGCTCACCCAAATTGGACAATAAAACGTTGGTCTGGTCTGATAAGTCTCGATTTCTGCTGCGACATTCGGATGGTAGGGTCAGAATTTGGCGTCAACAACATGAAAGCAGGGATCTATCCTGCCTTGTATGAATGGTTCAGGTGGGTGGTGGTGGTGTAATGGTGTGGGGGATATTTTCTTGGCACACTTTAGGCCCCTTAGTACCAATTGAGCATCATGTCAATGCCACAGCCTACCTGAGTATTGTTGCTGACCATGTCCATCCCTTTATGACCACTGTGTACCCATATTCTGATGGTTACCTCCAGCAGGATAACGCGCCATAGCATAAAGCACGAATCATCTCAGACTGGTTTCTTGAACATGACAATGAGTTCACTGTACTCAAATGGCCTCAGCAGTCACCAGATCTCAATCCAATAGAGCACCTTCGGGATGTGGTGGAACGGGAGATTCGCATCATGCAAGTGTAGCCAACAAATCTACAGCATCTGTGTGAAGCTATCATGTCAATATGGACCAAACTCCCTGAGGAATGTTTCCAGTACCTTGTTGAATATGTGCCATGAACAATTACGGCAGTTCTGAAGGCAAAAAGGGGTCCAACCCGGTACTAGCAAGGTTTACCTAATAAAGTGGCCGGTGAGTGTATGTTCCACAAACGTTTTAGAGGGTAATGTGCCAGGTGGAAATGGCAGTTAGGCAAAGGATGCCAAAACTTTCCCTGATGTGTTTTTCACCTCTTAAAAAGAACATTAATGGGAATCTGATCAAATAAAGTGCTGATTTCCATTGTAGGAGTTCTTCTGCATATGGCATAGTATTTGGTTATGACATTTACTCTGTGTATCATCAAAATGTACAGTTGCAAACATAACTGGAAGCTAACGGAGTAGCATGCAAGCTAATAGCCGGCGGACAACGACCAGCAAACTGTAATGTGCAAGCAAATTACATCACCAGAGAAGGTGCTAGAAAGGCAAGTTAGGCTTTGCTAGAAAAGTGAGTGCCTCTAGTTTGTTATGATATGAGACAGGTGGGAGTGCTGCGATGAGAAAGGTGCTTTTTGTACCGTTATGTTTACAGAGTCAGCAATGTCTGAGGAACCTTTAAATGTTATCGCCTGTTAGTTGCTGTAAAACTAAAAGGTATTTGTGCAAAACTCATTTGAGGAATTGTTTTGTGAAAATTTAAGCTTCCTCTTGCGATATATTTAAGAAAACAATTGGAGTTTTACCTAGCTTTATAGACCTCCAAAAAGGGGCGTGGCCTAGCGGGCTTAAGAGGTTAAGAACACCTTTCACAGACACAAAGTCACAAAGTGCTGTACAACATAAACAAAAACATAAAAACAAGTATAAATAGGTACAACTAAAGCATGACAAAAAAGCCTACCACTCAGACACTAAAGCTGAAACAAAAGAAGTCGTCACATGGCAACCTAAACCTCACCCCAAATGGTCTCAGTGGGATTGACAGCAAACAGAGCCTCATCTGCCTATCCATAGCAGGGGTACCTACTCAAAACATAAGGATGCCAACTCCCTAGGAAATTCACATGCATAAAAGCAATGAAATTTTAATCAGGGGGGAACTGACAGACAAATAAGTTACATTGTTTTACATGGTGCTTGTGTGCCCGTCTTTTAATCCCATTCAGGGAAACTGTCCATGTGGCCCATTGTCAAAAACCATCACTGGTAACAGGCAAAGACACAGGGAGTAAATATGGAACACATTTGCTGAAAGTTGTCCAGTATTTGTGACTGCCCGTGGCAAAACCAGGAACAATCTCCCTGGGCGTTTTGAGAAATTTTTACAGACCCTGAAAGAGGGAGTCTCATTTTTCCAATGATTTTAAATTGTGGAAGATAGACCATCTAAAAACTCACTCACCAGACTATTTTTTCTGAGAAATCACACTAAAGTTTAATTTTTCTCTCTCCCTGAAACAGGGCAGTGACAAAAGCTGCTAATTTAAATAATTTTTGAATAGCCCACCTCCCCCCAACTGTTTATCAACAGAAGCCCCAATACTGCAAGACTTTTCACTGAACTCACTAGTATGTAAAGATAATTCAACACTGATTCCAATCTATTTTTTAATTTTTTATGTCTGCAAATTGCATCATGACTGCAACCAAAATGATGCATCCTGGTGATTGGTTTGGTTTCCTCTTTTTTTTTTAGATCAGTCTCACTTAAAATTTCCCAGTCTATTAAATGTTCTCCTGGGCCCGGGTTTGAAATCCTGCTCACAGCAATTAGCAAAATATCATAATAATGGGATGTGTTTTTCTTAATATGTAATATAAAGTCCAAAGATTTTTGTAACATGCAGAAATATTGTTTATCAGTCTTCATTTTTTTTGTGCAGGTATGAATAGAGCTATGTGTTAATAGTTTACAGTTTTTAATACCGAGTTAATCTAGAAAAGGCTGGTGCTACAGCTATTTAATCTGTATGTACCCATCAAATTTTATGTCTGCAAACCCCTTTTAAATAATGGACCAAGGGAAGAGAAATGGGCAATAACTTGACTTTGATCATGTCACAAATGTAATTTTTATTTACAATTATACACATTACAAATTGTCACAGACACAGTGTCACACCATCATCTCTTTCTGTGTGCTATTCTGTGTAGTGCTTTGTGGTGGGGGCATGTAATGTCCTTCGCTTCATCGGGAACAGAATGGCCTAATCTTTGAATAAAGATAAGTCTGTCTGTCCCTGGCCAGTCCAGGTGCAGGGGAGGCAGGAACCACGACAGGGGGTAGAACTCCCGGGTCAAACAGGAGCTGAAAGCTAACAGGCTCTGCGTCGTTGTGAGTCCTAGCTAGGACCACACCAGGTATTTTGGGGTCAAGCTGTTAATAAAAGTACACAAAAAGACAATTAAAATATTTCTGTCTCTTTGTTATTGAGAAATACAGACTGTGGAAGTCTGCATATAGATACCTGAAGTGCTGGTAACTCTTGATCTGGGGAGTTTTTTGGAAGTGGGGACTCAGGGGGCCTGCCAGTCAAACGTGTTGACTAACCCCGTGCCATCTTCCAGTCCGACCAGCTGTGGGATGTTGAGCCGACTTTCTGGCGAGCTTTTTTTCCACTACCTGAACAAAAAACCTATCTCAAGCTTAGATTGAAAATACAACCCCCCTCAAGTTAATTTTACATGGGATACAGTGATTGCCCCAGCTAAATTCGTGTATCTACGCTAGCCAAAAAACTGTTGTTTGCCCCTACGATCACCCAGCGCAGGGGGAAGAAAAAAAACACTACCTCAAGCTTAGATAAAAATACAAACACAAACCTCACTCAAGCCGATTTTTAATATTTTTTTTCGGTTTTTGCTTCGAGATGTCCAGATTATTCCTCATGGCCTGCCACTCCCTTTTCTACTGCTAAAGAATCCATCTGTATTTTTGTACATGATCTCTGAGAAAGTTTTGCGGCTACAGGATTTTGTTCCCAAGTGAAGAGTTCTCCTTTCTTCTTCCCAACATTTACAGTCAAAGTTACGTATGTTCGTATGTTCTCACTGTTCCTCGGTTTTCCCTAAAAAGTGTTGTGATAGCAATGGCTTTCTGATATCTTACATTCTAGCTCCTCAGCCACCAGTCCAAAAGCTTTCTCCCCATCCTCGTCTTGGGGTTAAAACAGCTGCAAATAGGAATGTTCTCCAAAGTATGCAGTCGCTATCATTTCCCTTTCATCTCCTTCTGATTCAGAATCTGAAGGGGTCCGGCGACGGTACTGCTAGAACATTACTCCCACAGTGAAGCGCTGTAAACGCCGCGATTCAGTTCGTTTCCACACGTTTGAGCTTGGTCCATCGTGAAGAAATAATTTTTTTTTTTAGGAGCTGTTAAGTAGCCACGAGGTTTCTTGAAGCACGCTGGTTATTGGTTGACAAGCAGAACAAAAGCCAGCGGGGGGAGCCAAAAAAAACCCCGTTTACAGAAATGAGCTGAGGATTTTCCCCTCCCCCAAAATGTAAATACGAACTGGCTGAGTTTTAGGCTCAAAACAAGCCATTTTTAAAATAAAAATTTACCATTTTTAAAAACCTCCAAAACTGTTTTTTTTTAAAAAAATTGAGTGTATACTTCATAATTTCAACTTGCACATTTTGCCAAAACGAAAATAACCATTTTCTCAGAAATTGACGGTTTTTCCTCATTTTGTCCGTTTGTGCTCTGCCGACTTGTTCCTGGTTTTGCCGTGGCGCGTCAAATTTTTTAGAAAAGCCTTTTATGGTAATAGAATTTATTCACCCCCTCCTTGAACCGCCACCTTAACGTGGTGGAGTGGTTTGAGTGTTCAAATGATCCTAGAGGCTATGTTATCTGGGGCTTAAATGCCCCTGGTAGGGTCTCCCATGGCAAACAGGCTCTAGGTGATGGATCAGACAAAGAGCGGGTTCAAGAATCCTTCATGAGGACAAGTATATCGAGGCACGTGACGTCGCCCGGGTACGGCGGAGCCGGGGGCCCACCCTGGAGCCAGGCCTGGGGGGGGGCTCGTCGGAGAGCGCCTAGTGGCCGGGTTGCTCCTCCCCGGGACCCGGCCGGGCCAAGCCCGAACGAAGGACCAGGGCCTCCCCCTGGGCCCACCACCTGCAGGGGGAACCGTGAGGGACCGGTGCAAAGAGGATTGGGTGGGGGTCGAAGGGGGAGACCTCAATGGCCCCCATCCCTGGATGCTTAGGCTGGGCTCTAGGGACGTGGAATGTAACTCGTGGGGGGGGAAAGGAGCCTGAGCTTGTGCGGGAGGTCGAGAGATATCGACGAAAAAGTCCGGGCTCGCCTCCACGCACAGCGGGGCTCTGGAACCCATCTCCCTTGAGAGGGGCTGGAGTCTCTTCTACTCTGGAGTGGCCCCGGGGAGAGGCGGCGGGCGGGGTGGGTTTGCTTTTGCCCCCCGCTCTGCCGTCTTGTGTTGGGGGTTTACCCCGTGGATGAGAGTGTCGCATCCCTGCGCCTTCGGGTCCGGGGATATGTCTCTGACTGTCGTTTTGGCCTAAGGGCCGAGCGGTAAGTGCGGAGTGCCCGGCCTTTTTTGGGTCCCTTCGGGGGTGCTGGGGTTGCCCCTTTTCCGGGGACTCCATTATTCTGGGGGGGACTTCAACCCCACGTGGGAAACGACAGGAAAACCCGGGAGGGCGTGAAAAGGGGGGGAAAGGGCCCCCCCGATCTGAATCCGAGTGGTGTTTTGTTTTTGGACTTCTGTGCTAGTCACGGATTGTCCATAATGAACACCATGTTCAAGCATAGGGTGTCCATCAGTGCACTTGGCACCAGGACACCCTAGGCAGGAGGTCAATGATCGACTTTGTTGTCATATCATCAGACCTTCGGCCGCATGTTTTGGAGACTCGGTGAAGAGAGGGGCTGAGCTGTCCACTGATCACCACCTGGTGGTGAGTTGGATCCCGCTGGAGGAGGAGAAAGCCGGACAGACTTGGCAGGCCCAAGCGCATAGTGAGGGTCTGCTGGAACGCCTGGCGGAGCCCCTCAGGCCAGGGATGTATTCAACTCCCACCTCCGGGAGAGCTTTGACCAGATTCCGGGGGATGTTGGAGACATAGAGTCCGAGTGGACCATGTTCTCCGCATCTATTGTCGATGCTGCTGCCCGTAGCTGCGGCCGTAAGGTCTGCGGTGCTTGTCGCGGCAGCAATCCCAAAACCCGGTGGTGGACACCGGCAGTAAGGGACGCTGTCAAGCTGAAGAAGGAGTCCTATCGCCTGTGGTTGGCTTGTGGGACTCCTGAGGCGGCTGACGGGTACCGTGAGGCCAAGCGTGCTGCGGCCCGAGCTGTGGGAGAGGCAAAAACTCGGGCCTGGGAGGAGTTCGGTGAGGCCATGGAGAAGGACTACCGGTCGGCCTCGAAGCGATTCTGGCAAACCGTCCGGCGCCTCAGGAGGGGGAAGCAGTGCTTCGCCAACAATGTTTATAGTGGGGGTGGGAGGCTGCTGACCTCGACTGGGGACATTATCGGGCGGTGGAAGGAGTACTTCGAGGATCTCCTCAATCCTGCCATAACAAATTCCCTGGTAGAAACAGAGGCTGGGGACTCGGGGTTGGACTCTTTCATCACCCAGGCTGAAGTCACTGAGGTGGTTAAAAAGCTCCGCGGCGGCAAGGCTTCGGGGTTGGATGAGATCTGCCCTGAGTACCTCAAATCTCTGGATGTTGTGGGGCTGTCATGGTTGACACGCCTCTTCAACATTGCATGCCGGTCGGGGACAGTGCCTCTGGACTGGCAGACCGTGGTGGTGGTCCCCCTTCCTAAGAAGGGTGACCGGAGGGTGTGTTCCAACTACAGGGGGATCACACTCCTCAGCCTCCCTGGTAAGGCCTACGCCAGAGTATTGGAGAGGAGAGTCCGGCCGATAGTCGAACCTCGGCTTCAGGAGGAGCAGTGTGGTTTTCGTCCCGGCCGTGGAACACTGGACCAGCTCTATACCCTCTACAGGGTACTCGAGGGCTCATGGGAGTTTGCCCAACCGGTTCACATGTGTTTTGTGGACCTGGAGAAGGCATTCGACTGTAGCCCTCGTGATGCCTTGTGGGGGGGGCTCCCGGAGTATGGAATCGGGGGCCCTTATTAGGGGCCATTCGGTCCCTGTACGAGCGGAGCAGGAGTTTGGTCCGCATTGCCGGCACTAAGTTGGATCTGTTCCCGGCCATGTTGGACTCGGCAGGGCTGCCCTTTGTCACCGGTCCTGTTCATAATTTATGGACAGGATTTCTAGATGCAGACAAGGGCCGGAGGGGTCTGGTTTTGGGGACCAGTGGATTTCGTCTTTTCTTTTTGCAGATGACGTGGTCCTGCTGGCCCCCTCTAGCTAAAGACCTACAGCATGCGCTGGGGGGGGGTTCGCAGCCGAGTGTGAAGCGGCTGGGATGAGGATCAGCTCCTCCCAAGTCAGAGGCCATGGTACTCAACCGGAAAAGGGGCTTGTCCTCTTCAGGTTGGGGGGGAGTTCCTGCCTCAAGTGGAGGAGTTCAAGTATCTCGGGTTTTTGTTCACGAGTGGGGAAAAATGGAGCGGGAGATCGACAGACGGATCGGCTGCCGCCAGTAATGGGGGCCCCTTTGCCGGTCCGTTGTGGTGAAGAGAGAGCTGAGCCGAAAAGCGAAGCTCTCAATTTACCGGTCGGTCTACGTTCCTACCCTCACCTATGGCCATGAACTTTGGGTCATGACCGAAAGAACGAGATCCCAGATACAAGCGGCTGAAATGAGCTTCCTCCGTAGGGTGGCCGGGCACTCCCTTAGAGATAGGGTGAGGAGCTCAGCCATTCGGGAGGGGCTCGGAGTAGAGCCGCTGCTCCTCCACATCGAGAGGTGCCAGTTGAGTTGGCTCGGGCATCTATACCGGATGCCTCCTGGACGCCTTCCTCGGGAGGTGTTCCAGGCACGTCCCACCGGGAAGAGGCCCAGGGGACGGCCCAGGATACGCTGGAGGGACTATGTCTCTCGGCTGGCCTGGGAACGCCTTGGGCTCCCCCCAGAGGAGCTGGAGGAGGTGTCTGGGGAGAGGGACGTCTGGGCGTCTCTGCTGAGTCTGCTGCCACCCGCGATCCGGTTCCGGATAAGCGGAAGACGACGAGTACGAGTACGAGTACGAGTACGAGTACGAGAATTTATTCACATGCTTTGCTCAACTGTGATTTTAGCCATTCTTTTTCGCAAACCTTCAAATCTTGGCCTCTTACGTACACTCTGATATCAGTTCTTTTAAAAACATTTTAATTGGATTTAAGTTGGTGATTGACTGACTGAGCAATCAATAGTTTTCTTGGCTGTGTGTGTTGGATCATTGTGTTGCTGAACAATCCACCCTTGTTTAATCTTCAGATTCTTTTCAAGAATGTCTCAGCAAATGTCTCTTCATCCTTTCTTCACTTCTATGAAGTCTACCAGTACAATACGCTGAACAGAGCCCCACACAATGTTCTCACCTCTAACCTTCACTGCCGGTATGGTGCCTTTGGGCTGTCATGCAGTGTGATTCCTCCTTCGAGCATGGTGTGTGAAATGAAATTAAAAAGTCTCCTGTTGATTTGTCCAAATCTACTGCAACAAACTTTAAGCAACATAATTTTTCTTAATCACTTGCATCTTATAAAGTGAGTGTGCAATAGAGGCCATGATGGGTGAGTTATTTACTAGTTATTTTCATGGAGAAAACTGTACCTGCCAACGCCATTTTTTTCTGAAGCTCTTTGTAAAAGATATTTGGTTATTGGACAATTTTTCTGATTATTCTGTTGACTCCTCTGTCTGAAATCCTGTGAGGAGTACCTGGTTGTGACCAGTTGATGGTGAAAGATATATTCTTCCTACTTATAGTTTCAGCAATGTTTACTGGAGCATTAGGTTTAGAGATGCACCTGTAACCAGTGGCATCAGTGTGATTTGATACAATAAAGTTTTCAAAGGTCTTTGCTCTTTGCTTCTTTTGCAATACCTTTGAAATGTAACATCTTTTCAAAGACCATCTGGAACAAATAGAGGGCAGAACTGCATTCTAAATGCTGTTTTCCTTTTTCTTTTTTTGTGCTTTATAAGCCGTTTTGCTCTTTTTCCTCTATACTTATCCCTTATGCTATTCCACTTTATTACATATAACTTCATTTATTGGCTTACTTTTTATTTCTTTGTAGGTGTGGCTTATTTGGGTTTGTACCAACACCTGGTGTGAGTTTCATGTCAAAACCACCATTAGAATTTTATTTAGTAAAATAAATGTTGATGTGTTCATTACTTTTTTCCCCTGTTGTACTTGTCCGCACGCAACAGAAGGCTGACGTTACACCAGCAGTGTAAGCAGCATGAAAAACACATGCTGTCACTACTGTACACTCACACATGAAAAAACACCTGGCTGCAGACGCTTCTGCTCGGCCAAAAGTTGCTTCATCCCACAAAGCCTCCCAGCTCCCCCACAGTTCCAACATCCAGCCAGTCGACTAATGACATGACGGAGGAGCTCCATGCAAATAGCCCAGCATCTGTCACGGCACTGGCTCCGCTCCATATATTTATTTGCTGATCCTACTTAATATTTCTGCATATTATTAGTTGTTTGTTGGAGGCGGACAGTGATGCATGTTCCCATATGATGCCGCGCCCAAGAAAACCAATCTCCAACAAAAAATTTCCTGTCTGCTCTTCCAGCTTCTTCTAAATGCATATTTTGTGCTGGCTTTGCAGCCCCGCTGAAGGTCAGAGGCAAAGTAAGGCACCCTTTATTGTGGAAATAGGAGAAACACATTTGGCAGAGTTAATGTGCACTGTATTTATCACCCACACAAAAAGGAAGCCTAGATAATACATCTCATACAATGTGAGGGGAATGTATTCCAGGGAAGTGTTGTGACGACTATGTCTGGGCGCTATCTGTGGGTGGTTGTTGGGGGTTTATCTTGCATCGTGGTGACATTCAAGTCCAGAACATCCAAGGTGCCCTTCTGAGTAAACTTATTTCACCAGACAAATGAGCATTTTATGGACTACAACCTTAACATATTCCTCAACCTTATCTTTAACAAGAAAGTGGTCACATACCAAATCACTTCTGACACAGCCTATTTGGCATTTAGCTGTCAGTACCTTATCAAGTCATGTTACCATGTTTCCCTGACTTCCTTCTTTTTTCCATGTGTGTGGGGGCAGGGTCAAACACCAACATGGTTATTATATTTTCCCCCAGTCTCTTATCCCTCACCGATCCACGGCTGCCACAGCGCTGGCCCCAGCGCTGACTGGCAGGACTTGGAAGTGGAGAACTGCTTCAGCCTGACTTTCAGTCAGCCTGCCTGCTCACTGACACATTCAGGCAGATAGATCACGGAGGGCCAATGACAGCTCGTTATTGCCTGAGATGATAGCAGCTCACCATGGGGATTTGAATCAAAGCATCGCTGTTTGTGTGTGCATCTACTCCTGTATCCTGAAGCATCAGATGAGGGGTAAGGACAGTGGGAGATAATGATTAAGAGCAGTTTTCCAACTAGGAAAAAGAGATATGGCGGCGCACTAGAATATTGAAGTTTTACACTATGCAAAAAACTCTAATAAGTCTTGGGCAAACTCAGTTTTCAGAGACGTTTGATCTGTTTAACAAAAAGCCAATTTCCAGTGCTTAGCAAACGTCTTTATACCCCATGAACCTTTCCAAAATATGTGAAAAAGTAGTGCATAATTGTGACGTGAATAGGATAAATGGTTTTCATTTTTCTTTTACAAATAAAAATCGGAAAAGTGCATGCTCATTTATATTTTGAGCCAATATGCTGCAAATACAGCTGCAAGTCTTATGAATTACGTGTTTATCATCTTCGTACATCTAGACATTGACATTTTCTGCCTGTTCTAATAGCTTAGTCAGAAAAGATGGAGAGCATGTATGCACATCAATTTTCAAGTCTTGTCAACTAGTCTCAGTTGGATTTAGGTCTGACATTTGAGTAACACATGAATAGGCCTTAAACTTAATCATTGTAGCTCTGGCTTTTTTGTTTAGGGCCTTTGTCCCATTGGAATATGTATTTCAATTCAATTCAGTTTATTTATATAGCGCCTATTCACAACACATGTCATCTCAAGGCACTTCACAATAGTCAGGTACATACATTCCAATTAATCTTAATCAATGAACAGTGCAGTCAGATTCAGTTATTTATTCAAATTGGATAAAACGTTTTTCTATCTAAGGAAACCCAGCAGATTACATCCAGTCAGAGACTTGTAGCAGTCACTCCTCCCGGATGAGCATGTAGAGACAGTGGGCAGTCACTGGCGTTGACTTTGCAGTAATCCCTCATACTGAGCATGCATGTAGCGACAGTGGAGAGGAAAAACTCCCTTTTAACAGGAAGAAACCTCCAGCAGAACCAGGCTCAGTGTGAGCGGCCATCTGCAACGACCGACTGAGGGTTTGAGAGAACCAGTGGCGATTGGTCTAAGACTGCAAGGGAAGCTCAGCTTCCCCTAAAATGTCAAAAAATAAGTGATCAAATATATACTGTTGTGTGTACATGTCATTGACTAAATATGCGCTACAACGCGCTCAACTTTTGTACAGAATCAGCTTCTTATCACTGGTAACGACGCGGCTTTCCTCTCACTAATTCCCACACATTAACAGTGCTTTATACAGTGAGTTCAATAGCGAAGCAAAAATGCTGGGCTTTGTCCCGCCTATCGGACGCTCAGCGTCTCTGGGAGTCTATGGGGCAGTGGGCTGGCCTCGGCTGGCCCGGACGCTCAGCTTCTGCATGATGATTGGATGATCTGTCTGAGGCTGAATCCCTTTTTGATTTACAACGAAATGAGCGAATCAGCGATCTTGAAATTGAGCTTCCCCTCCTTGAAAGACCAGCATCCGCTACTGATTTCCACCCTAGTCTCAAATGTTTTGCAGCCTTAAACAGGTTTTCCTTCTGAATTACCCTGTATTTATCTCCATTAACTCTGATAACCATTGCCGTCCCTGCTCAAGAAAAGCATACCTATTGCGTGATGCTGCCACCAGCATAATTGACTGTGGTGGTGGTGTTTTCAGGTTAAAGGAAAGTGATCCAAATAGTTTTTTTTTCTCTCAGAAAACCTGTCTCTCAAAACACCTTCTTCTACATATTTGCTGTGTCTCCTGCACGGCAAACTGCAAATTGGACCTCTCCTGGGTTTCTTTAAACAGTGGCTTTCTTCTTGCCTCTTATCCACAAAGGCTAGATTTGTGAATTGCTTCAATAATAGTTGTCCAATTAACACACTCATCCACCTGAACTGTGGATCTCTGCAGCTCCTGCAGAGTTATCATGGCATCTTGACGGTTTCTCTGATCACTGCTCTCGCTTTCCTGGTCTGTCGGTTTAGGTTGACAGCCAGGGCCTGGTAGGTTGTACATTGGGTATAGCAGTGCTCTGTGAGATGTTCAAAGCTGGGGACAATGTCTTATAACCTTGCCCTGCATTTTAATTCTCCAAAACTTTATCCATAACCTGTTGGTGTATTCTTTGGTCTTCTTTTTCTGTGTGTGTGTGTAATAGTGTGTGTATGTGTGTGAAAGACTGATTGTGTGTGTAAGTGAGTGTGCAAACTTCTCACCTGTTGGGGCATAACACGTAGAGTTGCAAGAAGGGTAAAAGCCTCCAAACACCCAATGCTCAAGAGCAATGAAGGGTAGGTAGCACAGACCATAGAAGGTTGCAGTTACGCTAGGCAGCAGGAACCAGGGCACACCCAAAGGATAGCGATACACCCAGCACAGAGAGGAGCAAATCAAAGGAATAGTAGTTCCCAGGTGCAGGGAACATCCACACATGCAAAGAAATCAAACTATGGATGGCCATAAATAATGTTTAATAAAATGCATTCATTCATTCATTCATCTTCTCTACCGCTTATTCTATAGTGGGTCCCAGGAAGGTTGGTGCCTATCTCCAGCAGTCTACAGGCAAGAGGCAGGGCACACCCTGGACAGGTCGCCAATCCATCGCAGGGCAACACAGAGACATACAGGACAAAAAACCATGCACATACTCATTCACACTTAAGGGCAATTTAGAGAGACCAATTAATCTAACAGTCATGTTTTTGGACTGTGGGATGAAGCCAGAGTACCCGGTGAGAACCCACGCATGCACAGGAAGAACATGCAAACTCCCTGCAGAAAGACCCCCAGCCAGGAGTCGAACACAGGACCTTCTTGGTGCAAGGCAACAGTGCAGCCATTAATAAATGCAATGACACAGTATTAAACACATAAACAAAGGGCATAGAAACACCACAATGAAACCACGATGCCTGCTAAAATCTATCAGTAATTAAAATTCTTCCATGTAGTGCAAATTAACATCAGCTGGTTTAGTCCCATTTGATGGCTATAAAATGGTGTCTGGTCACTAAGGTGTCCCACATGAAACTTCTCATGATGGGCAGAACTTGTGTGCTCCTTCAAACTTAATTTTTGCAAAACAAAGTGAGAGAATTGGTTACAGAAGATAAAAACACTATATACACAGTGAGGTTCTGAGGTTGGAGCATCATGGTGTTAGGTTGTTTTCCAGCTTATTACACTGACAGACTTTATTTATTTGAAGGAATTATGAATGAACAAATGTACAGAGACATTATTGATAAAAACCAGCTGCCTTCTAGCAGTGTGATGACATTTCACTAAGACAATGATACCTCACACAAAGCCAAGGTACTTCCTAATTTGTTTCAGAGGAACAAAATAAAGCTGCAAAAACGGTCTAGCCAATAACCTGAGCTAAATCCTATAGAAAAGTATGGAAAGAATTAAAGCTCAGAGTTCACCAAAGGGACCCAGAGAACATTCAAGATATGAAGACGTTTCAGTGGACGCATGGGCCAAATTCACACCTCAGCAATGCATGTGACTAGTTTCTCAATAAAGGAGGTGTCTTGAAGTTGTCATCACCAACAAAGGCTTTAATAAGAACAACTAAATACATTTTAGTAACCAGGTTCAATATTTGTTCCCTGTCTCCTTCCATTTTGAAGGATGGATGGATGGATGTGTTTTTCTTTGAATCCTTTGAATCCTAACTACAATCAGTCCTTTAATAGCAACACAGAATTTAAAAAACTCTTTTTATGGAGACAGTGAGGACTATTGATCTGAGCAATGTAATCTGAAATGACTTCTGTGTTATTACTTCTAGTGGACTCTGTGACCTAGATAAAGCATGAAATGGGTCTGTGTGGTGTGTGTGTGTGTGTGTGCGGGGATGATGTACCTTTTTTTATATCTGACCTCAGTTATGCAACACAAGTTATCCAACATCCTGGGTCAGTGGGAGAGTTACGGCCTGGAGTGAGTCTGTGTTGTGTTGGTGTGAACTGAAATGTGCCCGCATGTCCATCCTGTGTGTCAGATTTTTATTGGAGGATCATTTTTAACACCTTGTTTGGGATCAAATGTCCTGAATAGCAGCAGATACGAAGAGTTATTTGTCATGCTTTCCAGGAATATATGACACATGTTGCATATAATCAGAAGAAAGAGCAAGAACTACCATGACCTACTGTTACACAGAAAGTGTGATGTGATAGTAAGTAGATCCTCCCGGATTAGCCTCTGTGTCTCTTTAATAACTGCGGTGCACAGACACACTGAATTGTAGGCCCAGTGAGGACTGAAACTGTGTCAGACGCATATGCTGCAGGAACGTCAGAACTCTATCCATCTTATTTTTATGGATGGACTTTTTTTCACTTTTTTTACTAATTACAAAGTGATAGGTTGAGCTACATTCAGATTTGTACAGCTAGCATTTGCATTTTAAATATCTGGGATACTTGGATTGTTGGGTGACTATAAAAACAGCGTGTACATTAAAAGTTTTTGAAATTATTTTCTTTAAAGCTAAGACTTTTCCATGAGGCCCGACCATTCTATGTAATTCACCAGCAACTTCACATAATGATCCTAAAAAGTTGTGAAAAAAGGAAACGTTTAATTTTTCAGCTGTGTTTATATCTCATCAAAACAAAAGATAAAAAAAAAGTGTTTTCGATTGTAATGTCAGGACACCTTACCACCTCCTTTCAAAATCTTTTGAGACCTCTTTTTATCCCTTACTAGACTCAAGTGGTCCTGCAGTCCTATTTCTGAAGGCAACTCTTCCAGCCAGCATCTTGATGCATCATCACACTACAAGATCAGACTATCCTAGAATGACGATTACACCAAATTTATTCCTTTAGCAGTGCTGGTTGAAATGATCAATGAGCAGGCCACACCCCAGCGACACAACCAGTTTTCACACATCAACAGCAGCTTCTCTTTATAACAGTAAGTTCCATGTGCCTCAATGTAGGAGTTTGTTTTCTCCAATTTCTATAAAGATTAGGTTGCCCTTCGATGACGTATGGGAGATAATAGATGGCTTGTTTTGAAGGAGAAACTGCATGGCCAGCTGCTGATGAGACAGATCAGCTGGGAATACTGACCAAGTGAGGATGCACAGACTATTGTGTGCTTGGAGACATTGGCAGGATAGCAGAAATGTTAGGAAGCATGGCTGAAATGAAACTGTCCTGTCCTGAAAAATCTCCTGTGTGTGTGACAACAGATAAACCTTCTCTCACTGAAACAGTACAGAATTGCATTAATCAACACTACATTGCATAATGGCTAAACAAATTCTTACGCGGTCAAAGAACTATGGCTAATAAGCTGGAAAAATTCTTCATTTTATACTGTTCAAAACCCAGCTCATTCAAATTTACGGGGGTTTGGGACAATAAAAATGAAACTGGTTTTAGACCACAATAATTTTTAGTAAGGGGTTTGGGGCCCCCTTTTCGGCCAATTTCAGCGTCAATGTCTTTGGGGTACATATACAAGTCCTGCAAGGGGCAGGGGATTTTAAAACCCCTTTTTTCCCTTTCAGGGTAGTGGCAGGTCACTACGTATACGGGGAGGAAAAACGTTTCCTGAACTCGGTCCCCCAAAACAACCCCCAAAGTGGCTCAATAATATTTGATTGGGGTGACTGTCAGGCCCGGGGGGAAAGTTTAAACTTCACTTTTCATGTTCATCAAACCATCTTTCACCCGCCTTTTTGCTGTGTTTATTTTGGGCATTTTTTTCCGATACAGGGGCCCCCTTCAGGATAAAAGTTTGAACCACTGGAACACATTCCCTCAAGAAATGTTCGGTAGTCCTTTGGGGTGACGGCCCATCTAGCACAAATATTGGGCCAAGGGAATGCCATGATATGGCAGCACAACTATCACTGATCCACCCCCTGGCATATCACTCTGGGCTGCAACAGTCTGGGGTGGTATGGCTTCTTTGGCGGCTTTCTGGCCACACCCGTAACTCTCCTGGATGTGGGAAGAACTAGTAATAGAGCTTGTGGACTCGGACTTCCAGGGGTCATCAGAGAACAATACATGGTTTTCATTTTCATTGTCCACGTCCCAAGAATAGTTAGCGCTCCGCGGTTTGTGTCATTTGACAATGAGTGACCAAAGGTTTGGCTTTTTTGGATACAATCTGGGTTGGCATCCGAACATCCCTTTCAGACAGCGTTCCTCTTGCGTCCACAGTTAATCCTATTGGATGTGGTTCTCTCTTCTTTGGGGGTATGCTGGACATTACCCTGGATACCATGGCTCTTGCTACATCACAAAGACTTGTTTTCGGTCACAGATCAGCCAGCAAGACGTGCCCAACAATTTGTCCTCTTTTGAACTCTGGTATGTTCCTCATATGTTGTGTGCATTTCAATAATTTAAGGAAACGGTGGTCTTACCTACCCTGCTATTGAACCTTCACAAACCTCCCCTGCTCTTACTGTGTCCAATGTGCAATCATGAGAACTGGCCAACCAGGCGGTCCAATTTACATGATCTAGGCTCCCACACTAAACATGACTGAGTGTTTCAGTTTCATTGTCCAACCCCTGTATATTAGTAGTTACTAATTATACATACTGACCATGCAACCTCAAGTTGTAAGATTTAAACTGTTTTCTCAAACACTACTGGCAGATACTGACAACAGGGCTTACTTTCTATGGTGTCTGCAGCGTTTGTCTGAAAAAATCTTTTCACTCTGACAAAATTACGTCCACAAAAACTTTAAAACTTTAAAGTACTTACAGCTTTGTACTTCATTGGCAATGCTTTTCTAAAGCATATTTAGCTATTTTTTCTTTCTTGAAAGTGGTTTTTGAAAACATCTATGAACTTTTCCAAAAATAATTCCTAATTTATAAAGGACATACACCCCTTCTTATTCCTGCTAATATTCCTCTCCTGCATAACAAGACAGATTATTTATAGCTGCAAGTATATACTCAGCAGCCTTGTGGCTTTGTTGCTGAAAAGTGCTGTATAAACTTGAGTTGACTTGACTTGACTTGTGCATACAAGCAGAGGGCTGCTGTTTTTTTTGTTTTTGACCATCTCCATTTTAACATTTTGAATTCAGTCGAACATACAGCGGACAAACAGCTGCTGTCTTTCTGTCTAGACGACAAAGTAGTTAGTCTGTTGCAAAATGTATATTCTGATGCTATGGCACACCATCCATTGGTTAGTATGACAGTTGCTTACCATGAAGGTTGAAATCAGGTTGGTGGACAAGCCTTGCTATGCTAATCAAGGAGTCACACAGATTTCTTAGGCAAATCCTCCATTTATAAAGCGCTCAAGGAATGTTCGTGTTCTGTCAAGCTTATTGAGCAGAGATCTGCATACCTAATATGGCCCAGAAGGCTTCACCAAGAATCTACAAAGACCATCCAGGTTCTCACTTATTCTTTATGCTATAGTGCAGTCTTAATCCGGCATGACGGGGCCCTTTTATGCCCTTCCAACTGAAGTATCGACTAAAATACTTTTAATGTTTTTAAAATGACTTTTTTGTTTCTCCATTTGAAAAATAAAGTTATTTGTTGAGACAAGAATCAAAAATTGTGACATACAATGAAATATATATGGAGCATTGTCTCATGAGTTGGATATATCATTATTCATGTCACTACATGACAGCTTTTGACTTACATTCAGTGAGTGTTGTGAATAAACAACTCTCAACTAGAAATGGCACTAAGGATAGAGTACTTTATTAACTAGATTCTGCTTAAATTCTTTGATTCTACCAATCAAAACTGATCCCACCAGTGTTTCAGAACCTACTCAGAAGTACTTTCCAGTGAGTAACAATTTTTCCTTTAAAGAAATCTGCTCCACAGGTGAATCCTCTGCTGCTACAACATGCATAAGTGCCCCGGTCAATGTAAAGTGGCCTGCAAATCTTTCATTGGAAAATACCCTAATCATAAAAGGACTTTATTGGACATTGCAAAGTTCCTAGAAGAGCCAATTCAAAGATAATTTGAGTTGCAGCTAAGTGGGGCTGATTAGACCAGATTCATTGACAAGAGGATTACGTTCTCCCGAGTAATCAATCTGATGGATTTCCATCTGAGTTTAGTTGATGACGCATATGAATCATAAAGATCACGAGGCTGTCATGAAAGCGTGGAAGCACAAATTTTCTGTGAGGTGTGAAGAGTTTTGAAAGAGTCAGAGATGTCTGCCAGCATCTGCCAAACACAGTGCTGACCTGGATGGTCAGATGTAAATGGGTGCTTAAGAGATAAGAGCAGTGTCCTGATGTAACAACACTTACAACACAATAAGCTATCTAGATTTACAGAAATATTCTTTTTTTATGTATTCCTCGTTGCAGGGCCCTACAAAGGTATTTCCACCTCTTGAACTTTTCTACATTTTGGGATGTAAGTCGTAGCTCATCAACTAATTTTTCCAACTTGCTTCTCATATGATGTATGTGGTTTGAGCTGATTTGATGCTACAGGAGCCATTTGGGCCCCAGCTTATTTTTCTCCAGTACCAGTGATGTTTACATTCAGCTTGAAGTTGTTTCAGATCAGTAATTAAGTTTAGTGTAGAGCGAGCTACTGTACCTTTCCTCTGTTAAACAAAATACTGACGTAAAGCTTTGGTTTGGTCCATCTTTCTTTCTCCATTGTAGCAGAATATGATACCTTATTTTTCCCTAACAGCAGAGCTTGGTGATAGCTGGGTGTCCAATGTTTTGATATGGTGTCACTTTGTAAAGTTACACTATAGAATGTTGCATTGTGGGACTTAGACATAAACTTAAGTTTATGTCTAAGGTGTACTTAAGTCTGTCGTGACAAATTTTGTCATAAGTACATTGTGGTGTACTTATTGTACTTCACTGACATGAACTGTATTTAATGGAGTCCAACCACCTTGTTGGAATTAGTGATCATAGTGAAGTCATACCTGCACTCAGAGCAAAGGAGTCTGGTGCAGCTGTTGCATGGCAGCATTTCTGGATTTCATCACCTACACCATATTCACATGTGAGCACGTCTAGCCTCCTTTGGGAAATGGGACTGTCATCATGCAGAAATCATGGCTTTGACTATAAATACTGCTGATGTCTCATATTTCAGGTGTACAAATAACAGTCAGGCTTGCAGTGCCAGCTTCCTCTTCATGCTAATAAGATTATTTGTAGTTTTAAATCTCTCTGATGGAAAATGAGTGCCTTCATCCATCTTAGGGCTGGTTTTGTGCCACGTTTTCTTCACACCTCAAAACCTTCATATGAAAGCCTGTGTGTTCATTTATATCCTTAAAGCTCATCAGAATTCATCTTCTACAAATATGTTTTTTCTACTCAAATCTGCTAGTGGTCCAGCTGTGCATGCCAGAAAACAAGGATGCTGAATGCCTTTGAGAAACACTGAAAGAGAGAAAACATTTTAAAGTACCTGAGCCTTTGCCTAGGCAGGACTTTGGGGGATCAATTTCATATGATTTTAGTCCCAATCTATTTCATGGAAGCCTTTAAACCAGGGTTGAGACCCCGCTGGTGTAAAGACTTTGTGTCTTATAGATCACATAAGCTCTGTGCCTTTATGGCCACCCATATTCTGAAAAAAAGCAAACCTCACACAAGTCAGGGTGAAAATGGAAAAAGAGGAAGGCTTGTGTGCTCTTCTCAAAGCTAACCTTTATGGAGGAGAGTTATGAAACAATCACCTTAACCAGTTAGCTGGACAAAGCAGAAAGCATCGAAGATAAGAAAGGAGAAAACAGAAAAAACCTCAGAAGCAGTCGCGTAAGCTACATATTCCATATAGTCCAATAACATTTGTTGCCATGAATTGCGCTCAGATCTCTCCATATATCCTTCTCAGGAGCCTCCCCATAGTTTTAATTACCAGCTTGTCAGGCAGCAGCAGAACATCCGCGCATGCGGCTTTTGTATCTTTCATTTAGAGAAACTACACGCCGATTCTCTTCAAACCCACACTTTCTTCTCTCCCAGCTTTGTTTCTTTTTTTATCATCCCTGTCAGTTTCCTCTTGTCTTTCTTCCTGTTGACATGACACAAAGAAGAAAAAAATAGCTGTGGATGCAGGCGGAACGTGCGAAACGGAGCTGCTACAAACAAGGATTGCAGGGCAATTGCGCGAGAGACATCAACATCAACAATCCCATGACGACAGCAGCAGTTCACACATCATTGTCTGCAGCAGCACCTGCACCAGCTTCCAGATTATATCTTTCTCTAAGTTTAGAATTTGAAAAGAAAGATAGGAGTTTCATTCTGGGAATTTTATTGGTTAGTATAATAAATAGTTAAAAGGATGGGGCGTGCATCAAAAAGGAGAGTGAGAGACTGAGTTCTTTGCAAACTCTAATTCCAGCACATCTGCAGGGAGCTAACATAACAGCAAACCTGATGAACTTGTGTTACCTAATCCTGACACACACACACACACACACACACACACACACACGCGCGCGTGCGCACCCCCACACACACACACACACAGTATATCTCTCTATATCTTTCTCTCTTTTTGAACAGTGCTGGCTCTCTATCTTCAGTAACACTTTTCATGAGAACATGAGAAGATAGGTAGGTTATTAGCCTCCACAAACTGTAGTACAGAGTGATGCCTTAAAAAAAAAACTAGTGCCTTGCCATACCCCTTAAAATCTTTTCAAATCTTGTCATGTAAAAATCACAAACTCAACTTTAATTTATTGGGATTCTAGGTAATAGATCATTGTGTAGCATAACCTTAAAGTAGAGGGAAACAAAATACATTTTTATTATTATTTTTACTTTGCCTTCCCAAGTCAGTCTGAGTTACAGAGGTTGACTAGTTCAGTTTTCTCTTGATGAGACAGATTTATCCACTTTACAACCAAAAACACTGTTTGCTAGTCACTGCTAAAGAAATGCGTCCCCCACGGCATGACGCTGTCACCATTGTGTTTCACCTTGAGGATGGTGTGTTCAGATGACGGGCATTGTTAGTTTTCCGCCACTCATGGTGATTGGCCAAAATGGCCAAAATGTGCATTTATGGTTTCATCTGACCAGAGAACCTTTTCCGCTTGTTTTCCCTGTTCCCTACAACTCCAAACTGGATTTCTTCAGATTGTCTTCTTGCAGCTTTTCAATAAATGACATACAGGGGTTGGACAATGAAACTGAAACACCTGTCATTTTAGTGTGGGAGGTTTCATGGCTAAATTGGACCAGCCTGGTACCAGTTTTTATTGATTGAAACATTGTACAGTAAGAGCAAGGTGAAGGTTAAATTAGCAGGGCAAGAACATTTTTTGCTAAAAATATTGAAATGCTACAACATTAGGGTGACATACCAAATTTCAAAAGAGGAAAAATTTGTTGGTGCACGTTTTCGGGCGCATCGTGACCAAAAACACGTCTTTTGTATTTTTTCAAGAGCCACGGTATCCGGTAATGTCACATACCCCCAAAAGGGACAAACCACACCCAACAGGATTAACGTGGACGAAAGAGGAAGCTGCTGAAAGGGTTTTTGGGGTGTAACCCGATGGTACCCAAAAACATAAAACCACGGCTGCCCCTCACGGCAGAATTAAATGTGCACCTCAATCCCCTTTTTCCCACCAAAAACTGTCCTTTGGGGAGCCCCACAGGGTAAATAACACGGCCGGCTCATAGAAAAACCTTTGGGGTCCCCCATGAAATGCCAAACGTCTTTTTCAATGGTGCAAGGAGCCAAATCTTGGGCTCTGGCAAGTAAAAACTTTATTTTTTCTCTGATGAGCCACCTTTTACTGTTTCCCCCCCCGGAATTCGGTGGGGGGAGAAGCCCCAAAGAATGTACCACCCAAATTTTGCACCCCAGTTAGCATGGGGGGGGATAGGAGGGTTTTTGGGGTGCCATATATGGCATTCCGGGCCCAATACTTGTCTAAGGGGGCGGTAAATGCCAAGGACTAAAAGAACCATTCTTGAGGACCAGGCTCCATGGTTAAAACCATTGTACCTGAAGGCGGTCCCGTGTATCGGGGATGAAAATCCCCAATCACACGCAAGTGGTGAAAGTTTGGGGTTTGATGAACATGAAAGTGAATTGAACATCTCCCATGGCCTCAAGTCCCAATCTAAATATTTTTGACCCACTTTGGGGTGTTTTTTGGAGGAGCGATCAAAAAACGTTTTCCCCTCCCCCTATCCGTATTGACCTACCATTTATCCTGCAAGAAAAAATGGTTTAAAAATCCCTCTGACCCCTGTGCAGGTTTAATGTCTTTCCCCAAAGCGAATTGATCTGTATTGGCCGCAAAAGGAGGCCTACACCAACTAAAAAATATTGTGGTTAAAAAACCGGGTGTTCATTTCATTGTCCAATCCCTTATTTTTTGGAGTACACAACAAATATTTTTTTTTCTATAGATTTTCCCACCTGCTGGGATTTTTGAGCTCTTTTGATTTTTACCTCTTCTACATTTTTTGATAAGATTAATTGGATTCTGTTACCTGTATCAGAGACATGTGGACTGGACACAAATGCACACATCAGTTTTCAGATTTTTAAATCTTTAAAATAATGTGTCATTTGTCTCCACGTTTTATGAACTACTTTGCCTTCAAACACTTTGGAAAACCCACTTAATTTCAGGTATGAAAATGTTATTGTTAAAAAAAAGTATACAAATAGCACTTTTGTGTGTTCTTGTGGATGCCCTCATCTCTCATTCCTGCGGCCAAAACATAAAGGTCCAGTAATTGGATAGACATATGTACCACAACCCAAGCTGCACTCACCCCATCACCCCACGTGCCCTCAGGCAAGGTCTGAGCATGGATTAGCAAAAACTGTCTGCAGAAGTCTACATTCATCTGTGGTGCTGGGGATTTTAATGTGAAATCCAATAGTTTCAGGGTCAAGTGATCTCTGACAGCATGTCTGTATGTATTATTTAAAGCCAGTGGAGGTTCTGGCAGCAGGAGAATGGATGCAGAGTTTCCAGGCAGGCCAGACTGAAAAAAAGAAAGACACAATCAGTGCATGTCCTTTAACGATGTACAGAGCTGAAAAACAACAGTTTTTCTTTTTGTTTAGTGTGGTGGAACATTATGCAACAGACTGAAACTTGGCATCAAACCACAGAGGTGAAACAAAAAGCAATCAAAAAGGGTGTTTGAACCCTGCAGGGTCATACTTGAAGTTCTGCAGAGCAGATCCTGTTGCGGTTTTCGCGTAAGGTCTCAACATTTTTATATTTATAGCTGTCATGATCATCTCCCCTTAAGATTGGGTCAGCCCCGCCCAGCACCCCCCCCCCCCCCCCCCCCCCCCCCCCTTCTCATCCCGTCCCTCCATCTCCATTCCTGATTCAAAGCATCCGTCGCTTTCCTGAGCCAGAGATGGTCTTTTCTCCTGGAAAAAGGTCGAATGAAAACTATGCTGTTAATTAAAAGATTCCTCAATGGGCATCTGTGCAGTAATCTGTGTCACTGCATCTCCCTCGCATATGGAGCATTTGACAAAGTGCATAACTACCCATGCATTAATAAATGTATAATCGTCCATATACAAAATTACTCCAAGAAGAAATAGTAATGGAAGCAGAAAAAAGAGTGGAAAGATTGATTGTTAATAGTTTTATGACTGATAAACAAAGCGATCGATCAATCCGTGGCAAGCCGAAGAGGCACTTACACAGAATCGTGGACGATGGGGGATAATTTGTCGTCCCACGACATTAACCCTTCCGAGCGTGGAGGATGTGGATTAATTGTGAGAGGGGTGAGAGGGATGGGCAGATTTCTCCACCATGCAGAAATGATTAACACCTCAGTTAGGCTGCGCTTCAAAAGTAACAGCTGCATTAAATATCTGAGCACATATGAATGATATTGCCGGTGGTATACATGTGGGCAATTATGAGTGTATTATATGAAAATATTGGACATAAAATAGATCCTCAAAAGCAAGTAATAACATCCTATTGTCCTACAACATCAAATTCCTTATCTATAAAGATTGCACATTATTAATGTCTTATTTTTCCCAAATATTGCACCCTGTTTTGGTAGTCCTGAAGCAGTCCCACCAGAGGCCAGATCATGCGACCATCTGCAACATCCCATCTGGGATAGTCTATCATAAATGTTGATTTGGCCAAGAACAGGCACTCTCTATACATAGAGCACTTTGCCAAAAAGAGCGGTGGCCAAAAGAGAGGGGGGGACATATTTCCACAGTTTTCAAAGCTAATTGTGAAACATCATCATTAGAAGAGTAGAAGCATGCCAAATCACTCAGATCAACATCACACGAGTTGCATGAATCGTCAGATGGACTGTGGAGCCGTCTACAGAGTTCTGCAGAATAACCTGTGTTAGCACCGCTTTGACTGGCTTTGTGTAGCAACAGAAGCTAAAGTTGGGATACAGGTTGTTGTGGCCATGATGATGAGTAAGGAAGGAAATATTTACCTTTCTTGCCTTGCAAAAAATAAAAATAAAAATATTTCACTTATCCCCTTTGTCGACTTCCCCGTATTCAGCTGAGACAAGTGCTTTGTCATAACAGCAGCCGCTCTCAGAAGACACTTTCCACCAGTGATCTTGATTTGTTTTATGAACTGTATTATGTTACATGAGAACTACAGTGGATTAAGGGATTACACAATTCTGTTTAACCCCTGAGCTGCCAAGGAAAATAATCACAAAGTGAGCCTGTAGGTGTAAACTGTTTGGTTGTTGTTGCCAGATGGGCTGGTCAGAATATTTTAGAAACTGCTGATCTACTAGGATTTTCACGCTCGCTCAACCATCTCCTGGGTGTATAGAGAATAGTGCAAAAAAGAGAACATAACGGGTGAGCAGCAGTTCTGAAGACAAAAATTCCTTCTTGATGTCAAATTGGACAATAACAGACTGCAAATTAGTTGCCTGGTCTGATGGGTCTTAATTTTATTTATTAAGGCAATTCTTATGGAAAAGGGGGTCAGAATACAATAGAACAGAATATATCAGATAATATCTATTCAAAACCTCTGTTTTGGTGAGGACAGGACAATAGTTGCCTAAATGGAACTATATGGCACAAATATTTTTTGCAATTGTATGTTTCTGAGAAAAGTAGTGCTTTATAAGAAACATGAAAGTTATGTCAATCATGTATTGATATTAGTACAATTTGTTTTGGTCTGTCTCTCCTATTGGATATTTTATACTCTGATTTGACTGAGTGCAATGAATCTTCCCACCAGCCAGAGGGAGAGTGGGGAGACATTGATTTTTGAATACATACTTGCAGTTAATAACCAATTCTCTCTGTTAAAGATTACCATAGGCAACTAATCAGCTCTCTGCAAGGTGTTTCACACCCCAGTGGGGTAATTTTACGTTACCCGAAGCCTGAAATCTTTGAGTCAATACGGAAAACCTAGTATTCCATACAACCTGGTATAGATAATGAACAGGATAAATAAAATAATATATAAAAAAAGATATTAGCACTTAGCACCATGCAATAGAAAATCTAAGAAAGCTTATCTTGTTTAATAATGATTCAAAAGTTGAAAAACAGTATTGTATTGTAGAATATCCCAGTTTCTGCTCTGTGAAAGGGCAAGATTGGAGGGGACAGAGGTTAATTACTTTCAATACACAAAACTGTATTAAAAAAAGGTGAGATATAACTAAATATAAAAAAAAACATTTTTGTAACAAGGCTGTAAGTTAGGCAAGCCATGGACACTCAAAACAAATCTCACAACAAACCTACATTTTTAGATGGTGAGCACATCCAGCAACAGCACCAAATAAAACTGTACAGTGCCATACAAAATAACTTTTTTTATTTGGATTCTTTGTGATAGACCAACGCAAAGCAGCAAACAATTGTGAAGTGGAAAAAAAGTATGTACTTTTCAAAATTCTTACCGATAAAAATCTACAAAGTGTACACAAACTAAAAGGAAAGTATGGACTCATCCCCATGAGTCAAGTCCTTAGATAATCTGTTGTATCCTGCCAGTATTTTAGTTTTGTGTTTTTGTTCATTTCACTTCATCTGGTCCTTTCTTTACCTTCTGTTCTGTGTTTATTATGTTGATTGGTCTCACACAATCCGTCTCCCTGAAGTCTGTTCCTCACCTGTTCCTAGTTTCTCTTGATTACCTGGTCTCACTGTTCATTGGTTTACATTCCACTCCCCTCTGTATTTAAGCTCTTGAGTTGTCATTTTTTCTCGCTGGTTCCTTGTCGTTGACATCCTGTGTTGCACAGTTATGCCTGGTCTGGTTACTCTGTGTCCTGGTCTGGTTCTGGTTGCATATCCTCCTGGTTTCCTGTCAACTATTCAGCTTTTCAAGCCTGTCTGGATTTTGAGTAAGGTTTATTAAACTGAACTTACGTTCATTCACCTTGTTTCTGGAAGCCTCTTTGCAAGTTGGTTCACTTTAGTTGAAGCTGAAGGTCCTGTGGTGTATGTCTCTACCAGCTTTGCACAAAGTGCTCAGATTCTGTCCGACTGAATGGAGAGCATCTCTGACCACCAATTTTCAAGGCTTCCCACAGATTCTCAACTGGATTAAATTCTGGACTTTGACTCGGTTATTTTAACACATGAGTATGCTTTGATCATAAATATTCCATTGCAGATTTGGCTGTTATTTACCTTGTTAAAGGTAAACTTCTCCATCAGTCTAAAGTCTTTTGTAGCCTCTAGAAGGGATTGCATTGTATTAAGCTCCATCATCGTTTCACTAGCTTCCCTCTCTCTGCAGACAAAAGATTCTCTACAGCATGATGTTGCCACCCCTATGCTTCCCTAAAAGGTCAGTGTTTTCACAGTGATCTGCAGTGTTTGTTTTCCACCCAGCATGACATTTTTCAATTCAGTTTTGATCCCTTAGGATGGAAGTACCTTATTCCATGTATGCTGTGTTCCTATGACTTGTGGCAAATCGGATTTTATATTTTTTTCTTTCAAAATTGGCTTTCTTTTTCGTCACTCTCTGATACAAATCCAAATTATGGAATGCATGACTAATACAGGGGTTGGACAATGAAACAGAAACACCTGGTTTTAGACCACAAAAATTTATTGTAGGGTGTACCCCCTTTTTGCGCCAAACACTTTAAATTTTCGTTTTGGGGGAATGACTATAAAAGCCCTGCACAGGGGTCGGGGATTTTAAGCCATTCTTCTTGCAGGATAGTGGCCCAGGTCACTATGTGTACGGGTGGAGGAAAACGTTCCCTGACTCGCTCCTCCAAAACACCCCAAAATGGCTCAATAATATTTAGATCTGGGGCTGTGCAGGCCATGGGGGGAAATTTAACTTCACTTTCATGTTTACAAAACCCAAACTTTTCCCCGTCTTGTGTGGATTGGGCATTGTCATTTCCGGTAACCGGAAAAGGGGGCCCCTTCAGGTACAATGTTTGAACCATTGGGTGCACATGGGCCCAAGAATGGTTTGGTATTTCCCTTTGGGAGTGACGCGCCCCTCTAGCACAAGTATTGGGCCAAGGAATGCCATATATGGGAGCCCAAAACCCTACTGATCCACCCCCCTCTTCACCTGGGCAGCAACAGTTGGGGGGTACGCTTCTTTGGGCTTCCTACACGTAACTCCCCCGGATGGGGGAAAACAGTAAAGGGGGATCATCAGGAACAATACATTTTTTTACATTGTCCACAGCCCAAATTACGCTCCTTGCACCTTTTGAACTGACGTTTGGCTTTGGGCAGAGTGCCCAAAGGGGTTTGGCTATAGCCCGGCCGTGTAGGGGGCAGCCGGGGGTTTTTTTTTTTTGGATAAAATCTGGGTTGCACCGAAAATCCCTTTCAGACGGTTCCTCTTGCTTCCCATTTAAAACCCTTTTTGGATTGGGTTCGTCCTTTTTGGTGGTATGCTGACATTACCCTGGAAACCGGGGCTTTGATACATCAAAAAGACTTGCTGTCTTGGTCAAAATGCACCGCAATACGGCCCCCAAAAATTTGGGTTTTTTCCCCCCCATAATGCTGTGTGCATTTCAGTATCTTAAAAAAAACTGTGCTCTTACCCTTTAATTGAACCTTCCCAACTCTGCTTTACTGGTGCAATGTGCAAATCAAGGAAGACGGGTCCCCGGCTGGTCCAATTTAGCCATGAAACCTCCCACACTAAAATGACAGGTGTTTCAGTTTCATTGTCCAACCCCTGTAGTTGTCCTGTTAAAAGATTTTCCCACCTGAGCTGAGGATCTCTACAGCTCCTTCAGCGTCTCTTGGCTGCTTCTCTAATGAGCTCCTTGCCTGACCTGTCAGTTTAGGTTAGCACATTCTTGCAAGCTTTGCAGTTGTATTGTGGGTGAACTGGATTTTATTTACTTGTATCAGAGTAATGTGGAAGAAGACAGATAAATAGTACACTTTTTTCATATTTTTGATCCGAAATCTTTAGAAAACATGCATCATTTACCCTGCACTTTACAGTTATGCTACTTTATGTTGGCCTTCCACGTAAAATCCTAATAACATACATAGATGTTTGTCAATGAAAATATCTGAGGGTTCAAATCCTTTTGCGGCCAAGGTATGTGGCACCGTCTTTCAAAAATGCATTTTATGCACTGGGGAAAGAAATGGCTTCTCATGCCCATACTGTGGCCCTTGTTATGATGTGAGCGACATACTGAGGTTTTTGGAGGAAGCTCCATTACTGCTGAAGTGTAAGATTTCAAATAAACCTGAAGTCTTGGATATTTTATATCTAAGGCATATGAGAAAACAACCTTATACTGAAAATTTCTCCAGTATTTTCCATCAATTTGAATGCATTTTTTTTCATACATTGACAGTCAGTACCTAATGGTTAATGTACTAAAAAAGCCAACAATAAATATTGCCATCAGTAAAGCCAACAGTATAATAATCCTCACAGATAAGCCAAGTCAATTCAATTCAGTTTATTTATACAGCGCCAATTCACAACACATGTCGTCTCAAGGCACTTCACAAAAGTGAGGAACATACATTCCAATTAATCTTAATCAATGTTACCCAAATATTTATTTTCTCACCATCAGAAAATTTGCATTTATATTGGATGATTTTCTTTCATGTGCACAATAATGGCATGATGGTAAAGTGTTTTAGTCCTGAAAATGAAAAAAGTAACACACATAGCCATGGGCAACCCGTCCCTGCATTTTGATTGTGGATGAAGTGGTGGCTACGTGTCGTCAGCACACAGTAAGATATGCAGTAGAGATGGTGACATTAAATTGTCTGTGCCATTTTTGGACACACCACAGGCCAGTTCCCAGCACCAGGTGAAGCATCTAACAAGAGCAAAGACTGTTGACAGTGAGTCAAAGTGACACACTCAAATCACACTTCTTATGAGCTAAAAATCCCAAACCACAGAGCACCAGTCCTCTGCCACAACACCTTCGGTTTCATTCTGGTGTCATCACCAAATTCCCTGTGCGACTTGTTTGCCTCACCTAAACTCAGCCTTCAGCCTTTATTATTCCCTCCTCATCCATCCAAACTCAGGCGTAACACACATAAAAAGAAACCAGGGGGTGAGTCTGTGAGGAACAGTGCTTTACAACAACAGCATTTTTGAATGTTCAAACACTTAAGCCCCCCAGGCAACATTCTATTGATCATATACGATCAATGCATTATATTTCTTTCTTTTGTGTCTAAAAAGCAGCATTAGGTCGACATGCTGGGTGGGAGACTAATTAAATGGTCCAACAAAGAGATCTTGGACTAATCAACAGTCCGACAGTAGCCTCTCATCATGAATACTTCATCTGAAGTAGTTGGCAGTCATAAAATCAACCTAAAGACCTCAGCTAACTTCTCTCAGCAGTAAAAGAAACCTACTGATGACTGTGTTCTTCTTGTGTCTGTAATTGTATGTAGCACTGCATAAAAGGACCGGTGGCTTACTTTTATTTATTTTTCCAGTTATGCTCAAAATTCATCATATCCTATGAAGATTTAATGTTTTATTTTACCAATATGTTTACCCTCGCTGGAACCATTAGTAACATTTTAAAGTTGCCTAACCAGATTCCTGACTTGAATCTGATGGAGAGTCTGAGTTATAAACTAAATATAAAGCAAGTAGGTGTTCCAAACTCACAGTCTTAGAGCTCATCACCAAACAAATATCACTGGAAACAAGCAAAAAAAAAACAGGGCAAAGGCAGGGAGCACAGGATTTCATGTTAGAATTACAGTCTGGCAAAGTTGGGATGAGGATGATGAGTCAATATATATAGGCACTTGTTCAACTAATAGAGCTTTTCAGACAGGCCAATTTTATTCATTTAATTTCAAATTTATAATGCTAAAAAGAGTATAAACCCCGGGATTGAATGTTAAAATGGTCTAAAATTATTTGTTTCAAATTTTTAAGGGTTATTTGGGGACAGTGTGTGGCCCCAGTTTTTTCAGTGCCCCACTCATTTTAGTAGGGCCCTTTGCCTCCTTTCCGTCTTTTCCCGGGGTTTTAAAAAAACCCACCCCCCGGGCTTGTGCTGGGGATATTCTCCTCCCCCCCCATCTGTCGGGCCCACTTTAAAAAAATAACCCAAAAAAACAGACAACTAGGGCAAAAAAAAACAGGGTTAAAGTTACAAAATGGGTTCCAGTGCCTTAAAAAATATTTGACTTAAAAAAAAAGATACCTTAAAAATTTTTTAAACTGATTAGTGTTTTAAAAACTGATAAGGTCATTATAGTGGGGGGTTTCAAATTCATGTTGACACTGAAATGAATAGCCCTTTATCACCCTTTAAAGCTATCTTTGATCAAAATTGCTTTGCTCAAACGTCCACAAAACCCACCTATTTTTTGTTCAATTTCTTTGGACCTTGTTTCTGCCCCCTTTGGGGAAATTGGGTTAAAAAAAAAAGTATTTCCTCATAAACCCCTTTCCGTTTTGGCCATTTTCCCAAATAAACCTTTTAGTTTTTTTTTTTAAATGAGTACTCCCAAAACCGAAAAAAAATATTTCATTAAAAGTAGTCATTTCAGGGAAAAATGCTGTAACAACCTTTTAAAACATCTGTTCCATTTTAATTTTCCTTTATTATCTCGGGAAAAAACCCCAGCGGGGGAGTAAATTTTTTAAATTTTTTCCTTTTCAAAAAATTGATTTTTTTTTTTTCATAGGGTTTTATTCCTCATTTCATGGTGCATTTAAAAACCCATTCCCCCCTGAAAAAGAAGGGAATTATTGTAAAGGGAAGCTGTTTTCCCTTTTGGGTTTTAATTTAGGTGTGTATTTTTTAAAACCCCAATGTTAAAATTTAAGAGGGGAAAAAAAGGCGCTCTACAAAACTAGAAAAAGTTCCCAAATTAATCTTAAAAAAAAATCTACTCTTGTTTTTTTAAAAAGACCCCCTTTTCCAAGCTAGAAAAAGTTTTTTCTATCATAAAAAGAAAAATAAAAATAATCCCAGATTTTTTTTTTGTAAAGGGTGGGTAAACCCCACACAGGGTCCCAGCCTTTTTGAGCAAACCCTTCTCTTAGGGGTTCAGCACTAATTCCCCTTTAAAGGGGTTCTTTTTAAATAAAAAAGATTCTATTAAAAAAAAATCATTGGGCCCCCCCCCCCCCCCCCCCCCTTTCCCCCCCCCCCCCCAAACCCCCCCCCAATTTTCCCCCCCCTTTCCCCCCCCCCTTTTTTTTCCCCCCCCCCCCCCCCCAAATTTTTTTTCCCCCCCCCCCCCAGGCCCCCCCCCCCCCCCCCCCCCCCCCCCCCCCCCCCTTTTTTTTTTTAAATTTTTTTTTTTAACCCCCCCCCCCCCCCCCCCCCCCCGTGGAAACCTGATTTTATTTAAAAATTTTGGGGAAAATTTGAACCATTTTGGTTTTGCTTTTCCCGTTGAGCTTTCTGAGTTCTCCCAAAAAAATTTTCTTCATTAATCCCTTCAATTAGTATTTTAGACCCAAAACCAACCAAATTTTTAAAAAAGTGTTCCCTTTGATTACCACCTATATTTAGAAATGATTAATATATCCCCTTAGTAAAAGGGAAATGTACCCGGCTTTTTAAAGGGTGTTTTTAAATTTTTTTATTTTTCATTTCCCCCCAGATGACTTAACAAATTACAAAACCCATATCCAATCTTCCGTTTTTTTCCTAAAGGGTTTTTTAGGGAAATTTTTTGCTAAGCAAATTGTGTGAGGGGGTCATACAGTAATGATCTGTTTGAAAGAGTTTTTAGTCAGGGGGTTTCTGAGCTCATCATAGCACCAAACAGCCCTTTGGTGAAAGTCACTAACGATATTTCTCATTGACCTCAGATTAAAGGACCTTTTGGGCCGTATTTGTCCTTGTTTTTGGTTTTAGTGCTGGCATTTAAAAACCCGTTTTTTCACAATTTTTTCTCTTTTTAAAAAGGCGGGAATGTGCTGTAGGGATAGGGGAACAGCAGGACTTTTGGCTGGTTTTTTTTTAGTCTGACAGATTCTAGTTTTTTCTTTAAATAATAAATTATGGGGCACAAAATGGGCAGGGTTTCCTTTTTACCATAAGGGGGTTCCGGGGGCTTGGCCGGGTTCTCTTTCCCTTAAAATTATATTTCTTGCAATAAGTAAGGTTATCAGGCAGCATGGAATAAATCTCCACTGTTATGCTGATAATACCCAGCTTTATTTTTCCATTACTCCTGATGAATTCAACCACTTAGATGGACTACTATCTAGATAGACTACTTGAAGATATAAAAATCTAGATGACTTTAAATTTTCTGCTTCTAAATTAAGACAAGACAGAAATTGCCATCTATGGGCCGGGTCTTTGAAAAAGAAACTGCTCAATCAATTGATGTGGATAGCATTAAATTGGCCTTCGGTAATAAAGTAAAAAACCTTGGTGTTATTTTTGACCAGGACATGTCATTTAAATCCCTTATTAAACAGGTTATTAAGATTTTGTTCTTTCAATTCCAGAATATTGCAAAAATATTAAGTTGCCTGTCCAGGAGTGAGATTGAAAAAGTAGCCCATGCATGATGTATGAGAGTTTGCGGCAACGACCAAAATGCAAGCGACTGTCCACCGTCGCTACATGCTCATCCAGGAGCAGTCAATGATGCAAGTCAGTTACTCGATGTGGTCTGTTGGGTTTCCTTAGATAGAAAACTATTAAACCAATTTGAACAATAAACAGAATTTGACTGCATTGTTTGATAACTAGGATCATTTGGAATATATGTACTTGGAATCTGTATGATTTGATTGAATTAACTTTGTAAAGTGCCTTGAGATGATAGGTGTTGTGAATTGGCGCTACATAAATAAACTGAATTGAACTGAAATGAACAAATGTGTTCACAGTATTACCTAAAATAATAAGCGATCATTTACTATGCTGTTTTGGAATTCAGGGACAAAGAGAAGAGAAAAGCTTTTTTTTCATTTACTGGTCTGCTTTTTTTTCATTTACTGGTCTCTATAAAAAAGTGGTATGGAAAATTATCAAGACAAAGACGATGGTAATTGTTGTCAAAAAAAGTATGCATGGTTACACCATTCAACGCTACACTATTTACAGGTTTGTTTTTATATTGTTTATAAGAAGATCCTTGACCCTTTGGGACAATCTGCACAAAGTTTACATGTTCTCCAAGTACATAAGTGGGTGCTCTCTGGATATAATGACTTCTTTCCACATTCCAAAAACATGCATCTTGGGTTATTTGGTCTCTATAAACTGCCTTTTTGGAGTGGTGTGGTTGTGTTCCACTCTTTGTTGGTTTCCTTTTGTGTTTTGTTTTTTTTTACCGTGTCATGTCCGGCAGAGTAGCACTCAGAATTATCGTCTGAGTGCCAAGAAGAAGCCCACCAGATTTATTTTCACAAGTGGAGCATTACGGTTTATGCTTTAATCCTCTGATTGATATTTATAAAATAAACTTTAATAGAAACCGCTTTGGGATTATTTTAATTGTTACGGACATGGAGATGGAAACGAAAAGGAAAAAATTTGAAGTAAGAAAGAGAGAGAGGTGGGGCAAAAAGGAAAAACGGAGAGAAGGAGAAAAGAATGGAGGAGAGAAAGAAGGATTAGGAGATTACAAGATTACAACACCCTGCTTGCTTCTACACCTGCAGAAACATATATAATAACAACATTGTTACCAGAAAGTGCACGGTACTTTTGAATGCAAGACATTTGTAGGGGTAAATGCGGCTCAATATAGAACATTTGTTTATCTGTTAACACCTAATCTAAACAACTGTGGGTTTGAGTGTGGGCACGCTGGGGTATACAAATATTGAAATATGCAATAGCGAGTGTGAGAAGCCACAGACCTGCCCCCCTGGACCTGAGACAGACATGAAGGAGATCCGAGCCACAGACATCCAAGGCCCCCCAGAGCACCGGAACTCCAGGAGAACCACCGCTGGGACTACTGCAGCCCCCTCAGAAAAGAGCACAGGGAGAGTCCCAGGGGAACCACTCCGCCCCAACCCCAGTCCCCAACGACCCCCATCCCCATCCAGAGAGGGGGCCATCTACATGGTCCAAAAGAGCCCATCAACCAGAGCCGCCACAGGATGAAACAGTCCCAACCCCCCACTGAACTGTGATCTCAACCCCATGAGCCCCAACATCCCCCATGAACCCCAACATTAACATCCCCACAGGGCCACACCCAACCAGGACACATATCGAGCACACACCCCTGAACCCAAACGTCATTAATCCTCTCCCTACAGGGGCACACCCCCACAGATAAGCTTCATCCCTGAAAAGCTAACGAAGATACACCCACAAAGCACAAGCTCTACACACAGCCCCGCTGCAAGCACCCCTGCCGCGTCCTGCCCCCCACCACACAGTGCGCCACAGCAAGGCAATGGCCCGGCACAATGCCACCCCAGCCTCCGCCAACAGGCGCAACAGAGCAGACACCACCGAGCACCGTGCTCACAACGGAACCCCCAGTTTCTTATTGTTTATGAAGATCAGACTCAAGTTGAAGCCTGCCGATAATCCTTTTACCGGATAGGTGTCTCTTTACAAAACTTAAGCTGCTTGAAAATAATGCCTTCATCAATGCACATAAAAATGCAAATACATCTCAAGAGTATCTCACTTCAATGTGGATAAAGGGTCTGAGCGCAAGCGTAAAGGTGTGTTTTGATAAACATCCAAGCTAATGCAGTTAGACCCTGCTTTTAAGTGAATGTTTTTGTGTGTGTCTTTTCTGTCTAAATTGTATTCTCTTCTCTAGTTTTTGAAGAATATTTTTCCAAGCATTTGCTATCCAGCTACCTGCACAGACTCAGTCTTGCATACTGGTATCACCTCAGCCATATGAGGTCAGCCACAGTGTATAAACCGAGCAGGGAAGTGTAGTGTGGTTTATTTACACCTGTGATGAAAATATTTTGAAGTGTTGTCATTTCAGAGATGCACGTACACAATGATATGATGAACCAAAGGTGTAAGGGATTTTTCTGAAACAGAGTCACACGTTTAGCTTTTGACTCGGCTTGAAGAGTGATGGATGGCTAAATTGTTCCTGGCGTATGTCCATGTAGTTTCCCAGCTCACGGTCTTTCCATTCACCTCTCCCTCCCCTCTCCCTTCCCCTCACACTATTTCCCTCTCTTTTCTCCAGCAGCAGCAGGGAAACTGGGTTGTGAACACTTACCTTTCTGCCAAGCCTCACAGCTCCCCTGGCACCACACTGCAAAATAACACCTTCCAAAACCCTCCTCCTTTTCTCCTTCGAACTGTTCCCCTTTTCCTCTCACAGCTGGGCTGAACAGCATGTTTGATTCCACAGGAGCTAACTCCTCCAGGTTTTGCTCTTTATGGGTTTTCAAGGCCGATACTAATGTTTTTGGAAAGCAAGCACTGAGAAAAAAAACACAGAGAAATCTTCACTCACCCCTTCAACAGTTGTTCTGAGCTAAAGAGAAGCTGTGAAGCAGCATCTAACCCTTAGGAAAAGAGGAGGCCAATTAAAAAAAAACTGTAATTCATGCAGCTCAAACAGCAATTCCTAAAGCTAGCGAGAAATGATTTGGAGGATAACTGAAGAGTAGTCTTTTTTTAATTTGATAATTACTCCCACTTCTGTTTTTGTGGATCTCCAGTTTCGTCAACCAACTTTGGAGAAGGTCAAGAAAGAGAAGATTAAAACTGTTGAAATTAAAGCTTGCAGTCATGCCAAAAATTATGACATCCCATTAAATGTTCAGTGCTTTGTTAAGAGGGGTTCTCATGTTGATGTTAACCCTTTTATTTATCCCTGGGGAAAATATTAGGACTTCCTACCCCGTATAGATAGTAGGACGCTGCTTATAGCCATCTACCAGACTCTGACATCAGTCCGAAGAAAGTCCGGCACTTTGCACACTTTCAGTTGTGAGATGTCCGAGAGGTTTCTTGCATGTACATCCATTTTCAAGTCAGCCCATTCTAGCCAGTTTGGTGTTCAAAATTTTGGCTTGGTGCCCACCAACAACAAACCCCAAATATATTTTGTTATGCAACTTTAAATCATTACCATTATAACAGGTATGTGCAAGATATCTACAGCAGATGCTCTTAATTGAACTTCATTTAGAAAGTTCAACTATCTGGCCATCCTGGATTCAAATGAAAATGAGGGCCCTATATGGAAACAACAGTTCACATTGTTTTCTGTCACTAACGGGGTTTAGAAATATTAAAAGTTCGTGTAGGAGTGTAAAAGCAGCCTTTACCAATACAGGCAATTACTTCAGTAAACTGAAGTCTTACAGAATTTTCCAGAAATGTTCTTTTTTTACTGAATGCAGACTAGCAGGCAGCATGATGGGAAGTGGAAAAAAGATTTAATAAAAAAAACTCACTCACTAGGAGGCAGAAACCAAAACAATAAACGCACAGGCAAAACTGACAAGGGCAGGCTGGCAAGACAGGCTTGGCGTGAACAGCAGGACATGAGCATGAATTGAAAATGTTTCCGTGATGAATAACTGAACAGGTGTGTATATATGGAGTGTGAACCAGGTAGAGTAAGGAGACAGATTAGCTTGGAGCAGGTGAACCAAATAAAGATAATGACAGACAGAACAAAACGTGGCTGGAGCAAAACAGAGACTCATGAGTACAAACTAACTAAAAACATGAAACTAAAGCATAACCAGATCCAAAAACCAAACTTGACAAAACATGAATACAAAAACTAAAGCATGACCAGGAAAACAAACAGAAACATGATTCAAAATCTAATAATAATAATAATAATAATAATAATAATAATAATAATAATAATAATAATAAAAACAGAAGAAGGATTCAAAACCTTAACTGTGAAAAACATATAAAGAAAAAACCCGAAACCAAAAACCAAACAACCCCAAATCATAACATCTGTCAACAATTTTTTGAGAACATTTCAATGATAGCAAACATAATTAACTTTACTAATTAATTAAAATATCCTAATAACAATAAAAAAATAATAACAATCAGGTTATTTTACAAAATATATTTGTTAACATAACAGATAAGATGGAAGGTAAACAGCCTGATTATGAGTGCCCCCTTTCTAATCATTTAAAAACAGTGAATCACTTCCAATGTTTCCAGTAGGCCCATTCAGTGCATTTTTATACATGGAAGTAAATGGCATCAAGAGGATAAAAAGTATAAATAATAACGGACCTTATCTAAAGTAAAAAGATATTTATGTTACTTTTTTTTAAATAATGCTAATTTATTTTTTTGCTGGGAATGACCTCTCCTTGGCCCACTCACAGACAGTCTAACCATTGAGCTGCTAAACTCATATAAGGCTGTTTGAACATCGAGTCACAGCTGTTTCAGGTTGAAAATACCACAATGAAGTTGGAATTTGATATGAGTAGTTAAATACATAAAAAAGCTTTTTAAGCAGTCATATGCTAACTTCAGCTCAAATGGACAGCAGAACCCACCTTGGCCCCCACACACACTGTAAAATACAATTAAGAAGTTCAGAAGAGAAAACCTAAAAGTTAATTCATTCAAACATTTCTTGATCCACATACTTTGGAAAAGCTGCATTGGTATAGGTTCATTTTTTAACATAACATCAGTCAGAGGTCTAATAAATAATAATAATAAAAAGAACAACAGGGGGTCATGACGTGTTTATTTTTTATTTTCTATAAACAGCATTATGATATACAGCATATACAGCATTAGGAGCTCATCATAAAAAAGGCTGTAGATTTTTTGTATTATTTATTTGATTTCATTCTATGAAGTCTTGCAACAGCATCGCCTTAAGCAGTTGTTGCACTTGGCAACCACCAATATGGCCTATGTCAGGAGCTCTGAACCTGCTGCATCTCAGAAGGATAAAATATTTGGGCTTTGAACAGGACCAGTACTTTTTATTTTCTTAATTTTTGGACAGTCTTGGTATGTTTTTGGTTATTGACATGTTTCAGCGTTCAGGTCTACTTCAGTTTAATTTGTTTTACAGGTGGTCTCACCATTTCCTAAAACGCCTTCTGAATAACGATAGACTTCATGGTGGATCCTGTGGTGGTATGCTGGCCCTGTCCCACCGAGCAAATCCTCCTCAAAGCAAGACCCTTTTCAGCTCTATGCTTATTATTATTCTTCCTGTTTTCTTTGCCAAACTTCAGTCTGACCTTCACGTTTAACGAAACATAGGTTTCGTTTTTACACAACTCCTATGAAAGACAAGTTTGTGGAGTGATTTTCTTATTGGACAGTCAAGCACTTTCATATCAACATTAACAAAAACCTTGTGTAGCTCCCTTGATGTCATAAACTTGATTCCTCAAATTCTTTTTAGCCCTCTCTAAATCCCTTACCATCATCTGAATTGCTATCACAAGTGAGAGCAATCATGCTAATCTTAGCTTAGCACATCAGAAAAGTGTGTTGCATTAAAACCTCGACCACAGGAACCAGATATAAGTTTATTGAAGACGTGTGAAATTATGTTCAGCATTTCCCTTTAAAATGGAGCTTGGTTAAATGTTGTCGCAGTCTAAGTTCCTGTGATAAAAAAAAAAGTGTTTCTGAGTTTAAAATTCAATAAATATATGAGTGCCAGGAATGCTTTGATGCACCAAACTGAAAATCAGATTGTTAGCAATGATGCAAGTTTATATGGTAAACCTGTCGTGTTGGAAGCATCGGGAGAAAATAAAGATGGACAGTCTTTAAGGTACATTTGTTTTGCCAAATTTGGTCAGTATTGAAAGGATGGTGGTCTAAAGCAAAAATCGACTTGCCTTCAACAGGATGTGCTCTCTCGCTTATATTTTTACCCAGTCTTACTTGCCCTTTTACCTCCTCTGGTGCCTCCACCGCAGTGATGACAGTTTTATCAGTTTAACCACGTTTGCCATCTCCACAACTGGGCTATTCTCCATTCCTGTCTTCACTGTGCTTGGCTTGGCTCCACTGAAACCAGACACTAACACGTTTATATCCATTACGCAGGTCTACCATTGCTCCCACACTCAGAGTGTGAAACCATACATGAGTTGAAACCTGGCCATGTTTAACATATGGAACCCACCTGCCAACACCGACTTCAGCAACATCTCAGTCTCTTCCAATTTCATCTGAGTATTGTATGTTCTGTGCTATCAAAGGTTGATAGAGATTTCTTCCGCATCCTTATAACAAAAAGTTGTTTTAAAACTGCATCATAGTTTTTTTTAAAAACCTGTTTTTAACTGCATCATTCTGGCAGACACTGATTTATAACTACATCAAAGTAACAAAAAAATAGTTTTTAAGTATATAATTTTAACCAGGCAGTTTATAACTGCATCATTGTAACAAAAACCTGTTTTATAGCTGGACTGGAAAAACAAACATGTTGTTTTCTACTGGCATCATTGTCACAAAGGAAGAACAGTTCCCACTCCCACTTTCTTTAAATTTATATAAAAACAAACTGCATTGAAAGTAGCAGGTCAAACACCTTTATAGCACAGCTCTTCGAAGCTTAAACTACAAAACCTCCTCATTATGTCTTGAAGTCATCCCTGGAACTGGAACAGCATTCACAGCACCATTTCAAATCTAACTTCTCCACCACTTAAAGATAGCTCTTTTTATAGTGAACTGCAGACTTGCATATTCTATTTCAGATGTCCCAGGCTAACATCATTGTTTGTTTTAGCAAGGCTAACCTTCCCCGTGTATTTATAGGTGCAGGGGCCTGGAGAAAGACCACAGTAGATCTATAAATAAGCTCCAGTACTTGTCCTGACCAACAAAAGCCCAGTCATTTCACAGGCCATTACCTGGTGCTGCCTCGATGGGAGGCTGGCCTCCAAGGCAAGGGAGGGTCTTTGAGGCTGAGTCAACTTGGTGGGCGGAAAGGAGATGTTTTTATTAATAATAGATATGGTGATTTGTTTCATGTGACCAAACCCTGTAAAAATGTGAGGGGAGTAGATGGAAAATAGCCAACTTCAATAATTTCAACTGTTCATAGCGGTGACTCAAGGAATTTTTGCCAACCATGACCTACTGTGTTTATGCCTATGCCCTCATCCACACAGGCTGCAACTTGCTCCTCGGTCCGTCTTTCACTGAACCTTTGGCCCCTGAATTCTGGCTCATATTTTCGCCTGGCTCCTAAAATAGCTGATCGAAAAACACTGCACATTTAGACAGGCTCACAAAACCCATCCGTGACATCACTCTTTACCAGTGTGTGCGCAATGTGTTTTGTCACTTCTTATCTCTGTCTCTACAGACACATTGCAGAAAGCCAGTCAGCACAGGCCACAGCCAGCACACTCAACAGCCCCACTGGCAGCCAGACCTCACTGCTGTGAGGAAACTGCACCCTCCAACACAAACAACTCATCAGTCGCGGCCGCTCTTCGGCGCTAACTGTTAATCCCGGCGCCTCCCTGCAAGGTACAGAGACAGAAACACCCACACGGTTTTAGGAATTGGGCTTTTATCTTCCCCCTCATTTTAATCTGGTTTTTAAGGGTCATGAAATATTCAAAGGCATTGTTTCGCAGGCCCATTCAACCATGGCATTTGTCCTAAATATTGCTGCGCTCATTTACTAGGTGGCGACAGTGATGATTCCATAAAGCACAGGAATGGAGAGAGATGTCATGTGGATGTGCCTGAGAGCTGAAGGCTCGTGATCTTAAATCAGAGGGGAGCAATGCTGGCTGGCATAGAGGGGGCTCCAGTGGAGCAACTACAACTGCTAATTTGTCTCAGAATGGCCCTTTACAATTTCCAGGGCACCATAACTGTTGGATGAAGAGATGTTTTATATTTTACGATTCAACCCTAACGACTTATGCTGTGTGTGGTAAGGTGAGATAGGAGTATAAAGGCCATATCTTTGCCTGTTCAGGAAATACTTACAATTCACATGCATTAGATTTTTATGACTGTACAGGTAATTTCTTTACTGTGCAACAGAGTCATGCATATGTTAAGACATTTTTTTTACTTTCTTATTTTATTTTACCTTTGTTTAACATAGTTTATCATTTTAGGATCACAGATCTCTTTCCAAGAGAGAACTGGCCAAGAAACCAGCAAAACTGCTATAATGCTAAAACCCACAACAGATAAGCCAATTACAGTGTATTACTTTATTTGCCTCTTTAAAGATTTGGAGGCAAATACAAATAGTTTGATGATCTGAAAGATTAGAGTGTGAGATGAAAAGCAACAGCAAAAGGGAGTAAATACTTGTTCACTTCACAGTACATAAAAACATACTTCTGAAAACACATTTATCCTGAGCTTTAGAGTTTTAACCAGAGTTTTAAATTGTTAAAGGATATTTAGTTTTGCTGAGGGAGTTCAGATTCAAAATTGCTATAAGCAAGTTTTAAATATGTTACCGGTAACACTGATTGAGGTGCAACCAAGAGGATTCAGCAACAGCAGTAACAAACAATCAATAATCTTTACACCAATAAATATTATGGCATACTGAGTCTATTTGCACATAGAGAACAGCATTCTTCAGGCAACTCATTGAATAGGGTTTTGGAGAGAAGCGCACACACCTCCAAACTGCTCATAAACTGGTTGCTTCGGGAGAAAAGGAAGTTGTGAGTTTGTTGGGCAAGTGTTAACTGTGACACATTTTTGTCACACTGTTCAAGAGAAGCCTGTTCTTTGTCATGAGCAGCACGAAGAAAGAAAAAGGAAGAGCAGTGGCTAAGAGTTTACAGTATAAATTTGCATAAAGTCTGTTGGGGATCCACCTCACATGGAGAACATGGATTGAACTGCACAGACCTAAAAACTAAATGCCAGAATGCATAGCATTAATCCATTGACACAATGTGCTTCTAGGAAGGAGGGATTTCCACTCAATTGGAGATTCCCTGTGACATCACAGATGTATAAAAGCCTGCTCTTTGGCAGCATCGGGGGACATCTGCATTGTCTTGAGCTTGCTGGTCGAGTATAAGGCTCTGAACCCTCAAAGAAGTTTAGAGGAAAGAGCTTTAAGGTCTCTGTCTGTTTATCCAGCGATTCTCAATGGCCGAAAAATGTGTGCGGTCCCAGCCCAGCAGAATCTAAGCATGGATTTTCCAAGAAGAGAAAGCTTGTCTCTGACTATGTTGACAAAGCAGTTTTCTCCACTGCCTAAAGAAGACGGTATTGGAACTGCAGCTAAAGGTGCTGAACGAGCGTGCTAGTACTGGGAACCCTCGCAATCCGGCCGCAAAACCGAGAGTGGTCACCATGCTTTATTTGCCCATCGGACATGCTTAAACCTAATGTGCTCTGCATCAGAATGGTCACAGTAAGAGGTTGTGTCTGGACAGAGATAATAAATAATAATTAATTAGGACAATACAATGTAACTATTTTTTTATTTCATGGTGTTTTGCTTTAGAGTGCCTTTAATTTTTTGGCCCAGAGCAGGCCACTAGCCGCTCACCCAAAGCTATCAGTAGCCTGTTTTAAACAGTTGATGATTGGTAAAGAGCCACTTTACTCCTCAATATGAGCTTATTCTGTTTTGGCTGCATTTCATCTTCCTCTCCTCTCACTAACCCACATAAATGTATGTCACTGTGATAGCTGATTAACACAAATTTAAGAGTCAATTTTCCATTATTCTTTAATTTTCCCTTCTGCTTTGCATTGTGGACTGGTTGTTTGAACACATATCAAGTGTTGTTCTTCGTTAGCTTCAAAACTAAATTGGCCTCATTCCAAATTCCTCATAATACACATTGTTTTTTTTAAAATATTACCGCATTTAAATTTTTTATAATAATTTCAGTGTTACTCTGACCCATTTTCACCATTATGATTATTGAGTTTGAGGTTTTTTTTGAGTTTTTGAGTCTTGTTATTCATGTCCTTTTTTACTTAGTAGTTTAGTTGAATGTTATTAACATAATTTAAAAAGTTTGTTTTAAATGGAAGTTGAAGAATCAAAAAAGGGCTGCAAGAAAACCTATAAACAAACAGTATGGTTGGAGATCATACACAAAGTATTTTCTGCCTTAACATTTGGCATTATACCATTGATTTGGTTGTAATTTTTTGCTGTATATGAGATCATGCTTCACAAGAAAAGAGGGCAGATAATGGTTACTGATACAAACACACACACAGAGTCAGAAATTCCAATCTGCACCATACCTCTCTTCATACAGCGAAACAGGAGTCATTAGAAGATGTAATGGATTAGACATGGATGGAGCGAAGGGAGGCAGAGAAGAGATAGAAGAGGGGACAAACTGAGATAAAAGTGATGGAGATTGGCAGATGGGTAAAATGGATTGGATAGACCACTACGGATGAGAAGACAAGACGGAAAGCTGATGCCTACCACTGCAAAGCGAGATAATAGAAAATGATTGCAAAAGAATCAACAAGGTTGCAATCATTCCAGGTTGCAGTGTAGCAATAATATGACTGGTAAGGCCCTGGTGCCACTTTAAAACCAATTGTCTCTTAAGAATTTTCTTCCAGAGCATCAACAAGTTCTAAATGTAGAAAGAATAATTGACAAGGTGACAGATTATAAAAAGGCAGCTGGAAAGCCAGGTGCCAAGAATCACTGTTGTTTTAAGGGATTATTTTTCTCTTCTGTGTGGCCTTCTTCTCAAAAACGTCTTGTGTTCATCAGAGGGAGCAGAGAAACTGCAGGAGACAAACAGGATGTCTGTGGGAGGACAGATGAGAGAGGGGTAAATCTGACGAGGAAGTTTGTGCATGTGTGTGTATTAATCCCAGAAAGGACTTCCTCTGGATCTACACTGCCTGGGAGTTCTGTGGGAGTTCCAGACGTTGACACAGGAAAAAGTAGGAGAAGAGTATAAGACAAAAAGAAACAACACAACGCAACAAATGGGAAGTAGGGAGTGAGAAGGACAGAGGCACTATTGATACCACTTCAGAAATATGCACACAAGAACACAGAGAAACCACCCACACTGAAAGGGTGCAACATCAGCAGCAGCACTGAAATTATGGTGCACTGATGATGTTGTACACAATTTTAACGTGCTAAAATACATTGCCTCTATCAGAGTTTCTCAAATTGTCTGACTATACAAAGTTCATGTGACCTTAAACTTAACTCTGAGATTAGAATAAGGCTATCCTGCATGTTCCATGACAAAAGAACCTCAAAGGGATTAAAGTTGCAACCTGAATAAACAGCAGAAATGCTTCCATAGAATTTACATAGAAAATAGTTTCCTCTCAAATGATGCTGAAAATAGCTACATGTGGGTCTTTTTTCCTCAGTAACAAACTCCAACACTGAAGACAGTTGTGGAAGGTGCGGCATGGTAAGGCTTCAATATGCTGCTTTCAATTTCCAAGAAAAGGATCAGGTTTTTAAGTTTATCACCAATTGATCAAATGATCAAGCCTTGGCAAGCTGACAATCGATCATTTTTTTGGAGCATCTCTACTACAAATTTATACGCCCCAACTAAGGATGAAATAAATATTGATTTTAATGACTGTGGTGATAAAATTTGCTATGGTTAGTAACCATTTTAAAATTAAATCACCATTAAAACCATGTGGGATAACCATGAGATTAAGAAAGTTTTGAACGCAGTGTCAGGTAAGCATTAAATGTAACTAATATTCAGACTTGAACTAATTTTGAACTCTGAATTGTATAAGGGAGGTGAATAAAGATGTTTTGTCTTCACCATTTAGAGTAGCAAACAATATGAGTTGCCCCATTAGCTGCTTATCAACCAATGGAAAGTATGGTAACCAACAAAGTCCTGAGTTTAAATCCCAGGCAGGGCTCTTTCTCCGCAGAGTTTCCATGTTGTCCCCATACATGCTTAGGTTTTCTCCTGGTACTTCACCTTCCTCCAACAGTCCAAATACATGACAATTAGGGTAATAGGTTACCCTCAATTGACCTTTGGTGTGATTGCGTGTGTGCATGGTTGTTTGTCCCTTGTGTCTTTGCGTTGCCCAAACTTTCCAGGGTTTGCCCTGCCTCTGTGGGGTAGCCTTTCTTCAGGAGGGGAGTGGAAGCTGGTCAGAATTGATGGTAAGATTATTAGAGCAAGAGCCTGCATGCCTGTTTATGGTTGAATACTTTTATAACTAATGACAGCTTCATGAGCTCCCTTTAGGCTTAAACTTTCAGCTATGGAGGGGCTGTGGAAGTCTAGATAACGTTCAGTTTCGGTGAAACATTCCTATGAAGTGAAATTCCTAACACAGCAGATCATTACATGTAAAAATTAAGCCTGCAAGTTATAACCCACATATAAAGTGCAAGCAGAAGCACATTCTTTTTTATGTGATTTGCCTCATTAGCTGAAAGTTTTCCCTGATGATTTCATAGTGAGGTCATCTGAGTCTGCAATGTCATGAACTATGCTTGAGTCAGAGAATTACTGTAGATTTTCATTCCAAAAGATGAGCATAATTATAATGTGAACTTTTTAAAGATTGTGCAAACTCGTCTAAGAGGAACTGAAATTCATCGTCTGTGTATTACAAGCTGAATGCATGAAAAACCTCAAAGACTTGCTTCCCTGATTTTGTATTATTTCTTTAATGTTTCCCACCAGCCTCCCTGCAGTACTGAAGTGCTATGGAATAATTCCTACAAGATGAATCAGTCTGAGAAAGAGTGTGTCATGAATGTAATTTAAAGCAAAAAAAAGAGCAGAAAACCATGTGGAAAGTTCACTTGAGATCATTCTCCAATACACCCTTGAGCTGGAGCCAAGCTTATGAGCAACTTCCCCATATGTGTCATGTTAAACATATGACTTTTTCACCAGGAGGTCTTTAAAGCTTACGTAACTGGTAGAAGCCACAGCTGTCCTCTAATTAGACAGGGAAGAAAATCTGGTCAGTAAAACGCAGTGAAATATATATACCAAACTCCCTGGTGAATTCCGCCCCTCAGTTTCCTCATGTGTCAGGCAGAGCTCAGGATACCACACGCATACCCACTCCATCAGATGTGTGCTTACTCATCATCACAGTGCCACATCAGAGAAGCCTTGTGCACAATACACTTGTCTGCAAGCCAAATGTGGGGAGACCACAGCAAGGGGACCAAAGAGACCACAAAGCCTGACCTTCCCTCTCTCAACCTCTTGAGTCATTTTCTATTACAGCTTCAGAAGTTTGAGGTTCAGAGACTGATCGTTATATTCTCTACCCTTGTGTGAAATATATTGTCTCTGCCGTGAAAGCATCTGTCAAGAGAGGGACCGTTGAAAAGAAAAACATTAATTTAACACTTATCCTTGGCATCCAATGTGGGGGAAGTGCCCTAAATGCAAGAGAGGCTTTCTTGTGAGATGTCAACAACTTTGACAAGGTTAATCAGAGCCCGCTGCCTTCTTCCTCCTAAACATTTCAGGAGCCCGGTTGAGCAACGTTCTGCAGAACCAATTATCACTTTTGAATAAAAGGGTGTTCGCCCATCAAGAGTAAGCCTACTTAACAAAGGGTCAAATACAATTCGCTATCCCGTCACTTTCAAATAACATATCAAACTGTTGCCACTTCCATTTGCGACAGTAATGTGTACCTACTAAATTGCACGACTGCCTTTGGTGTCTGACAACAGCTAATTGTGAATGTCAAAGTGATTCATGTATGTCTCACGATGGCACATGATTAAACATTACCTATGCTTCTTCTCAGATGTTTGATCTGGAATATGCTTCGCAGAAGCTGTAAATATTTATTTTAGCCGGAGACAAAGGTCACAGGGAGGAGTAGCTTTTTGATTGAATCTAACAGAAAAGAGACTGCTTAGAATGCACCTATTAAACAAGTGAAGTGGCCCTTCTGTATCAGTCTGTAAACTGTTAGAGAGCCAAAAACACTGAAACAGCTTGAGAATTTTCAGATTTTGTCATGTTGCAATCACAAACTTTGATAGAGCAACGCAAAGCAGTGCCTAAATGTGAATAGGACGGAAAAGAATAACTCGATTTTAATATTTGTTTTCAAGTAGCGATCTCACAAAAATATGACTTACATATCTGTTCAGTCCCTTTTACTTGGTTACCACAAAATAAAATCAAGTAAAAATAATACCCTTGAGATACCAACCTGTGTGTAGTTTAATCTCTATTCAAATACAGTTTTATTTTATCCAGGTAAGAAGATCATTAAGTAACCATAAGGTCCATGGTAACTCTGGAGCAGCTGCAGAGGTGAACAACTCAGAAGGGAAAATTGGTAAACGGCAAATGTTTGTTTGTTTATGGAAGAGTGGTAAGAAGAAAGCCACTGGTAATAGAATATCTGATTGCCACAGTCCATGTAAGGGACACAACAAACATGGAAGAAGAACTTCTGGTCAGATCAGATCATTGTTAAACTTTTTGCCAACATGTAAGAAGCTATGTGCGGTGGAAAAGTTGTGCAAATCCTACCTATTTTTATTTTTAAAGAGCCATTGAAAACACCCAAAACACTTTCATTCATTCTGTAAATTATACTTGTCATGAGACAAACTGTTTCATATGTGGGAAATGTGTTACAGAATATTTAAAATACCAAATAGGTCTCAAGCAACCCCTGTTGCTGAATATTTTGGTAGAAGTAGAGGAACAACAGCAAGCCACATGACATATAGGAAATTATGTCACTAATCCACATGGTAACAGCATTAGTAGACCAAAGGTATTTTTAAGTTTTCTTCCAATCTCTTCAGCCTTGGCTGAATTTGCCACCATGTTACTCTTAAGAGTAAGAGAAATTAATTCAAAGGTTTAGGCTTTTTTGTTTAAAAATTATTAGGACTGCTTAGTGTTTTCTTGATATTATTGGTAACATTTAATTCTGAACCTCTGAATTTGTTGCCTACCGCCAGCAGAAGAAGAAGAAGAAGAAGAAGAAGAGGCAGCACTAGCGCCAAGATGACGGACCAAGAGCATATATTAACGACATTAAGATATATAAACTTCTTAACATTACCTGGCTTTGTACTGTAGTTTCTTGGTCTGTCATCTTAGCGCTAGTGCTGCTGCTTCTTCTTCTTCTGCTGGCGGTACGCAACAAATTCAGAGGTTTATACTGCCACCTACTGTACATCATTGTATAACTCTACCCACATTCACACACTGTTATAGCATATTGTATTCATAAAGAATAAACCGCAACTGTAAACTTGAACTTTGTGTTTGTAATTTCTTGAAGCTGTAACATTTTATTTTGTATTGTTGTAGAGAAAATATACCATACCTCTTTTGGATTTTACTTATGCACAACTATTAACTAATATGCACACATTTCCGTCTTAACATACACATTGTTTTTGACAGCGTTCTTACCCCATATTTTTGTTAATAAATCTTGTATTTCAAGAAATTGTGTGAATTCATTCTGTGTGTACAGAGTTGCTCTGTTCAATAATGGCAGAACTTGGCTTATCCCTTTCAATTTTGTCATAGACAAATGTACTACCTGCAGTGCTTTTGCTACTTTGGAGGAACTGTTTAAATAAATCCAAAGCCTTACTTAAATCATGTGGCTGCCCAGCACTTGTCTGCATTTTGGTCCGACCCAAACTCAGATTATGACACAAACGTCATTAAGCAAACATTTTTTAGATTATTTAACTCTAAACTGATCTTCTCTGCCCAAACACTACCTCTTACGTGAACCGTGTGGAAGAGAAGTTGTCCTGGGCGTTGAGGGAAACTTCCACGTGTGGGTAAACAAAGGATTAGCTTGCAGTTAATCTCCGTATCTGTGGGGAAGGGCTTTTACCTGGCCGAACCGTACGACAAGACTTTGAGGCATATCTTGTTTCTCATCACCCTGTGTAATGGCCAAGAGTGTGCATGTGTGTGTATATGTGCCTGCACACATATGACAATTTTTTTTTTCTCTTCCAGGGCTATGATTAAAGGTTGTCACCCATGCTTATACTAGAGCTGATGGGTAATTTGACTCTGTAAGATGGTTTAGAGTTGGCGACTAGACTGTCACGAACACACATACAAACACACAGACACACACACACACATCAAATGTACTCTCATATGAATCATGAACACAAGAACCGAACACACGCATGCACACGCATTTGGGAACCCAAGGGTGTGCTCACTCATATACCCACTGATAAGACAAACAAATCAAGTGGCATGTCTATTAAAGCGGACTAATCAACAGGGCCTGCGTGTTGTGTCACAACTCGCACAGGAACATTATAGATAATTTGTTTCTATAACATTGCATGCAATTATTCCAGCATACATTGCTGTGTGCCTGGCATTTAATGAGCCAGGCTAATTAAATATGGAAATTAAGGAGATTCAAAGGAAACAGGCAAAAGCTAAATTCTGATGCATCTAAAGAAGCCGCTAAAAGCTTTTTATTACATTAGGGACCGAGAGGAAAATATGCCTTCCTCTAAGGAGTCTATCAACAAACATAGTGATTAGACCGAGCAGAAGCCACAACTATTAGTTATTCTCAGTCTAGTAATGAACGTCATTTAATACTTTCCATGAAAGATAGGAAGTATCAAAAAGTACACAAAGTACTGTCAGGCCCCTCTGCTGCTCATTCGTACACTTAATGAGATGAAACGTGCCATCGATGGAAATCTGTTTAATTATGCCATTTTACCGTTTTTACACAAAAATAAAATTATGTTCTCCACAGATAAACAAATAAACCTAAAATGATTGTTACAATTAACTGAGTAAATTCACTAAATTCAGGAAATTGGCAGTTGGAATTAATTTAAAGTAGATTTGGTGTTGTTGTGATTACCGCACAGTGCTTCACTAAACTATTTCTTAAACTTTTTTCATGTTTTGTCACATCGTAACCATTAACTTTAATGTGTTTTATTGGGATTTGATTTCATCACAATTTAGGGCATGTAAAAAAGGAAAACTGACACATGGATTCTTTCTGTTTATCCATTCCCCTTGTAGCTCTGGCTGAAAGATTAGGCTTGTTCTTCTACTGAAATTTGAATTTCTACCCTAGTCTCATGTCTTCTGCAGCACAACAGATTTTCTTCTAGAATTGCCCCATATTTAGCTAAATTCATCTTCTCATCAACTCTGACCAGCTCCCCTGTTTGTGATAAAGAAAAACAACTCCCCAGCATGATGTTGCCACACCGATATTTCAGATTTTTGCTGGCATACATGTCATTTTGGCTGTAAAGTTCAGTTTTGGTCTCATTTGACCAGAGCACCTTCTTCCACGTTTGTTTCCATAATGGTTTAAGGAAACTGTAAATTAGACTTCTTGTTGTTTTTTTTCCATCAATGGCTTTCTTCTTGCCATTCTACCTTAAAGGCCAGATTTGTGGAGCTTAAAACTAACTGAACTGATTATGTTGGATTTTATTTAGGGAGTAAATGGGGCATAATACTAAGGCATGCCACACTTTTTATTTGTATTTGAAAAATATAAAAATAAAAAACATCAATAAGGAGTGTAATCTTGTCTTGTAATCTTGTCTTTTAACACATTACATTTCTCCTCAAACTCAAGTCAGTTTATTTATAGATGCTTTCAGCATATGATTCTTTAAATAAGTGTAAGAGATCAGCCCCATATTTGGAGGTTTTACACATTGTCCATGTTTGAGATTCTTATATTGAACTAAGGAAGGAAGTAGTTATTTTTAGCTGCTCAGTCAATCATAAAGGCTGTTCATTGGGCTGCCTGACAATGCTCGGTTATAAAACCATTGAAGAAGCTTACATCACTTTTAAATACACTGCCTGGCCAAAAAAAAAGGTCAAAGACCCTAATATTTCGTTGGACCGCCTTTAGCTTTGATTACAACACGCATTTGCTGTGGCATTGTTTCGATAAGCTTCTGCAATGTCACAAGATATATTTCCACCATAATTTCTCACCAAGATCTTGCATTGATGATGGTAGAGTCTGACCACTGTGCAAAGCCTTCTCCAGCACATCCCAAAGTTCTCAATGGGGTTAAGGTCTGGACTCTGTGGTGGCCAATCCATGTGTGAGAATGATGTCTCATGCCCCCTGAACCGCTCTTTCACAATTCAAGCCCGATGAATCCTGGCATTGTCATGTCGGAATATGCCAGTGCCATCAGGGAAGAAAAAATCCATTGATGGAATAACCTGGTCATTCAGTATATTCAGGTAGTCAGCTGACCTCATTCTTTGAACACTTACTGTTGCTGAACCCAGACCTGACCAACAGCAGCAACCCCAGATCATAGCACTGCCCCCATAGACTTGTACAGTAGGTCTAGGCATGATGGGTGCATCACTTCACCTTCCTCTCTTTTTACCCTGCTGCTCCCATCACTCTGGAACAGGGTAAATCTGGACTCATCAGACCATATGACCTTCTTCCATTGCTACAGAGTCCAATCTTTATGCTCCCTATAAATTGAAGCCTTTTTGTCCGGTTAGCCTCACTAAGGCTACACAGCTGTTCGGTCCCAATCCCTTGGGTTCCCTTTGCATTGTGCGTGTGGAAATTTTCTTACTTTTACTATTAAACATAGCCCAGAGTTCTACTGTTATTTTTCTTCGATTTAATTTCACCAAACGTTTAAGTGATCGCCGATCACAATCATTCAGGATTTTTTTCCAGCCACATTTCTTCCTCGAAGACGATAGGTCCCCAATACCCTTCCAGTTTTTAATAAGGCGTTGGACAGTTCTTAAACCAATTTTGGTAGTTTCTGCAATCTCCTTAGATGTTTTCTCTGCTTGATGCCAATGATTTGACCCTTCAGAAATAGACTGACATCTTTTCCACAACCACGGGATTTGTCTTTCGACATGTTTGTTTAAGAAATGAGAACCAACTCATTGCACCAGTTGGGTTTAAATAACTTGTTGCCAGCTGAAACATAATTGCCCATGCAGTAGTTATCCAATGGGAGGCTCGTATCTATTTGCTTAGTTAAATCCAGGTGGCGACTTTTTTTAGCCAGGCAGTGTAGCATGTGCATCCTTTACTAAGCACTGTGAGAATACTGTGTCTGGCTGTTACTCGCTAATGGTGCTGAAGCTGGTATCTGCTTCAAAGCTTACAAAGGGTGCAAAAGGCCTGTTTCACACATTTTTTCAAGAGATTAGACTATATTTCATTATTTCTAGTTCAGAATACTTAGATTGATCAAACCTCAACTGGGTTCTTTTACACAGAACATAGATTCTTCAAATCGCAGATTAAGATTTGTGTAAGAGAAAAATAGGGATTTCAATGGGGTTTTTTGGCATTAGGATCACCTTAGAATTAAAGCATAACAATTGCAAATATAGGTCAGTCAGATTGGACCGGATTATTCTGCACTGATTACAAATACTTCAAAACATAGTTTGTGGTTTACGGTACCTGTTAGGGATGAAGTATCCTTTGTTTTTTCATAAGCATAGCTAAAATCTCTTTTTTATGTTCTCTTGCAAGGCACTGTATCCTTTTAAGTGCAGTGGCAGAACCTCACTTCCAATCATATAGGCTTTTCAGAGAAACTAGGCTGTGTATGCTACTTGTATAAGTGTGTGTCCCTGTGTGTGGATTTGGCCTATTCGACACATAGGGTCAAACACAGTTTACAGACATGCTGACTCTATCTCACATTGAAAAAAAAAAAAAAAACATGACACGGGGCAGATGCCAGCTCAATGACATATGACCTCTGACAGGAACAAAACAGGTGGTGATTTTCTATTACATTCAGACTTCTTCTCCTCAAGAGAAATACCTGACGGGCTGCCTAAAAGACCCTCATACATGTCCTATGAACAGATCTTCTGAAATTCCCACATCGTCACTTCAGAACATTCCAAAGGCATCAACTTTCCTCCCTTTCTGCCAAAAAAAAACATCTATTTGACTGCTGGCCTTTCTCCCCCCTCACATCACCAATGATGTCACCTCTCCCTTGGTCTGCTTTCTCCTTTTTTAAATCCCCTTGGTCTCCATCTCACTCTGAAAGTGGAGGGATGAAGGGAGCAACACAGCAGGGAATGAAGGGATTTACCAAGTCCATGCAAACTTCCCCAATAGGAATTATTTCATCTTTTCTATCCATTCCCATCTCCCTAGCATTTTCCATGCTACTTTGTTTATTAACACTCTTTTTCTCCCATCCTTGTCCTCCTAGCTACTGTGCCTATTTAGAGCTCTGAACCGTAGTGCCTTAATTTATGAATAATAATCCTTCAACTATTTTTAACACCTTGACCAAAATCGAAAAATGTGTTTGTGGTGAAGCCTGAGAAGTAATGTTTTTTCTGCTCAGTAGGCAAACTGAATTAGTAAGTTTTCATCTACAGGGGTTGGACAATGAAACTGAAACACCTGTCATTTTAGTGTGGGAGGTTTCATGGCTAAATTGGACCAGCCTGGTAGCCAGTCTTCAATGATTGCACATTGCACCAGTAAAAGCAGAGTGTGAAGGTTCAATTAGCAGGGTAAGAGTACAGTTTTGCTCAAAATATTGAAATGCACGCAACATTGTGGGTGACATACCAGAGTTCAAAAGAGGACAAATTGTTGGTGCACGTCTTGCTGGCGCATCTGTGACCAAGACAGCAAGTCTTTGTGATACCACCAAGAAGGACGAACCACATCCAACAGGATTAACTGTGGACGCAAGAGGAAGCTGTCTGAAAGGGATGTTCGGGTGCTAACCCGGATTTTATCCAAAAAACATAAAACCACGGCTCCCCAAATCACGGCAGAATTAAATATGCTCCTCAACTCTCCTGTTTGCACCAGAACTGTCCGTCGGGTCAATATACACGGCCAGGCTGCTATAGCCAAACCTTTGGTCACTCATGCCAATGCCAAACGTCGGTTTCAATTGTGCAATGAGCGCAAATCTTGGGCTGTGGACAATGTGAAACATGTATTGTTCTCTGATGAGTCCACCTTTACTGTTTTCCCCACATCCGGGAGAGTTACGGTGTGGAGAAGCCGCGAAGAAGCGTAACACCCAGACTGTTGCATGGCCAGAGTGAAGCATGGGGGTGGATCAGTGATGGTTTGGGCCGCCATATCATGGCATTCCCTTGGCCCAATACTTGTGCTAGATGGGCGCGTCACTGCCATGGACTACCGAACCATTCTTGAGGACCATGTGCATCCAATGGTTCAAACATTGTATCCTGAAGGTGGTGCCGTGTATCAGGATGACAATGCACCAATACACAGAGCAAGACTGGTGAAAGATTGGTTTGATAAACATGAAAGTGAAGTTGAACATCTCCCATGGCCTGCACAGTCACCAGATCTAAATATTATTGAGCCACTTTGGGGTGTTTTGGAGGAGCGAGTCAGGAAACGTTTTCCTCCACCAGTATCACGTAGTGACCTGGCCACTATCCTGCAAGAAGAATGGCTTAAATCCCTCTGATCACTGTGCAGGACTTGTATATGTCATTCCCAAGACGAATTGACGCTGTATTGGCCGCAAAAGGAGGCCCTACACCATACTAATAAATTATTGTGGTCTAAAACCAGGTGTTTCAGTTTCATTGTCCAACCCCTGTACATGTTTTTTAATAACCTACCAATGTTCTCTGAGTATAAAGTACCTTTGTATGACAGGACTAATTGAATTTAATGCACACTATGAATGTACTGATTGATCTTGACACCAGTATTTCGAATCCTGAGTCTGATCCTCTGATTAAATAAACAGCTGTAGCCCTTTTTAATGTGGCACTTTTCTAAAAGTTTATAAGTTAAATCTATCAAGTTAATCATCTTAAAATATTGTTTGGAAATCTCAGAAAATTTTAATCGCAGGATTGGAAAATTGAACAAAAAATCATGTGGATTGCTGGAGCCGAGACTGTTGATGAAATGACTGAACTGAAGTTGCAGAGTGGAGAGTCTTCCCTAATACACTGTGCAGCAATAAAAGATTCAACTCTTCAGGAAAGAGTCTCCAGAAGGTTTAGGTAGTTTATGGTAGTTTCTTCCTGAAGTGCATTTGTGAGATCAGACACTGATGTTGAACATGAAGGCCTAGCTCGCAGTCTCCGCTTTAATTTATCCTAAATGTGTTGCGTCTGGTTGAGATCAGGACATTGTGTTGTGCATTTGTGGGCAGTCATGATGGAACAGGAAGGATCCATCCATAAACTATTCCCAGAAAGTTGAGAACATTAAAAATACAAACTGTCTTGATATGTTGCAGTATAAGTTTTCCTTTGACTGGAGCTAAGGGGCTGAGCCCAACTCCTGAATAACAACCTCAGACCATATTCTCCTCTGTACCAATCTTAACAGTTGACCCAGTATAGTCAGACAAGAGTTGTTCTCCTGCCAACTGGCAAACCCAGCCTTGTCTATTGGATTGCCATAAAAGGAATGATTAGCCACACCATAGTACGTGTGTCAACTGCTCCAGAGTCCATTGGTGGCGTGTTTTACACCACTGCATCCAATGCTGTGCATGACACTTGGTGGTATATGTTTTACATGCAGCTCGGCCATGGAAACCAGTTTCACAAATCTCACTAAATCCTATTTTTGGGCTAATCTGAAGGCCATGTAAAATTATGGAGGTCTATAGCTGCTGACTCTGTGTTGGTGACTGTGCACCGTGTGCCTCGGCATATACTGAGCCTGCTTTGTAGTTTTAGATAACTTACCACTTTGTAGCTAAAGTGCTGTCATACCTAACAGCTTAACTTTTGCTATAATATCATTTACCTTGACTATAGAATATTAAATTACATATTTTTTCAATGACTGGACTTATTGCACAGGTGGCATAGTATCATGGTACCATGCTTGAATACACTAAGCCCCTTTGGGCAACCCATCCCTTCATAAATGTTTTTAGCACTAAACAGCCCCCATATTGACTGGCAAGCCAAATAGATTTTGGGCTGGGCAAAGTCCTGCTCGGCCACTTGCCTGTCTTCTGCCTTTACAGATATTATTCTGGAGAATGACATCGAGGAGACATATCCTGATCTGTCTAAGGTGCCGTCCGAATATCATGCGCTTAAGGAGGTATTCAACAAGTCCACGGCTACGGCACTTCCACCTCATAGACCCTATGACTGTGCCATTGAGCTCCTACCAGGCACTTCTCCCCTGGGGGTCATTGTATTCATTGTAGAACCAAAAAACCAAGTCATGGGGAAAGTATGTTGATGATCAAAAAAAGCTGGTATTATTAGGCCTTCTTCTTCTCCCAGGGGCAGGCTTCTTCTTTGTGGGAAAGAAGGACGGTTCATTGACCCCATGTTCGACTACAGGGGTTTAAACCCCCCGTAAAGAACCATACCTCTACCACTTAAAAACACTGCTTTCGACCAGATTCAGGGCCAAGATCTTCTAAAAATTGAATTTGAAAAACCTTACCACCTTGTTTGTATCAAGGAGGGATGAATGGAAGACGGCTTTTAAACACTCCTACTGGTCACTATAGTATTTTGAAATGCCTTTTGGTTTAAAACCAAATGCCCCTGTTTTTTTCGGGCATTGGTAAATGTTTGTCCTGGGGATAGGGTTGGAATTTTTGTTTTTGATCCCTTTTGAGACTTTTCTGATTTATTCTCGGATTGGAAACCCAAAAATCTGTCCGGGCTGTCCTCCCCGTCTTCTTCAAATCATCTTTTGTCAAAGCTGAAAATGTGATTTTTTCACCCACTATCACTTCTTTCCTTTGGATTCATCATTTCTCCGCCCAAGTTTAGTGGACCCCTCCAATCAAGGCAGTCTTGGAATGGCCTTCTCCTAACCCCCCCAAAACAGTTTAAAAAGGGTTTTTCGGGGTTTGCTAATTTTTCAGACGGTTCATCAGAACTATAGCCCTCGCCCGCACCCCCCTTTAAATGCCTCACATCACCAAGCAAGTTTTGTTTGGAATGAGACGGCTAAAAAGAGCTTTTTTCAAGTTTAAAAGGGATTATTTACGTCTCTCCTGTTCATGGTCCCCTCCCCCAATAAACTTTATTGGGGGGTTGACGCCTAAAAACAGGGGGGTTGGAGCTGTCCAAGCCAAGAAATTCTGAGGGCCTTTTTCACCCTGTCCTTCTTTTCTAGGACTTTGTCCCAAGCAAGCGAATTATGATGTGGGGGACCGAGAACTGTTGGAGTCAAGTTGGCTCTCGGGGATGGAGGCATTGGCTAGAGGGGGCTAAGGAACCTTTTCCCTTGTATGGACAGTCATAAAAAACCGGGAGTACCTGAGTCGCAAGCGCCTAAAATCCCGGGGCAGGCAAGGGGGGCTCTATTTTTTTGGAAATTCAACTTCCTTTGTCTTTCAGACCTGGATCAAAAATGCAAAAAAATCCCTGTCCAGAATACGGGAACCCTCCGAGTCCAGACCTCAGGGGAAAAATAGTTTATTCTTCCGGGAATCAGTGGCTCTCTTCACCATTTTTGGGAGTTGGAGGGAGAGGTTAAAGATGCCACCAAACCTCCCTATCCCAACTTCATGCCCCCTGACCGGTTTTTTTTTGTCCCGGAACGCCTCGTCCCCAAAGGTACTAAATTCTGAAATAATTCACGTCTGTTCTGTCATCCTGTACACAGGACTTACAGATGGTCCGACTCATTTTTGGGTGGCCACTCTTGTAAAAGATTCACGTTTACGTCACGGCCTGTACTAAAGTTCCCAACCAAGTCTTCTCATCGCCCCCTCTGGACCCTTCATCCCCCCCCCTTTCCCCCCTCGCCCCCTGGTCCACATAGCCATGGTTCGTCACAAGTTTTTCCAGTTTCTAAAGGTTTCACATTCGTTAACCACATCGCAGATTTTCTAAAAAGGTTCACCTAGTCCCTCTCAAAAAGTTGCCCTCAGCCAAGGAAAATGGGGTCATTCTGGGACGTGAGGTTTTTTCGCCTTCACGGGATACCCCCAGACATTGCTCAACAAGGGCCCCAGTTTGTGTCACGTTTCCCGGGAAAAAGTTTTTTGTTCCTTGCTGGGATTACTTTTTTTTTTGTCCTCAGGATTTCACCCCCAGTCGGGGTGGACAGATGGAAGGGCCCAAACCCGGGTGGGAACCAAACTTTCCCACCATGTGAGTCCGATGAAAACCAAAAGGTCTCAAAAAATTTTCCCTGGGTTGAATATGCTGTCAGCCCCTCCGCTAGTGCCACGGGGTTTCCCCCTTTTCCCAAATGTTTTGGTTTTTTACCCCCTTGTTCACTGTCCAGGAGAAAAAAGGCTGAGGTTCCTTCTGCTCGGCCACGGCCCTAAGATTCAGCGCTCTGGAAAAGGCAAGAAGGTCTATGATTTAAATTTGGAGGTGCAGGCACGCACAGCAAATATCGGAGAATCCCTGCTCCAAGCTACAAGGTGGGACGAAGGGTTTTGGGTATCCACCAAGGATCTCCTTCTTCTGGGTTTACTCCCGTAAGCTGGGACCCCTCTTTTGTGGGGCCCTTTCCCCAAACCAAAACATCAATCCCGTGGCTGTTCGTTTTACGTCGCCTCGTGGCATAGATTTTACCCCACCTTCCACGTGTCCCGGACAAGCCCCAGTGGTGTCCCGCCGGCCACCTCGGGCCCCCCTCCACCCGCCCGGCTTCTTGCGATGGCCCAGTCTACACTGTCTGGCCTCACCGGTCCGGAAAGGCAGGGACGTGGGATAACGTTACCTGGTGGACCCCGGGGGGGGGGTATGGTCCTAAAGGGGCCGGATTTCCGCACGATTTTATAGTGGAAAAACCCCCATCCGGGAGTTCCCTCGCCTCCATCCTGATCCCTCGAGGTCCGTCTGGGCCCCACCTTGAGGAGGGGGTCTGTTTGATTCTGGCCCGTCTGCCTGCTCTGCTCTCACTCATGCAATTAACTATCTGCTTTTACCGTCTGCTGCTGCGCAAACACCGTCATGCCCCACACCTGTGGAGCTGCAGTTATATACACCCTCTGACGGCAGACGGTGCCGATTTTTGAAAACATTTGTGGTAGTTATCCAGCGTTCCTTCCTGACGATCTCTTTTATGACCTTTCCTTGCCTTACGGGTTTTTTCCCCCTTGCTTCCCTTGTCGCAGATTGGGGTTTTGGGTTTCGCCTGTTTTCTGCCTCTGGGTTTTTTCTCTGGGCCCGCCCCTTTCCCGACGCCTCTAGCCCTGGAATTTGAAACCCTTTTTTTTTTTTGTCCCTGGATTTTTAGTCTCAGCCTAGCCACTGGTTTATTTTAGCCTGATTTGCCTGGGTCTCGGGCTGCCTGGGTTTATTTCAAAGGACAATCACACTCTTTGTGTTCCGCACGCGTCAGCTGGGTTTCCCCCGGGGGATTTGGATCGTCGGCAATCCGACTTCAGTCCCCGTTGGGCGCTTCCTCATTAACTTCTGGATCTCTTCCTCCCCCTGGATCGTGCCTCACACCAGACTGGGGAAGGTTAGGGCTTTATCTAAAATCCGGGGAGATCCTGGTTTTATCACCACTAACTATTCTTTTGTTCTCAGTGGGGGGCCTGGAAGTGACTGCTGTTTTCTTCTGCTCTCTGATCCTGAGTTTCTGAATAAACCTTTTTACTTATCACTTTGTGTTTGGCTGAATTTGGGTTCTCTATCTCTGGTCGCGATACAATTCCTTTGCACCCCTGCCAATATAGCAGAAAGTCTCAGGATGCATTGTGAATGGCATGTCATGTGAATGTACTTTGATTTAACTGCTATAAAGTTTTTTAGATTTGTGCTGTTAAGGTGAAGGTTTTGGCCCCTAATGGACTATAGCTTTTAGCTTTAGCCTCATGGACCAGTTATCCTAGATTTAAGTTCAATGGAGTGGCCAAGAGTGTTTCACTGCAATTTAATTCCTTGAAAACCTTTAACAAAGCCTCACTTCAAAGATCCTAAACTATAGCTCAAAGGACTCCACATAAGTATACTTCAAGTGTACAAAACAGTCCCAGTTTATGCAAGTTTGTCTGTAGTCTGTAGTTCCACTCTGTAAGTCATAAATCTGCATTATTGCCAACAAAAACCAGAAATACAAGGAAAAATCTGCATTACCTTTTGTTGTTTAAACCCACAGCAGATAAATAAAGCATTATCATTAAAATGTGCTCTTTGACCATCCTTTCAAGCATCTACAAAAGGTAGGCCTCGCTGAATATCTGTTTTTGACACTCCTTTTAGCTCCTAAGGACACACAAAGACACATGCTAACTGATTAAAACACCGTGCAGCACTCACATTTGCATAGATAGCAAAAACAAGCGAAATGAAAGGAAAGTTATAACTGCTACCACAGCGTTCACTCTGTCAAAACAGAAAAACGCTATATATGCTAATTACCTTTTTAACATGAGTGTCTAATTAATGTCATGCAAATGAGACACTACCATTATTGGAACCTGTTTGATATAAGGATGGACATGGTATTAAAAAAACCTTGGGAAAACAGACTTTTGCCTCTGATGCTGGGGAAATCAATTAGCTTAACTGGCAAATATGCAAACAAGCAAATTGAAGTCATACACTGATGTGACTAAGGCACCTCATCGCTGCCCCTAGAGCACAAAAAGAAGGACAGCAGGAAAAAGAGACAGCAACAAGCACAAATACACAAGCACACTATCCTCTTATCTCATCAGCCCTTTAATATTGCTGGTATTTGCTGCGCTGCCCTCTGACCCAATGTCTCCCTCTAATGACCAATTCCCTTGATAAGAGCTTTGCCCATTGAATGCGTGGCGGTGGATGAAGGGGTTCCTGCTAGAACACAGCTATTGAAAATTGGTTCCCTCTGCTCTCTTTGAAAACCAGTCTTCAGTCACATCTGTCTGCTTAGGATGTTACACAATGACTTATTAAATAAAGCTGCAGTCCAGCCAAGTCACTGACAGAAGACAAATACCTGGGAGCCTTTTTTGCGACGAATAAAATTCTCCCTCCCCTCCGTACACAAGGGTTTCTGGCTGAACTGAATCACCTTGTAACAGACCATGCAGCATTCATCAGCAAGCCAAAAACAGGAGAAGGTCACTATAACATTGGCATTCTCCTTCACTCCTCTCTCCCTGCAACTGAGTGGAAGATAAAATGCAGGGAAAGTAGGCATCACACAAAAGGATTGTTTTTTATCCCCCCTTTTCCTTTTCCCTTTTTTTTTTCACAGAAAGTTAATTGAATTTGTATGTTAATGAAGGCTGTGCATAGCTAACGAGCTCTGTGTGCGACCCATTAACATGCTGAATGATTGTTCTGCCCGGAGCAAAAATCACCTATAGAAGCCTGAAACACAAAGACACAGAACCAATGTGAATACATTATAGATGCATATTCATCAACATTACACACTTATATGCTGAAATCTGTCACTTAGTTCAAACAAGGACCTATGTGTAGAACTCTTTGGGAATAAGGAGTAATGAAATACTTGCAAAAGTGTTTACACCCATTGAATGTTTTCAAATTTAGTTTACAAACACAAACCTCAATGTGTTGAACTACTTTTAGCTGCTATTGCAACTCACAAGTCTTTCCTCAACTGGATTTTGGTCTAGACTTTAGCCCCCTTCACAGAACAAGAGATTTGGTGAAAGGATACATGTGTTGAGAAAGGATGCGGTCACCACCGTCATGGCTTTGCGGGTTCAGGGAGTGATATGGTAATGATGTATGATTCTTGCAACCCCCCAGCCGCAAGATATAAAAGCCTAACCATGACTCAGAAATCATTTTTGATGAGTAAGAGTAAAAAGGTGAGATATATTATTAAATTTGAAGCATTTGCCTGTTCAATAACAGGACCAGTAGACTGAGTCCATCTGCCATAATGGGAACGGTATAGAAAGCTTTCTGACACAGATTTTAATGCGTAGTGCTGATGTCAGTGCCACACCACATCTCCTATAGTCCTTCTCTTCAGGATGCATTTCTGAAAACTCACAGCTGTGTGCCTTGTAATTTATAAATCTTAAGTGGTAGCTCAGAGAAATATTTTGTAAAAGAGACTTTATAACTGAGCCATTATAACACATGGATATGCTTCTTCCTGGATTGCCCTGTTTTTAAGTTCACCATCTTTCCATTAAGCCCCACAGGCTTTTCTGTCCCTGTTGAAGAAAATTATTCCCACAGCATTATGGTCCCACCACCATGTTTCAATATTGGGATGGTCCATTCAGAGTGATGTGCAGTGATCATTGCTGCAGAGGTTGAAGGGGTTGGGCGTCAGCCTGTCAGTGCTCTGACCATATGTCGCACACTGCATTAAATAGGGCTGCATGGTTGTCCCAGAAGGAAGACTCTTCTAAATGTGATGCACAGAAAAGAGTTTTCTGAAGACAATTACACTAAGGACATAGATTACTGACCATGTCCTGTTGTCTCATGAGAACAATATAAACTTATCTGGTTCAGATGATGTCAACTGGGTGTGGCAGCAACCAGGTGAGGAGTACACGAGTGTCTTGCCTACAGTCAAGCATAATAGTGGGAGTGTCATGGTTTGGTGCATGAGTGCTGCTGGCTGGGAGGAGCTTCAGTTCATTGATGGAACCATGAATACCCACATTTAGGGTAAAATATTGAAGCAGAGCATGATCTCTTCCCTTAGGAGTCTGGGCCACAGAGCAGTATTAAAAAATGATTACAACCCGAGGCCCACCTCCAAGATTGCTACTGTCTTGCTAAAGAGACTGAGGGTAAAGGTGCTGGCCAGGTCAAGCATTTCTCCAGACCCTATTGAGCATCTGTGGGGCATCCTCAAAAGGAAGGCAGAGGAACAGAAGGTCTCTTACATCCAACAGCTTAGTTTGAACTATGTTGTCAGGGGGGAGTGCAAGAAGATTCTAGGGGCAACTTGTGACGCTCTAGTGAACTTCATGACCAAGAGAGTTAAGGCAGTGCTGGAAAATATTGGTGGCCAAACAGAATATTGACACTTCTGGGCACTATATATATATATATATATATATACCCCTCCTTGAACCGCCACCTTAACGTGGTGGAGGGGTTTGAGTGTTCAAATGATCCTAGGCTATGGCTAGGATCATTTGAAATGGCTATGTTGTCTGGGGCTTAAATGACCCTGGTAGGGTCTCCCATGGCAAACAGGCTCTAGGTGATGGGTCAGACAAAGAGCGGTTCAAGAATCCTTCATGAGGACCACTAAATCGAGGCACGTGAACGTCAGCCTGGTACGGCGGAGCCAGGGTCACACCCTTGAGCCAGGCCTGGGTCGGGCTCGTCGGAGAGCCCTGGTGGCCAGGTTGCCTCCATCCGCGGGACCGCGGCCGGGCCAAGCCCAACGAGAGACTCGAGGCCATCCCCCCAGTGGGCCCACCACCTGCCGGGTGAACCATGAGGACTGGTGCAAAGTAGGATTGGTGGCGACGAAGGTGGAGACCTCAGCGCCCCGATCCCCGGATGCTTAGGCTGGCTCTAGGGACCTGGAAGTTACCTCACTGGGGGGTGAAGGAGCCTGAGCTTGTGCGGGAGGTCCGAGAGATATCCACTAAAATAGTCGGGCTCGCCTCCACGCACAGCGTGGGCTTCTGGAACCCATGGTGTGTTTCAACTACAGGGGGAATCACACTCCCTCAGCCTCCCTGGGAGGCCTACGCCAGGTATTGGAGAGGAGAGGCCGGCCGATAGTCGACCTCGGCTTCAGGAGGAGCATGTGGTTTTTCGTCCCGGCCGGGAACACACTGTGACGCAGCTCATACCCTCTACAGGGTACTCGAGGGCTCATTGAGATTGCCCAACCGGTTCACATGATGTTTTGCTGGACCTGGTGAAGGCATTCGACTGTGTCCCCTCGTGATGCCTTGGTGGAGGGTGCTCCCAGGAGGTTTTAAAAAAAAAAAAATGATTCGGGGGCCCTTTATTAGGGGCCATCCGGTCCCTGTACGAGCGAGCAGGAGTTTTGGTCCGCATTGCCGGGCACTAAGTCGGACTGTTCCCCAGTGCATGTTGGACTCCGGCAGGGCTGCCCTTTGTAACCGGTCCTGTTCATACTTTTAATTGGATCAGGAATTTCTAGACACAGCCAAGGCCGGAGGGCGTCTGGTTTTTTGGGGACCTAGTTGAAATTTCACGTCTCTTCTTTTTTGCAGATGACGTGGTCCTGCTGGCCCCTGTAGCCAAGACCTACAGCATGCGCTGGGGCGGTTCGCAGCCGAGTGTGAAGCGGCTGGGATTAAGATCAGCTCCTCCAATCAGAGGTCCCCCCATGGTAACTCGACCGGGGGAAAAGGGTGTCTTGGGTCCACTTCAGGTTGGAGGGGAGTCCTGCCTCAAGTGGGAGGAGTTCAAGTATCTCGGGGTCTTGTTCATCCGAGTGAGGGAAGAATGGAGCGGGAGATCGACAGACGGATCGGTGCGGCTTCCCTCAGTAATGGGGGCGCTGTGCCGGTCCGTTTGGTGAAGAGAGAGCTGAGCCGAAAAGCGAAGCTCTCCTTTACCGTTCGGTCTACGTTCCTACCCTCACCTATGGCCCATGAACTTTGGGCATGACCGAAAGAACGAGTATCCCGGATACAAGCCGGCTGAAATGATCTTCCCTCCGTAGGGTGGCCGGGCACTCCCTTAGGAGAATAGGTGAGGAGCGCGGCCATTCGGGAGGGCTCGGAGTGAGCCGCTGCTCCTCCACATCGAGAGGTTGCCAGTTTGGTGGCTCGGGCATCTATACTGATGTCTCCTGGACCCTTCCTCGGAGGTGTTCCAGCACGTCCTCACCGGGAGAGCCCAGGGACGCCCAGGACACGCTGGAGGGACTATGTCTCTCGGCTGGCCTAGGAACGCCTTGGGCTCCCCCCCGGAGGAGCTGGAGGAGGTGTCTGGGGAGAGTGACGTCTGGGTGTCTCTGCTGAGTCTGCTGCCACCGTGTAACTTTTTTTTTTCTTCACAATTATGCACTAATTTCTGGTGGTCTGTCAAATAATACATTTATACCTGTAATGTAACCAAATGTCAAAAAGTTCTTTGGATATGGATACTTTTGCAAGGCCTTGTAAATGATACATTTCATATATGATCCTGTAGGAGTGAAGAGGAAACTGTTGTGGAAAATTCTTTTATTGCTCTGACCTTCTTTTTACCTCTCTCACCTATGACCTCTGTGTTTGGTTACTTAGAGGAGATGGGTTTTAAATTCATTATCCGGAGAGTTTATGGTTAACACTCCCTGAAGTGTTGTATCTCAAGGGATGGTAGATGGGTGCCCTCATAAATAACTTTGTTACCTCTGAGGAGGGTCTAGAGGCTATATTTCCAAACTCTTTTAAGTTGAGATAACACCCTCATACTGGTATAAATACTGTCTGTAAATTCTGTTCGGGGCTCTGCTTCTTTGACTAAGCTCAGTGACAGGGTCTTCAAACGCTGTATGCCTTTGAATAAACTTATAAAGGCAAAGTCTGGTCTTTCTCTTGTTAATGAGTTGTCTTCTCTCCCACTTTGATTAGAAAATCCACAACAAAACCCCGAAAACTGTGCATCCATTCAAACTCCAGAGATTTTGAATGATTCATTGAGAGCTTTGGCTCAATGATTCTCACCTCTTTGGGAGTAAAAAAAACTGGTGTGATTCAGTCATTCTCCCTCATCGCAATGACAGGGTGCAAAGCACAGTTAGATTTTGAGGTGTGAGAATGACAGCAGCACAGTTTAAAATAGCACCTATTGCACGTAAGGCTAAAAGCAGATGTATTGTAAAGACGAGCTTAGGAAGAAAGAAAAACACTATTCATATTTTGTATAATCTTAGGTTTTCCCAAAGGACCCTGTACTGTATCATAACAGATCATTCGGGTAGTGCCTGAATGATCCTACACAAATCTCAAAAAGAAAGTAAAGAAAAAAACACCTAACACTTGTAACAAAACCATATATTTGGTGATTTATTTAATGTGTGCTGTCTAGAAATGTACTGGTCAGTCCTCCGACAAAGCTAATGAGTCCCTTTTGTCTCATGTATTTCAGGCTGCTTTTGATCCTGTTCATGCTAACATCCGTCCTAAGTGACCTGATCACAGACAATGCTAGCTACAAGTCTGAACTCGCACAAAATGTTTTAAGGACAGTTTTCCTCAGAGCACCTTAAGAGATAGTACTCTGAATGCAATCCATCCTGCGTCACACTGAATGATGTAACTCAAGGGTTTATTCGTTACATTAAAAGATTACGGCTTATAGACAACGAACTCCCATACATTCGTAATGAATACATAATGAATACATAAGCATGAAAATTGTCCAGCAGACTGTCATTGACTTCCTCCACAATAAGGGTAAGACACTCAACGTCTAAATGTTTATTCAGTTCTTAATGTTATGTAATAAAAATTGGCTGTTTTGGCCAATGTGGGCAAACAGAATGGTGTACCCACGTTTATCACCACACCATTTACACAGAACCCTCTGTCTAAACCTGAGAGAGGAACACATATACCAAAACAAATACTGCTCTATGCATTAAAAACCATAATTGTACAAAGGAGTACAACAGAGTGTTCAAACTTTCATGTGAGCTTCCTAACTGAGATCTTACAAATGTGTTTGTGTTACTGAGCAAATCTGCTTGCCAATTAAATGGTCATCCAAAAATGCATAAACAGCTTGTGTACTGTGTCCTCATCTCACGTTTATGGCATGGGGATAGGGATTTGCATCCTGCTATCTTAAGATTACATGAGGCCACTGCTGTCATTGAATTGCAAAGGGAATATAAGCCTCATCACAGCAGCTGTACAGCTAAAGTCTAGACTTTTCTGTTCCCCCGGGGTCTTATTCATATCGCAAAGAAAGGCTAATCACCACAAGCTTTTTATAATGTGCACACTCAAAGCATATCAAACAGAATGGAGAACATGGAAGGTTCAGATCAAACCTAGATGTATCATTCATTCCTCTACTTCTCTGCCTCACACACTCCTCCCTCGGTGACATGGCTGTTATATAAATTTGCTCACATCCACTGGCTGAGCCTACATATGGTCCTCCCAGCTTTTTTTTTAGCTTTTTCCAGCTTAATACCCGAGTGTGTGTGTATTGACATAGCTCCTCAAAGCTCTGCAGCAGTGTTAGGGCAGCACGGTCTGACTGGGAGGGAGCTTAATGATAAGGTTAATGAGAGTGGCCGGATCTCTGGCATGCCTCTGTGGACTGCTACAGGAAGGGGAAGGAGTAGGAACTCAAACAGATGCGATAGAATGAAGAAAAATAAAAGGCGAATAAAGGAAAAATAAAAAAATGGTAGCAAAATAGAATGACTTGCTAAAGTTTTCATACCCTTATCCCTAAAACCTTTTCACATTTTAATCACATCTGAACCACAAACTTGAATGTATTTTATTGGGAGGAGGGGAAGTTGAAAAGAACCCATGGTTTTTATAATTCTTTTACAAATCAAAATCTGCAGTGTGGTCTGCATTTGTACTCCCAAAAGCAGAGACAAGGAAAGTGAGGAGACTTTTGAACCTGCTTTTGAACATCCTGTGGGAGTGTTTTAGTTTTTTTTGTTTGTTTTTTTTTTGTCTTAATATTTTGGTGATCACGGATGTTTTATAATTTGTCAAATTTTGAGTGTAATGTCTGTTAGTGCTGTTTTTTTTGCCCAGGTCAACCTTGTAAATGCAATTTTAAATCTCAAACAGTCTTTTCTGGTTTAATAAAGTGATAATTAATATGTGGCCTGTGTTCCTTGAAATATGCCCATAGAAAGTATCTCTGGGGAACCTGCAGAGATACGATGCAGAGAGGGAATTGGCAGTTGTCCAGAAAGGTTTTAGCGGTCGTTCCAACAAATCTGTCTTTTATGAAGGACAGGCAAGAAAAAAGCAATGAGTATTCCCATTTTCAGTTTGCCACAAGTTATGTGTTAGAATACAGCAAACATGTTGAAGAAGGTTCTCTGGTCAGAGGAAACCGAAATGAACTCTTTAGCCCTCATGCAAGACTAATGTGTGGCTGGAAACTGACACAACCTGAATACCATCCTTACACTTAACCATGGTGGTGGTGACAAGAAACAGGTCAGAGTACAAAAAATAAAAATCATGGGTCATTTCCCTCCCACTTCACATTTATTTAATAAAGGTCACACAATCAAAATGAGTTAAACTGGAATTTGTGGGTGAAATGTGACAAAATGTGGAAAAGTTGAATATGTCACACTGTAGAAAAAGAAAAAAAGTACCAAAAAGGGGGAGGACAGCTCTGGGTCAGGGAACGTGAGAATGTGAGAAATGAGGAAAAGAAAATGAACAATTGAAAAAAATTGTGAATGAGAGGAAAAATAAAGTAAATGACATAGAGAACTAGAGAAGACAAGAACAAAGAACAAGACATTACATTTATTAACTGCCCCCCTCTGTGTGTGTGTGGCATACTTCTTCCCTCTTGTGGCTCATTTTTCTGAACGGACAATAGAATTAATGAGCACATGTGTGACTTAATCATCAGCCCAGCTGCTGGTAAAGAAGCTGTCATGCTTCCAGCAAGATGCTGGCCGTCCTACTCTGAGTCTGCGACTCCCACAGAAACAAACATATGCATACACTTTAGAGTTTTCATCACATGTGGTGCTTTCCACACAGTTCACCTGCTCCTAACCAGACACCTCTGGGGGTGTAAATCTACAACTGAGAGACTTATCACAGGCGTCCGGGCCTGAATACTGCTGATGATCATCTCTTACAGGCTAATCAACCCTAAACACATAGGTTTTTTGCCTGTGTTTGTGTGTGCAAGTCCAAAATACCTCTTTTTGAGATTAACCTCAAGGTGTCAGTGAAAACCTTCTGACGTTGTGCTTCAGCATCTAGCTAAAAAGTGCTTATGCTACGGATCAGACCTATGGAAACCATCAGAGATTTATTTTTTTCCATCTTTCCCTTTCAGCTTCTTTTATTGGCTTTTGGCTGATCCTTAGAACCAATGTGCATAAAATGTTGAGAACTGAAAATGAAGGCTGGATTTTTAGAAAAGTTGCTGGAGATCAAATTGGGCAAGTGGCAAAGTTCAGACTGTAAGAAGCTTTTTATATACAGGGTTTGGACAATGAAACTGAAACACCTGGTTTTAGACCACAATAATTTATTAGTATGGTGTAGGACCTCCTTTTGCGGCCAATACAGCGTCAGTTCGTCTTGGGACTGACATATACAAGTCCTGCACAGTGGTCAGAGGGATTTTAAGCCATTCTTCTTGCAGGATAGTGGCCAGGGCACTACGTGATCCTGGTGGAGGAAAACGTTTCCTGACTCGCTCCTCCAAAACACCCCAAAGTGGCTCAATAATATTTAGATCTGGTGAATGTGCAGGCCATGGGAGATGTTCAACTTCACTTTCATGTTCATCAAACCAATCTTTCACCAGTCTTGCTGTGTGTATTGGTGCATTGTTGTCCTGATACACGGCACCGCCTTCAGGATACAATGTTTGAACCATTGGATGCACATGGTCCTCAAGAATGGTTCGGTAGTCCTTGGCAGTGACGCGCCCATCTAGCACAAGTATTGGGCCAAGGGAATGCCATGATATGGCAGCCCAAATCATCACTGATCCACCCCCATGCTTCACTCTGGGCATGCAGCAGTCTGGGTGGTACGCTTCTTTGGGGCTTCTCCACACCGTTTCTCTCCCGGATGTGAGAAAAAAAGTAAAGGTGGACTCATCAGAGAACAATACATGTTTCACATTGTCCACAGCCCCAGATTTGCGCTCCTTGCACCATTGAAACCGACGTTTGGCATGGCATGAGTGACCAAAGGTTTGGCTATAGCAGCCTGGCCGTGTATATTGACCCTGTGGAGCTCCCGACGGACAGTTCTGGTGGAAACAGGAGACGTGAGGTGCACATTTAATTCTGCCGTGATTTGGGCAGCCGTGGTTTTATGTTTTTTGGATACAATCTGGGTTAGCACCCGAACATCCCTTTCAGACAGCTTCCTCTTGCGTCCACAGTTAATCCTGTTGGATGTGGTTCGTCCTTCTTGGTGGTATGCTGACATTACCCTGGATACCGTGGCTCTTGATGCATCACAAAGACTTGCTGTCTTGGTCACAGATGCGCCAGCAAGACGTGCACCAACAATTTGTCCTCTTTTGAACTATGGTATGTCACCCATAATGTTGTGTGCATTTCAATATCTTGAGCAAAACTGTGCTCTTACCCTGCTAATTGAACCTTCACACTCTGCTCTTACTGGTGCAATGTGCAATTAATGAAGACTGGCTACCAGGCTGGTCCAATTTAGCCATGAAACCTCCCACACTAAAATGACAGGCGTTTCAGTTTCATTGTACAACCCCTGTATTTTATAACTGGCAAAAGGAAAAGTTATTTTTAAACTTCCTTAAATAGACTTAAATAGTAAGCTGGGAATTTTGGCAGTTTTCAAGCTGTAGGTGGAAACTGGGAAGTAACAACCATTTGTGCAGTGTGCAGTGCTGTTAAAAGGTATTTGCCCCCTTGAGGAATTCTACACTAAACCAATTGAAGGTCTCAGAGCATCAAACAAAAAAGACACCCTCAGTAAATAGAAAATGCAGTTTTTAAAATTTAAGGGAAGAAGACTATCCAAACCAACCTGCCCCTGTGTGAAAATATAATTGCCCCTCTCAAGAATTATTAACCAACTGTGATTAATAACATTTCAGTGGTTAAATTTCACTAGCCACACCCGAGCCCAATTACTGCCAGACCTGTAGAATACGGCAATCACTTAAATAGGACCTGTCTCACAGCATGAAGTAGGTTCAAATATTTGAAAAGTAACACATCAACCCACAACAAAGGAAATTTAAGAACAAATAAGAAACAAAGTAACTGACATCTATCAGTCTGGAAAAGGTTACAAAGCCATTTCTAACGCTTTGAGACTCCAGCAAACTACAGTGGGAGCTCTTATCCACAAATGGAGAAAACACGGAACAGTGTTGAACCCTCCCAGGAAGGGCCGGCCTACTGAAATTACTTGATAAGTGCATCAACGACTCATCCATCAGGTCACAAAAGAACTGAGAATAACAAATAAAGCTCTGAAAACATACCTCTGTTCATTTAGTGGTTATGATTCAACAACAAGAAACAGACTGTGCAAAAATGGTATCTGTGGGAAATGTTCAAGGTGAAAGGCACCGCTGATCAAAAGGAAAACAATGGTTTCTTTAACATTTGCAAAAACATCTTCATGATCACTAAGACTTTTGGGAAATATTCTGTGGACTGATGAGACAACAGTGGAACTTTCTGTGTGTGCATCCCTTTATATTTGGCATAACACTAACACCGCATACCTACACTCAAACATGGTCACAGTGGTGGTGTGATGGTCTGGGGGTGCTTCGATTCATTTCAGTTAAATTCAGTTCAACTTATGACTTCGGTAATTTCCAGTAGTAATTAATAAAACCATTAATTCTGCCTGTAGTAGGCTAATGTGTCCATTTGACATTTGCTTCAGTTTAATAAAGCCCGTAACATGATATCTGATACTGGAACACTGTGTTTTCCAGCCATGCATTTTAAGTGTTTTTTATCCTTAATTTTGTTGAAAAAATAATTTTTAAAAAACCTATCGCAATAACAAACCTGATCTGGATTTTATGTGCCGTGCTAACTAATCAAGAGAGGGAAAGCATCACATGATGACGTAGAAATTAGATTACGTTTGCACCCTTTCATACCACATACAATGCACTATACTGTTAATTAAGAGCCAGGTGGTATTGTTTTTACAGGGTCTTCATGAAGTCTGTTGGGGCATGGTAGACTATTACATGGGATAGTGTGAGAAAGTTCCCCGCTTTACATAGCATGCACACAACTTCCATAAGGAGGTCATGGTGGTTTATTTTCATAGTAGTCACATGTGATGGTCTAAAGAGGGCCATTAGTAGGCTTAGTGGCAGCCATGGCAGTTCTGCAGGTTAAGCTCTCACCTCTATTGCCTGCTCATCAAAGTTTCCTGCAGAAATGGCCATACTGGCAACATGTGTGAATGGCTGCTTCTGCTGGACAGGCGTGGTAAGGCGTATTCGTCACTTCCTGTTTGCACTCGGTGGATTGTTTGGTGTGTAAAGGCTCTCTTGTTTGATCTGATTTCTCTCTACTGTGATATCTCTTACTTGTTCTAATACATAAGCACGTTAAAACACATACTTTCTGTTGCTGTATTTAACGTTTGGGGACTCTCCGTGTTTTACACGGTTTTCTTGTGGTTCTAGTGGTAACGGATCGCTAGCTTAGCGTTAGCTTTAGCTCCACCATGGCTACCCGTTCTGCTGTTTCTCTATCTGAGTCTCCTCCTCTCTCCTGCTCTCTCTGTCAGATGTTCAGTTACTCCTCTGCCTCCTTTAGTGATAATGGTACGTGTAATAAATGTAGCATTTTTTGTAGCTTTGGAGGCGAGGTGTCGGAATTGGAGGCCCGGCTCCGCGCTGTTGAAAAACCAGCAGATAGCCGAGGCCCCTTAGCCAGCACGGAGCCACCGAGGGTAGCTCCCCGTAGAAGTCCTCCACCAGAGCCCATGCAGCCGGGATCTCAGGCCGGCTGGGTGAAGGTACATAGAAAACATAGTCCTAGATCCCAGCCCACAGGTCACCACCAACCCGTCTGCGTTTCTAACAGATTTTCCCCGCTCAGCGACACACCCGCTGAGAAGCCAACTCTGGTAATTGGCAGCTCCATAGTCAGAAACGTGGCGCTAGAGACACCAGCGACCATAGTCAAATGTCTGCCAGGGGCCAGAACGGGCAACATCAAATCCTACCTGAAACTACTGGCTAAGGATAAGCGTAAATACAGTAAGATTGTTATTCACGCTGGCGGTAATGACACCCGGTTACGTCAATCGGAGGTCACCAAAGTTAGTGTTGCTTCGGTGTGTAAGTTTGCCAAAACAATGTCGGACTCATTTTCTCTGGTCCCCTCCCCTATCTGACCAGTGGCGACATGTTTAGCCGCATGCTGTCATTCAACCGCTGGCTGTCTAGGTGGTGTCCAGAAAACAATGTGGGTTACATTGATAATTGGCGAACCTTTTGGGGAAAACCTGGTCTGATCCGGAGAGAGGGCATCCATCCCACTTTGGATGGAGCAGCTCTTCTTTCTAGGAATCTGGCCGAATTATTAGTTCTCCAAAACTCTGACAACCCAGGGTTCGGACCAGGAAGCAGGGTCGTAGTTTAACACTCCTCAACATTCATGTTGACACTGAAAGTGATAGCCTAAATATAGCCTTTAATGCTATCTTAGACTCAATTGGCTTTGCTCAAAACATTAACAACCTACCCACCTTTGTCTTCATTCTCTGGACCTTGTGCAGACATATGGCATTGCGTGTAAAGACATAATATTTTCTCAAAACCTTGTCCTGTCTGACCATTTTTTAATAACATTTGAGTTTTATTTAACTGAGTACTCCACACCTGAAAGAACATTTCATTATAGTAGATCATTATCAGACAATGCTGTAACAACCTTTAAAGAATCTGCTCCACTTTTGATTTCCTCATTATCACAGAAAAACACAGTGGAGGGCAATAATTTTGTTTCTTCCCCTTCACAAATTGATTCTCTTGTTCATAGTGTTACTTCATCATTGCGTGGTGCATTAGACAATGCAGACCCCTTGAAAAAGAAGGAAATTATTCATAGGAGGCTAGCTTCCTGGTTTAATTCAGAGCTGCGTACTTCAAAGCACAATGTTAGAAAATTGGAGAGAAAATGGCGGTCTACACACCTAGAAGATTCCTACTTAATCTGGAAAAATAGCCTACTAAAAGACACTTCGCCAAGCCAGAACAGCTTATTTCTCATCATTAATAGAAGAGAACAAGAATAATCCTAGGTTTCTCTTTAGTACAGTTGCCAAACTTACACAGAGTCATAGCTCTGTTGAGCCATCCATTCCCTTAGCTCATGTCATGAGTTTATGGGGTTCTTTTTAAATAAAATTGATTCTATTAAAAAGAAAATGTTTGATATACTCCCGAAGATGATTACTTCATCCTCAGCAAGTGAGACAACATTGAAAGTAACTGTAGAACCTGATCTGTGCTTGGACTGCTTTGATCCTGTGGAGCTTCCTGAGTTATCAGAAATATTAGCTTCTTCTAAACCTTCAACTTGTATGTTAGACCCAATCCCAACCAAATTATTTAAGGAAGTGTTTCCTCTGATTACCAGCCCCATTTTAGATATGATTAATTTATCCTTAGTAAATGGATATGTACCACAAGCTTTTAAGGTAGCTGTAATTAAACCTTTGCTTAAGAAACCTTCACTTGATCGAGATGACTTAATGAATTACAGACCTATATCCAATCTTCCATTCTTATCTAAAATTCTTGAGAAAATAGTTGCTAATCAAATGTGTGAGTATTTACACAGAAATGACCTATTTCAAGAGCTTCAGTCAGGCTTCAGATCTCATCATAGCACTGAAACAGCTCTGCTGAAAGTCACTAATGATATTCTTCTAGCCTCAGATAATGGACTTGTGTCTGTACTTGTCCTGTTAGATCTCAGTGCTGCATTTGATGATACAGTCGATCACAATATTCTCTTAGAAAGGCTGGAATATGCTGTAGGGATCAGGGGAACAGCGCTAGGCTGGTTTAAATCTTATCTGTCTGACAGATTCCAGTTTGTTCATGTAAATGATAAATCATCTTTAAACTCCAGGGTTAATCGTGGAGTACCACAGGGTTCAGTACTTGGGCCAATTCTCTTTACTATATATATGCTTCCAATAGGTCAAATTATCAGGCAGCATAGAATAAATTTTCACTGTTACGCTGATGATACTCAGCTTTACTTATCCATAAATCCTGATGAGCCCAACCAGTTAGATAGACTACAAGCATGTCTTGAAGACATAAAAACTTGGATGACCTTAAATTTTCTGCTTCTAAATTCAGACAAGACAGAAGTTGTCATCTTTGGACCGGAGTCTTTAAAAAGAAACTGCTTAGTCAATCACTTAACCTGGATGGCATTTAATTGACCTCCGGTAATAAGTAAAAAACCTTGGTGTTTATTTTGACCAGGACATGTAATTTAAATCCCATATTAAACAGGTTTCTAGGATTTCCTTCTTTCATCTCCGGAACATTGCCAAAATTAGAAATATCCTGTCCAGAAGTGACGCTGAAAAAATAGTCCATGCATTTATTACTTCAAGGCTGGACTATTGAAATTCTTTACTATCAGGATGTCCACAAAATGCAGTTAAATGCCTTCAGCTGATTCAGAATGCTGCAGCAAGAGTTCTGATGAAAATTAAAAAGAGAGATCATATTTCCCCTACTTTAGCTTCCCTTCATTGGCTCCTTGTTAAATCCTGAATAGAATTTGAAATTCTCCTTCTCACATACGGTATAAAGCCTTTAATGAGCTAGCTCCATCATACATCAGAGATCTGATTGTTCCATACGTTCCTAACAGAGCACTTTGTTCTCAGACTGCAGATTTACTGGTGGTTCCTAGAGTCTCTAGAAGTAGAATTGGAGGCAGATCCTTTAGTTATCAGGCTCCCCTCCTGTGGAACCAGCTCCCACTTTTAGTCCGTGAGGCAGACACCCTGTCTACTTTTAAGGCTAGGCTTAAAACTTTCCTTTTTGATAGAGCTTATAGTTAGAGTGGCTTAGGTTATCCTGAGCTATCTTCCTTATTTTACCTCCGTCTTCTTTCCTCCCTGTTGGATGGAGTAAGGGGGAGTCAGGATTAGCCTAAACCGGCTCAGTTATGGTTGAGGTGCAAACACACCCTCCATTTCTGCTACCTGTATGACCCCTCTCTTTTCCAATAGTTATAATCAATCTGAAAGAGAGAGGTATCCCAATCGTTGTGGTTTTTAGTATAACAATGGCCATCAGTGGGCTCTAGATGGACAAACTGTCTACTTTTAAGGCTAGGCTTAAAACTTTCCTTTTTGATAAAGTTTATTGTTGGAGTGGCTTAAGTTATCCTGAGCTATCTCTGTAGTTACGCTGCTATAGGCTTAGGCTGCTGGAGGACATAATGACCACTCTCACCTTCTTCGCTACATTCTCACACTACTCTACAATTTTGCATTATTTGCTGTTATTTCAGCTTTTAACTTTGTTCTCTCTCTTTTCTCTTCCTAGAAGCTACACCTGGCCTGACTCTGTGTCTACCTGTGACACCTTTCTGGAGAGGGGCATTGTCCAAGCTTCTGCTGGCAACAACTTAATGCTCACCCTCTACTGATGATCCACATGGCCCTGTCTTTCAGTGTTTAACCCTTTCTCTCTCCTAGACATGGCAATTGACTGAGCTTTTGCTGTGACTAACTCTATGTGCTCTCTTTCAGACTCTAACCTCGAAAACTGGCTCAGAGTTTATCTGTTCTTTCTTTCTAGGTGAAACGACTAAAGGAGCTACATCCATTAACATTTACTTTTCTTTCCCATAGAAAGTACTCCTGGATCAGTGCTTCTTTGTTCTCTTTGTGTCTCTGCTCTGTTCTCTCTAACCCCCAGTCGGTCGTGGCAGATGGCTGCCCACACTGAGCCTGGTTCTGCTGGAGGTTTCTTCCTGTTAAAAGGGAGTTTTTCCTCTCCACTGTTGCTACATGCATGCTCAGTATGAGGGATTGCTGCAAAGTCAACGCCAGTGACTGTCCACGGTCTCTACATGCTCATCTGGGAGGAGTGACTGCTACAAATCTCTGACTCGATGCAATCTGTTGGGTTTCCTTAGATAGAAGAACTTTTTATCCAATTTGAATACATAACTGAATCTGAGTTTTGTGAAGTGCCTTGAGACGACATGTGTTGTGAATTGGCGCTATATAAATAAACTGAATAGAATTGAATTGCATGTGTGTTGACAGTGCACACCACCCCTTTTTTGAACCAATAAATGTTATTAATCACAGTGGGTTGATAATTCTTGAGAGGGGCAATTATATTTTCACATAGGGGCAGGTTGGTTTGGATAGTCTTTTTCCATTAATAAATGAAGTCATCGTTTAAAAACTGCATTTTCCGTTTACTGAGGGTATCTTTTTGTCTGATGCTCTGAGGCCAAGGGGGTTTGTGGGGAGCAGGCTAAAAGCTCTTAAAGAGCAACACATTATGCCACTATCTAAAGAAATTCAGGAATAAATGTTAAAGTCAGTGACATCTATCAGTTTGGGTAACAAAGCCATTTCTAAGGTTTTTGGAATCTAGTGAAGCATAGTGAGAGCCATTATCCACAAATGGAGAAAACCTGCAACTGTGGTGAATCTTACAAGGAGAGGACGGCCTACCAAAATATTTCCAAGAATGCATTAACAAGTCATCTAGGAGGTCACAAAGGAAAACAGAACAACATCCAAAGCTCTGCAGCGCACACTTAACGTCAGCATTCATGATTCAACAATAAAACAAATGCTTGTGTGCATCTGTCAATTTGCTTGCCGACAGATGCACATTCTTTTACTTGGTCAAAAGTATTTAAGCCCCTTGAAATTTCCATATTTTTGTCACAATACAACAACAAACCAAAATGTCTTTTGGTAATTTGTTTTGTCATAGAACATTACAAAGAAAGAAAAAATCTCTAACAAAAATAAGGTAATAGCCCCTGAAACATATGGCCAGAGCTACAATGGAATGGTTTCGATCAAAGCATGTTCATGTCGTTAGACTCATAGCATAATTGCCTAAGTCATATGACTTAGGCAATTATGCTATGAGGCTAATGATGTGTTACTAAATCTGATAGAGACTTCAAGACTTGAAGATTGAGCAAAAAAACGAAGGTTGACTGCTCAATGTTTTCTGAACTAATAATTTATTTGATCAAGTCATTTTTCATGCAACCCAAAATATGTGCACAAACCTTTCTCACTAGCCTTTTCAAGCCCAGACGCACTGGATTACACACACCACTAGGCTGTCGGCTCCATAGATCAAGTCAGGACCTACTGAGAAGAGATAATTGAGTTTACAAAGCCACATATAGAGCGACACTTCTTATGAGCGAACATTAAGCTTGATCAAACATGTGAATGTGGCTCTCCAGACTGCTGAATGTCACTCTATCTGTGATCATCAGTGTGTGTGAAAGCTCTGCGTACCATGACGCTTTGCACTTTCTACGTGTTAATGGGAATTTCTGATCAAATATCCTCTGATCACTGGTATAGATATGAGAGTGACATGAAATGAGCTGAACCACATACATTATGGGGTATAGTAGTGGTTGTGTCTTCAAGCAAGCAATATGAACGTGCTTTTTAACTAAATTTAAGGAGTATGAACTGAGAATACAACATCAAATAAAATTAGAGAAATTATGTGAATTTGGTGCATCTGTCAGCCTTAAAGTGAGCACTTAGGTGAAACATTTACAGAATATATTCATAACTAGTTTTCCGTCTTCTTTATAGTTACTTGCATATGCTTGTGCAATCTGACAAAAGTGTATATTCCTCTTGAATTTTTCATTTTTGGATGTATTTTATTAGTATTTTATGTGATAAATAAACACAACATTGTGACTATGTTGCAAGTGACTATCTTTACTGATGTTATCGTTACAGTTGACATGATGTCACCCAGCCAGTCATCGGAGACAAACTTTGTCACCAAACAACTTTTGACCAATTAGTGGAGGTCTGTGACACTCCAAACGTTAGTGAACATCAGATTTGGAAAAATATGTTTTTTCTGCTTTGTGTTCTCTCACACTTTAGATCTCAAAAACTAAAATGATAATAGTTTTCTTCCCTCACTAAATTAAAGAATCACTTGAAACCTGCCTTTTGTATTTGCTCGGGTTATCTTTGACATTAAAAGTTGCTTGACAATCTGAAATGTTTAAGCATATAAAAAAAAAGCAAAAACCTAAGAAATCTGTGGGGGGGGGGACATTCTCATTGCACTTCTGGGTTCCTGTGTTTCAGTGTCATGAGAACTTGGGAAACAATGTGAAGAAAAAAATACAGGGATATTTTACATATCCTTCCTGGTCTGAAACTTCAGGGAAACGCTACGTGTTTGTCCATGACCCTGAGCAACAGGATATGAGCAACAAAAACCTGTTGTGTAAAACTGATCCTTCTTCATCAGACCACTGCAGTAAGCGCTCGATGAGTGGACTGGATGAATATTTATGCCTCCATGACTTGGCCTATCCTGCTTACTTTTCATCCCCCTGAAGTGGCTGTATGGGACTAATGTGGGTAGAAATGGAAGTAAAAATAATTCCCAACAAAAAATTAAACTATGTAAGGAAACCAGTCAAGATAAATGATATCCCAAGGGATTATGTTGTTCCGGCCTGGATGGGATATCAACTTCAGCTGTTCAACATTCTGAGCAAATGTAATTCGGTCTGACCCAGACATCTGGAGGACTTGGAGTTACTTGCAACCTTTCAGAGGAAGAAAGACAAAAAATAACTACCAAGCCCATGCACCTAAACACACAAAGGTATTTGTAGAGAGATAGATGGGGAGAAGGAGGTGATGAATGATGTTGTTTTTCTCTATATAGAGTATAACTGTATTGTCCACTGGGAGGCCGCAAAGCTAGAGAGCGTCAGCAATCATCGGTCATGTGTCTCAGAGACAGCCAATAAAAACGGCCAGAGTTGGTTCACATGCGAGTTTACTGGGTCAGAGTCAGAGCATCAGAGGGAGCGACAGCCAATAGCAATGCGGAGCAACCTCTGGAGGATTAGCCAATGAGGAGTCTGGTGTCTGGTACCAGTTGATGTCTGACAGTTAGACAGACTGTATCTAATTACCACAGCCGAGGCTCAGCATGGGTCTGCCCGCACATATGTGTGGGTGGGTGGCGGTGTGTGTGTGGGTGTAACTGAGGAGAGACAGAGTGAAAATTAAAATGAGAAAAGAGGAAGGTGGTTTAGAGGTTTTTGGCAAAAGTTGAAAACAAGGCATGAGATCTGGAACGGTGCCACATGGAGTGGAACGGTGCCAAAACACACTGTAGATCTAAATATACTGCCTCTGAATTTACAATCAGCTTGGTAAATTACCCATATTGCTCACAGAGATATCACAATCCCATGCTCTGCTTTCCTGTCCTAAAATAAACGAAATTCTGATAGTGTGTGAACAAAAGGAAAGCTGTATAATGGCTGGATGTGTGTGTTGAAGCATGAGTATGTCTCTTTCTCCATTTCCTGTATGAAAGAATAGGCCCTGAATAGAGAGTTCAGTTACCCACTAATGTTGTTTTATTGTCTCCGACATAATGTTTCTATCACTACAGGCAGCTTTGTCCCATTCAGTCACTCTATTAGTGACTGGACAAGACATAAGCTTCCAGGTGTCAAAGGGACACATGCACACACACGAGATGGAAGCGAACTCTGTGCATGCATACACAACTAGGCTCAGGAGCACCCAGAGGTGAGCCAGGGTGACAGACAAGGGCAGCTGCTTGCAGGTTTTTTTTTTCTGTTTTGTCTGGGTCTGTCTGGGCACAAATGCTTTCCGCTAAAACATGCACACACACACATATAATTACACACACACCAGCACTATTTGCATTGTGTCAAACAATGGATGCCATGGCTGGTTTCTGCTTATTTTCAGGTTTGGGTGTGTAGCTCAAGGATTGAAAAAGGGAATGATGACACAAACTTGAACTTATTCTTGTTAAGTGTTAACCAAGAAGATTTATTCCCACTGATAGTTTATTTTGCATTTCTTTCCCATAGGTTTAGGTCCATGCAGATGGCAAAAGGAATTCTTCCCTATGAGTGAATACTTTGTAAAACCACGAATTGCTGCATAAACAAGGAAACTTCTTTTGTCTAATGTATCGATCAGCTTTAATCAGCTACAGACTGAAATATTCACCCGCTCGTCTTTGCAAAGTTGTCCAGCTCAGTCAATTTTGATGCAGATTGTCAATGAACATTTCAAGTCAAATTTGAAGTCTTGCTACAGTTTCCTGATTGGATTTAGGTCTGGACTTTAATTGGTTGTATTCTAACACATGAATGTGCTTTGTTCTAAACCATTCCATTGTAGCTCTGGCTTCATGTTTAGGGTCATTGTCCTGCAGGAAACATCCACACGAGTATGAAGTCCATTGCAGCCTGTAATAGGTTTTTCTTTCAAGATTGTCCTGCATTTAGCTCCATCCATCTTCCCATCAACTCTGACCAACTTCCCCACAGCATGATGCCACCACCACCATTTTTCCCATTTTTCACCATGGTGCGTTCAGGGTGATGTGCTAAAAAATTTATTTAGCTCTAATCTGACCAGAGCACCTTTGTTCACATGTTTGCTCTGTCCCATATTTAGTTTGTGGCGAACTGTAAGAGGACCCTCTCATTGTTTTCTTTCAACTCTGGCTTTTTTCTGGCCACAGAGGTCAGATTTATGGAGTGGACGTGTAATCATTGTTTTGTTGACATGTATGATTTGAATTCATTTCACAATTATGCACTACTTTGTGTCTGTCTGCCACATAAAATCACATTAAAGTACATTGAAGATACATTGTGTACAATTAGGGCTAGAGAGCAGAACTGAGAGCTTCAAAAACAAAGAAATGCTGTGACTTATGTGGGTATTGATTCAACAGCTAACAAGCCCTAAAGCTTTTTTTGGCTCTAGTGGCTTTTATTGTAGAGTAATCAGACAGGAAATAGAGTGTAGAAAGAAGGGGAAGACATGTACCAAAGGCCAGAGACCACAAAACGAACCCATGGCAACCTGTTGCATGCACTCTACCAACTGAGCCCCCACCCTAACACTTTTTACCAGAAAACACTCACACATTGTATTCATTGCTTAGACGTGGTTCCCAACTCCGTCCCTAACTTCACCCACTGTTTTACAGGTTTTAGGTATCAACATGCAACCCAACTATGTAGTGGCCTCGCTGTAACCGTTGACCCGACATGATACCCACTGACCCTTCTCTTTAGGTTAAGAGAATCAAAATTGATTTATTAAAGATCCCATCTTTGGAAGACATGACCAGTGCTATTGTCTCACTCCAAAATGAGTACAAGATAAAACCACCTAGTTATCAGTTTCCCTGGTAAACAGAGAGAGAAATTCTACAACTATGTCTGGTTGCCTGAACGTGCCGATGTTGAAAAAGATAGTAACCTCTGTCTGAAAACAGATGGGTATGTTCTCTGTTAATTGGAATAATTGGAACAATGGATAAAATATGCTATGAAATAACAGCAACCTTAACAGCATGATCAAAGAACTGATAACATTTGAACTGATTCTGTCTAAAAGAGACAAACCTTGCCTGCAAGCAACTCTAAAATTCACTAATGTACACACATGCTATAGGACATCTTTCTTAAATTTAGCAAAACGAAAAGGAAAAAGTAAAGGCAAAGTCTTATGTTTGACAGATGTGTTTGACTGTTTAGCAGCATAGAATTTTTATTTTTATGTTTAACCTGGCACCGTCACCCATCTGTAAATTGTTCCTAAGGATGAACCAGACTTGTCCAGGCACACAATTCTTTTCGTGATATCTTTGCTAATTTATTTACACAATATCACACAAAGTAGCAGGGTGTTTGAAGTATGTATTAAAATACATCCACAGATGTGCCTCCATATACCCCAAATGTTGTTAATTAACCTATCAGAAGCTTACAAAGCCAGGAAATTATCTGCTTTCCCAGATTGTTTAAAAGCATAATAATCCCAATGTCCTTAAACTTCTGAATTTGAAGGAAACTTGCAAAAGGTCCTTTAAACAGATTATCCATCACTAGTCTGGCATTTGGCAAATAAAAATGACTTTGGTTATCGCAACTGATCTTAAAGAGGAAACATTTAGTTTTCATCATGTGTTAAAAAAGGACCAAAGAGCAGACAGAAAAACGTCAGTCTGATGTTGCAGGTCAAGATTTACTGAATAAAGGACTTTCTAAATCAGGAACAGGAATGAGAGAAACTGGAAAGCCACTGACCAGTACAACCAAAGCAATGGCAATAGAAACACAGGAAAAATGATGAAAAGTGACAACAGAAGGATCTGAAGTTAAGCAAAATCTCTGATTGATCTGACAGATTACCACATTTTAGGACCTTATTGGCCTCATTTGTAACTAAAAACTATTGGATTGTAAGCAAACTGATTGCAAACTGTTAATATTTCCTATTGATATATTTTTCCAAAGAAAAAGAAACCACCACAGGCAAACCAACAGCCAGTTACTGTATACAATTTCATTTATATCCAGCACAAGTAAGTTAGCAGTAAACAGGCCAGCAGAGTAGCTCCTAGCAGCCCATTGAGAGTCTCCCATTTTCAGTTTTAAGTTAAACTAAACAAACATTTGCTGGATGTAGCTTCATATTTTATAGATAGATGGAGAGAAACATCAATGTTGTAATCCAATATGCATTTTTATATAAAGATAGGCAAGCAAAGGGAGCAGGACTTGGATAAAAAAAGGAGTGTACATTGATGATACATTGACTACGTTTTCGTTATTGTGCAGGTTTTTTTAATCACTGATCAGTGTGGGGTTACCTCATCCTAGCAACTAATTTTCCTCTAGTGAAGTGTAATTAAACCAGGCTTGTATTTAGCATAATCTGGCCAACATTGGCATGATTTAGTCCCACCTGGATAAAAACCTTCATTTCAAGTCATATGTTCTCCCCATCTTATTCATTTTCTCCTTCGGATTTCTCTTAAAGAGCAAAAACTTGGACCACTAAACCAAACAGCAAAAGCCCTGATCGAGGATCAGTTATATCCAGATGAAATTATAATCCTGCGTTTTCAAGTCAGCAGAGAGCATCCGTGCTGGTAGTGCTCTAACCCAGAGAAGGCCTGCTGTTGTTATTCTTTGATCAGACCAGCAGGAATAACCATCTATAATTCATAATTCTCAGTCTAGTCTGGGAACAGTGGGCACTCCACCTTTAATTATTGATCAAACAGAAGAGATTTAATATCAATCACTGAAGCATAAGCAGAAGTGAGCAATCTATGAGAAATGGAGGAATCTCACAGGCTCTGTTCTCTAATGAAAACAAAAAGAAACACACTATATGCTTCACACTGAGGTGGTTCTGGTCTGTAAACAGGAACTCAGAGTGAGATTGGACAACTGAATAGTGGTCCTGGTGGGATCTAAAACTGCAGTACTCTGCAATGTTATGAATAAGTCTACATTATTCAACTTTCCCTGTAAGAGTGATTCCAAAAAAGATAGAAAAGTTTAAAGAGCAACCATGGATTGGCTGTTAGTTGAATGTAACGTACCACTAGTTCCTAAGGAAGATGAGCAATACTGACTAAACATGCCATTCATCAAACCTCTTCCAGTGCTAAACCAGGTCTTTCTCTTTCTACTGCAAAGCCCCAGCTGTGGCACCTAAAAACTAGTTCTATATTCCCTTTGGTCATTTGCTGTGCCAGAGAAAAATAGCACTTTCATCAGGAGCTAGAGGCTATCTTGTGGATACAACCAACTGAAATGTTGTAAGCGCATTCTTTAAAGGTTCTTGGTTAGAATTGTGTACAGGTTGTGTAAGTCCACCAAAAAAGTAAAACATGGAGCTTTAGAATTAATAAAAAAGTTGAGTTGGCACATTAAAAAAACAGAAGTCTGTTGTCTTTTTACATATCTCTCATCTACAATCAGCATAAATTATACCTTGCATTTGTGATTCGGTTAAAAGCACTCTCAGATTCTTTAATATCCCCACCTGATGTCTAAAAGTCTGCTTAAAATAAAGTGTATCACTCCTGTAATGGAACAGCTGTTAATAAAAAACATTCAAAGATTAAGAAATTCACAGTCAACATGGCAAAGTGTATTCAGAGACACAAAACATTATCAAATCAAAAATTTTGATTTTGAATTAGAGTTTTGAAGTAGCCCAACCGGAGACTGGACTTGAATCTGGTACAGAACCCATCTAGAGAGCTAAAGATGAGGGTGATGGCAAGGAGACCTTCCATCCTCAAAGAGTTGAAGCCCATTATTGAGTTTTTCAAATGCCAGTGGAAACATGCAAACAATGGTCAGAAACTTAAGGGTTGGAATGCTGTAATTACAATGCAATCCATTAATTATTGAGTATACAACTCATTTTTAAATAGCTATTTTTCAATAAAATATATATAAAATTCAATACCAATACTCCTTTTACATTGTTATTTTTATCTTTTCAGTCTTTTCTGTCTGGCATCCTATCAGTGACAAACTTTTTAGTTGAATGAAAATAATTTGACATCTGAATCTGCCACAGGTTTGGAGAGTCTGGGGCTGAACTGCAGATGAACTCTTTCCCTACACAATAATCCTTCTCATGTGTAGATCAAAGATTTCCTAGAATAGACACCAAGGGGCTTCTCTAGGTCAGAAAAGCAATCTGGTTCTTTGCTGTGATTTTTAGACTACAGCTGTAAGTTGCCCTATCTAAAATGTGCTTTATGGGGGTTTAAACATTAGGAAAAGATGTCAATTTTGCAAAATATCATTTAATGCCTTGTCTATAAAGCCTGTCACATATGAATATGTCGTGTGAGGGGTATAAAATGTGCCCTGTACTAATGCATCAGCATGTTGTACATAACGTTTGCCTTAACATTACTGTCTTATTTTTCTTTTTAATTGTTAATAATTGAGTGATCTTCTGAGACTGACAATCAAACCTCTATATAGTCTATAAGTGTCCCAAAGTGGTCACATAATTGAAAATTGTATTAATTGGGATAGAGTCTAGACTTTCCAGTTGTGGTAGTCCTTCAATTCAGCATACCAAAGTTAGTGAATCTTCATCGGTGCAGAGAGAGTGTCTGCATTTTGAAGCATGACATTGACCATATATTAATGGCCTGAGGTGACATTTGCGTAGAACTTGTGTAAATCCTGTTGCAGTGCAGTTGAGTTTGGATGCTCATGCCACAGTGTTTTTCAACATGTCTGTGGCAGTTTTCCTTAGCTGAAGATCCAGTTGCACATGCAACATTATCAAACGCATAGAGGCAATGTTGCAGCATTAATATCATACATCAACGAAAAACAAGTACACACTAAAGTCACAGGGGTAGCCCCGGTCTAGAACCAGAAACATTTTGGTTGAAACACTGTAGTTGTGAGATAGTGTAGTTGAATTGTGGTTGAGTAAAGACCCAAATGCAGAAAATGAGAGGCAGGAAGAAGGCCAGTGAAGTTTTATAAAAGGCATTGCCGGCAATAGAAGATTTATCAGAGCATTTACTACATTTGGCAGTTAACTGCCTATAACCTCATACATTTGGTAAGTTTCTACGATAATGTTGTAAATTTGCTCTTTGAGGTTTGGCGTTAAGATCAATACCATGTGTCTGTGAAAAAAACAGATTAATAGGTACGGGTCTGAGGTAACAACACTGATCACAGTACTTTACTTTACATTACTGCCTGTGGTAAATACTTCGTCTTAACAGCTACCTTTAACACATTAGTTCTTTTCACACAACACCTTTGCTGCTTTCCAGCATCAGGAAATTACAGAGACAGAATGGGGGTGATCCATTTCTGACAGACCTCTGAGGAGGTAGTCACAGAGTCAAACTGGCACGCATGTGTGAAACCTGTCAGTGGCACATGTACAACACTTATGTAACAAATGTCGCTATTGCCACTCAGCTAGTTCTGTATACAGGTCCAAGGAGTCTATGTACCAAAAGGACTTTCTTGTATAATCAGTCAGCACCATATAGTAATCAATTCCCTACAGTAATCTTGCAGATATTTAAATCGGGGGTAGCATTATTTATATTGCTTTTTTCCTAAAAGCAAATAGTTGGACATTTGCTTCTCAATTAGGCTATTTTGGTTAGTCGCGGTCGTTAGCGGTGTAGTAGTGAGTTTGGAAGTAGACACTTGGCAGAGGCAGGAGAGTGGCACTGTCCATCCACTCTCACTATTTTCGGCAATAATCCCTATTTACAAACACAAATTGCACATGGCCAAAAGTGCTAAGTGCAAAGTGGGGCAGAGGCACAGTGTTCTTTACTCCAGTATCAGCAAAAACTAGAAGTGATAGAAACAGTTGCTAAATACTGTTTTCATCTACTGCCTTAACCACTGACAACTCTCTCCGGGATGTACCTGTTAATTATAGTACATTAAACTAAGAAAACGCTCCATAACTACTAATCCACAACCATGAAACCATATAAAACCAATGCGTATATACATAAACGCTTAAAACCACTACCAAAGATACATGCTAACCCCATCAAACCAATTAAACAGCTGGCTACCACTATAACCCTTTTACCTATCCCTGCCTCTGGTTTCAGCCTGAACAACCCTTCTAATGGTCCTCTCATGCTCGTCCTCTGCGCAGGACTCTTTTATGCTGACCAACCTGGACTCAAGGGCAGTACAACCACCAAACAAGGCTAAATTGAATATTGCCCGAAACTATGGTGTGAGGTCTATATTTATGTCGGTCCTATCTTGGGCTCCAGAAGGGCAACACCGCGCTCTTATTGTAAGTGCTGCGTGCAGTGCCATCTGTGGTTCTTCACAAGACATGGAAATAAAAGAAATGAACCAGCAAAGCAATAAACTACCCATTCAAAATATATTTGTTTGTCACATTCTTATTCCTCATATATGCAATATTGCGATGTTAAAGTGCTTAAGTAAAAGTTAAAGGTACGATGTGTCTAATTATTGAGTACTCAAACAAACTGTTTTGTTACAAGGCCCAAGACTCATTGTAAGTCTGAAGATGTTTACTAAGCCTTCAATTTCAATTCCAATTCACTAACACATTGTGTTCTCAAGGCACCTATCAGGTACATTACATTAAAATTACTCCTAATCATGAAACAGTGCAGTCCAGATTCAGTTATTTTATTTAAATTGGATAAAAGTTTTTCTGGTCTTAAGGAAACCCAGCATATTGCATCTCGAGTCAGTGCTGTGAGCATTCACTCCTATTTGGAATAGCATGTAAGGACAGTGGACAGTCCACTCTGGCTTTACTGTTATGTGCAGCAATCCCTGTTCATATACCCGGCCATTTGCATGTAAGACGCACAGGTGGAGAGGAAAAACTCACCTTTTTACAGTCAGTAACCTCCAGCAAAGAAACCAGGCCAGTGTGACCGTGCGTAAAGAGAACCAAAGAGCCGATTCGGAGTAATGTTCTATGGAAGGAAAGTAGAATGTTAATGGTATAGACTCCTTGAGTCATTTCATATCTAGAAAGGAAGAGAACAGATACGCACACTCTGACGCCCAGTTTTTCAATGTTCGATGTCCCTGACAAAGAGCAGATAGAGTTAGTCAATTAAAAGTTCAGCCGTAAACCCATGTCTAGAGAGAGACAGTGCGGTTCAAACACTGAATGCGCAGAGGGCCATGTGGATCTATTCGGTAGAGGGTGTAGCATTAAGTTGTTGCCAGCAGATAAGCTCGGGCACGATTTCCCTCTCCAAAAGGGTCACAGGATAAGTACACGAGTTCAGGCCGGTGTAGCTTCTAGGAGAGAGAAAGACAAAGAGACACAAAGCTTAAAGCTGAAATCATCTATGCAAATACTGCAAACAATTGGAGAGGTAGGTGTGATGAATAGTAGCGAATGAGGTTGAACAGTGGTCGTATGGGCCTCAGCAGCCTCTTAACCTATAGCACATAAACTACACTAATATTTCGAGTTATTCGTTTTGTTTTCATTTATGTTAGACGGCGCAAAGCTCCCATCCCGTCATAACTAATGCCACTCTAACTTATTAAAGCGTTCATCAAAAAGAAAGTTTTTAGCTGAGCCTTAAAAGCTTACGAAAGGCAATGTCTGCCTCACTGGAACTAAAAAACTGGGAGCTGTTCTCGACAGGAGGGGATGCCGATGAACTAGCAGGATCCTGCCTGCCGTCATTCTCTAGAACCACCAGTAACCTGCAGTCCTGAAACAAGTGCCGACTGTTATGAACATATGGAACAATTCTAGATCTCTGAGGTATGATGGAGTTAGATCATTAAGGGCTTTATATGTGAGGAGAGAATTTAATTCTATTCTGGATTAACAGGTGAGCCCCATGAAGGGAATCTAAAATAGGAGAATATGATCTCTCTTTTATAATTTTCCCATCAGACTCTTGGCTGCGCCTTTTGATATGCAGCTGAAGGCTTTTACTGCATTATTTGTGTGGACATCCTGATAGGAAAGAATTACAAATAGTCGCAGACGTTGAGTAACAAATGCATGGACGTAGTTTTTTCACGCGTACACTCTCGTGAATAGCGATATTTATAATTTTGCCATGTTCCGGAAATGAAAGATAGGAATCTGAAACCGTTTATTGTAACTGACATGCCTTACGCCTGGTCAATATAGTAACGACAACACCAGGTTTTTTACCTCTAGTCGACCGTATGTCTATTTTAGTACCATCTCAGGTTAAGTGATTGACTAAGCGGTTTCATTTTTAGAGACTCCAGTCCAAGGTATGACTGTCTTTGACCGGAGGTCTTCAGATACGCTGTATGCGCGGTATCCATTAATAGAAGGGAGAAAAGAACTATTATCGTAGGTTTTTCTCTTTAGTACAGTTGCTACACTTTTACACAGTGTATAGTTCTGTTGAGCGCCACGGATCCATTCCCTTAACTCTCCTTCAGTCATGAGTTTATGGGATTCTTTTATAAATCAAATTGTTCTAATTAAAATAAATCTTTGGGGGACATACCCCCGAATGCATGAGTACTGTCATCCTCAGCAAGTACAGACATCATTGGGAAGTAACTGTAGAACCTGAGTTGTGTTTGACTGTTTTTTGTCCGGTGGAGCTTCCAGATGTATCAGAACTTTAGCTTCTTATCTAACCTTCCAACTTGTATGTTAGACCCATCCCAACCAAATATAATTTAAGGAGGTTGTTTCCCTCTGATTACAGTCCCCATTTTAGATATGGATTAATCTAGCTCTTAGTAATGACATGTACCGACAGCTTTTATGTAGCTGTAATTAAACCTTTACTTGAGAAACCTTCGCCTTGATGCGAGATGAGTTTAAAATTACAGACGCGATATCCAATTCGTTCCATTCTTATCATAAAATTCCTTGAGGAAATATTTTGCTAATCCATGTATGAAGCATCTTACACCATAAATGACCTATCAAGAGTCTTCAGGTCAGGCTTCATATGAAGTGCTCATCAGCACTGAAACAGCTCTGCTGAGTCACTATGATATTCTTCTACGCCTCAGATAATGGACTTGTGTCTGTACTTTTCTCTTTATCTCAGTCTGCATTTTGTACTACGTTGCGATCACAATTTCTTTAGAAGGCTGGAATATGCTGTGGATCAGGGGAACGAGCACTAGCTGGTTTAAATACTTAATATTTGTCTTACAGAATTCCAGTTTGTTCAATGTAAATGATAAATCATCTTAAACCTCCTTCCAGGTTGTTTTGTGGAGTACCACAGGGTTCAGTACTTGGGCAATGCTCTTTACTATATTCATATGCTTCCAATAGGTCAAATTATCAGGCAGATAGGATAGAATTTTCACTGCTCGCTGGTGATACTCAGTCGTTACTCTATTCCCATGCATCCTGTGAGCCAACCATTGGATAGATTACTAAGCATGTCTTGAAGACCCAAAAACTTGGATGGACTTTAAATTCTCTGCTTCTATAATTCCAGAGCAGAAGTTGTCCTGGTTCTTTTGATAGGAGTCTTTAAAAAAGAAACGCTTTGTCAGTTCACGAACCTGGATGGCATTAAATTGACCTCCGATAATAAGGTAAAAAACCTTGGTGTTATTTTTGACCATGACTTTTGTGAAATGCCTTTAGACAACATGTGTTGTGAATTGGTGCTATATAAATAAACTGAATTGAACTGAATTGAATTGTCCAACTGCAAGCAATGTGTACACCAACACCATGTTACACTGAAAGCAACATTTATAACCAGTCTGCCCTGAGTGGTTTAAAGGACGAAACCATAAAAGGGAATAATCAGAAAACAAGAAACAAACAATATTTACAAAAAACTAACACCAAAACAATAAATGGTACCCAATACAATTTAAATAAATACAAATCTATACAACTAAACAAATTTAAGGTCAATCAAAATAATACATCAAATTTAGAATAAAATACACTCCCAACACTACCCTCTTATCCCTTGTGTTTGCACCAGGAAATTTTTTTATATACAACAACCTGGGAGTCATGACTTTCCCGTGTGCTCCCACGCCTGCTAGGAGTCAAACCAGGAAGAGGTGAGTGTTTTTCACAAACGGTAAATTTGTTAAACTAAAAGTTTAAAAACAGAAATCTAAGGAAACACAAATTTACATTTGTATTTTACACTCTCTTTTAACCAAAAGGGGGGCCAAACCCCCCCTGCTTCTCCAGAAGGTCCAAAAATGCTCAACGACTACAATAAAGAACTTAACCCAAATGTTTGGTCTATAATCTAATCATACATCACATCAATGATCACATTTCATGTAGTAATGGGGCTGTTGGTCTCCTTTACAACACCACATACCTTGTTTTACAGGTAGGTCTGTTCTGACCAGAGGAACTCATTCTAAAAGGTATTCTTTGTCCCCTACATAGCTTGTGGCAACCTGCAAATAGGACTTCTAATTACTTTCTTTCAGGAGTTCCTTTCTTATTGCTTTTCTTCCATAATGGTGAAAATTGGGGAGTGCATGACTAAGAATTGTTTTGCAAACAGGTTCTCCTATCTGAGCTGTGGATCTCTGCAGCTCCTCCAGCGTTACCGTGGAGCTCTTGATTGCTTCTCTGATTAATGCTTTCCTTTCTTGGCCTGTCAGGTTAGACTGAAGGGCATGTCTGAAGGGTAGGATTTCCATTATACTATGCTCATGCTATGTTAGGATAATAGAGTCATATTTAATAATTTTATTGAAAACTGCAATTATTTCAGTAACTCCATCACTAAGTGAAACACATTACATAGATTATTTATACACAGAGTGATGATTTGAAGTCTTTATTTCTGTTAATTCAAATATGTATTTACAAAAAGTACTTTTAATCTGACAAGCAAGCCTCACTGGAATGCATATTGTAATTTACTGAATATGACTGCAGATCAAACAGTTGTCTGTGAGATATCCAAACCTTAAGGTATTATTTGGGAACCTAGCCCTACTTTAAACGTCTCCACAACTTTCTTACCGTCTGCTCTGTTCCTTGGTTTTCATTGTGCTGTTTTTTCACTGTTGTTCTCTTTCAAACCCCTGAGGACTCCACAGAATAGCTGGATTTATACTAAGATTTAATTTCCACTACTTCTGTTATGGAAATGTGAGCAGTTCTTATACAGCTGCAATTGTGTATATTACTAATATTAGTACGAACTCAGATCTACAACCAAACTATTTGACCTGCAATTACATATTCCACAGCCACTATAATTATTGTTGCCCCTAGGCAGTTTTCTATTATTATGTAAAGAAAAAACAGACATTACTTATTCTTTCTACATTAACTAGGAAAAATATTTATAATTTTGCAACAACTAATACTAACCAATACTCCTGTAACTACCAGCTCTATAATACCAGGAATGCCATAACAATACAGAATGTCTCTGCAAAAACTTTTGTCTCTTTGCAAAAGTTTGAAGAAATCAGTCTTTTTTGACACAAAGAACCTAAATTTGATTTTTATGATTAGTTGCACGAAGTATGTGATATAGAAGTGTGTGTAATTTAATCTTATCTAAATGTATTCATAATCCCTGCTTGTAACTTTGCAGTAAGACAAGTCAAGTCAAGAGCTTAGCTAGGCAAAATGGTTTCAGTCGGCTGAGTGAGAGAAATGTGCAGCTGGAACTCACTGATTGCTCTGGGCCTGTAAGAGGCGTGCAGCTGCTCAAGCAATTGAAGGCCAACTCATGCACGTACATAAACTCGCACAGACACAGTGCAACGCCCCAACATGCTTGCAGCTTCCTGAACTTTGCTGTCTGTTGTTACATATCGAGGCAAATCTTTTTCAGAGCACTATGGACACTTCCAATTAGAAATACTAATTTTCTCACAATCACGCAAAGTTTAACCCACATAAACTCCTGGAGTTCCTACAGTGTGAAGGGGGCCCTTTTGCCTTCCACTTCGTAAAGGAATGTAAAGAGGGAAAGAGAGAGATGAGAAGAGTAAGTGGGACTTTCCCCAGAATCCCAGAGAAAGGAGGGAGAGAGGAAGCAGACAGTGGGAGCGACGAAATACAGGAACAAATACAGGAGGAGGAAAAATAGATGTCTTGTGCCTGGGTTTGCTTCTCTTTCCCACACTGCAAAATGACCCAGTTATTGCTGAACACATTCTGAAGGAGTCTTTACTTCACAAGGAATGTAAAAAAAAACAACAAGATAATGTATCAGATATGTTTTGCGGCAGCTTTCTATCAGTTTTATTTAAAAAGTGAAGAAGCTTTAACACGTTTTAAAAGATCAAATGTTTCTCCAGAGCTGACTTGAGTCACCACTGGTGTTCCCACTGATCCCACAAACAGTTACCATTGCTCCATCTCATAAGTGGATGTGTGTGAAAGGGATCAGTAGTCTTGATTGTGACTCAGTTTGTTTCATGTGTTCAAAAGCACAAGGGAGTGCGTGTGGTCTCCTTGGTGAGCCAGCTGTGGGTATTCAGTGTGTGTGTAATTGTAGACAAAATCTCTGACATTCATTAACCTGCCATGTCATCTCAATCAGCCAGGGCCTTGCTGTGATAAAAGGAAAAAAGAAACTCCTTTTAAAACCATGCATTTATGTTAGTTCCCATAAATGAGTTCACCACTAAATATGTGTTTGCCTGCATATTTTTACTACAGGTGTAGCATCCAGGTAATTTTGGATGCATGTTCGCACGCAGGTATGTTTGTTTTAAAGTGCTTTTGCCTTCAGCCTACAGCGAGGGTGGTCTCCTCCTGTGGAATGAAATGCTAATAGACATGAATTAAGAAGTTTATTTTTCTTTGAAATCAACTATGTTAGATACAAATGAAAGAACTTGTTAGGCAATAAAAAAACTGAAAAGGGAAATTAAAGGCAAATATAAATGCCAATTTACTTTAGAAGGCATTTTTTGTACTCATTGACAACTCTGACTGATCATAAATAGAACTGTAAACTGAGGTACAAACAAACAGGGGCCTCCAAACAAGCAGGAAGCCCCAACACTACTTAAATGCTCACTAAATATGAAGTGCTTTGCAAATTTTTGTCACATAACAACAAAACTTAAGTGTTTTTACCAGACTTACAAGCCATTTGGTTATGTTTACACAAGCTTTGCAGTTCTAGAAACTAAAACACCGTTCCTTTCAAAGTAGCCCAAGTTCAGTTTGATTGTATAGAAAGCATCTATGAACAGCAGTGTTCAAGTCTGGCCACAGGTTCTAAATTGCATAGAGGTGTGACTTTGACCGGGCCAGTCTATAACATGAACATTCTTTGATCTAGAGCATTCCATTGTAGCTTTGTTTCATGTTTCGGGCAATTGTCTTGCTGGAAGGTAAACCTTTGCCCTAATCTTTTGCAGCCTTTAAAATATTTTTTTGACATTGGCCCTGTTTTTAGCTCCCTCCATCTTCCCATCCACTCTGACCTACTTCTCTGTCGCTGCTAAAGAAAAGCATCCCCACAGCATGAAGCTACCACCATTGTGTTTTCACACTCAAGCTGGTGCGTTCACAATGGTTGTGTCTCAAACATGGCCAAAGACCAGCTTCAAATTGGACTTCTTATTTTAGCGTTTCTCAGAAGCCTTCATGAGGACAAGTAGAACGAGTCGTGTGACGTCACCCAGTACGGTGGCCTGGAGCCCCCACCATGGAGCCAGGGCTGGGGTCAGGTCTAATCAGCAATCATTCAGTGGCCGGGTTACCCCTCGCAGCACTCGGCCGGGCCAACCCTGAACGAGAAACGCAAGGCCATCCCCGGTACCTCATGGATCTGCTGATGCAGGTGGTAAGCAGATCCATGACGGACTGGTGCAAATAGGATTGGGTGGTGGTCGAAGGCAGAGACCTTAACGACCCGGTCTTCAGAGCTTGTGTGGGAGGTTAAGAGATATCGGCAAGGAATAGTCTGGCTGACCTCCATGCCCAGTGTGGGCTCTGAAACCTAGCTCCTTGACAGAGGTTGGACTCTCTTCTACTCTGGAGTGGATCTTGGGGAAAGGTGGTAGGCAAAGGTGGGTTTGCTTGTCACCAACCAGCTCAGTCATCTCAAGTTGGGGTTTACCCCGGTGGATGAGAGGGTCTCTGTGTCTTCAGGTCAGGGCAGCAGTGCAGATTACCTGGTGAGAGTGCTGGACAGCGTCCGTCTCGGGGACTCCATCATTCTGTTAGGGGACTTCGACAACCACGTGGCAAACAACAGCAACACCTGGAGGGGTGTGATTGGGAGGAATGTCATCCCCGATCTGACCATCACCAAGTAATGTTTTATTGTTGTAATTATTTGCCAGTCACAGATTGTCCATAATGAACACCATGTTCAAGCGCAAGGGAGGTTAGAGACAAAGAGTCCAAGTGGACCATGTTCTTCACGTCTATTGTCGATGCTGACGCCCGTAGCTGTGGCCACAAGGTCTGCGTTGCCTGTCGTGGCAGCAATCCCCAAACGGTGATGGACACCAGCAGTAAGGGATGCTGTCAAGCTGAGGAAGGAGTCCAATCAGTTCTGGTAGGCTTGTGGAACTCCTGTGGCAGCTGACAGGTACCGTGGTGCCAAGCGTGCTGAGGCCTGGGTGATAGCTGAGTGGGATCCCGGATACAAGTGGCTGAAATGAGCTTCCTCTGTAGGGTGCCCCCCCAGAGATAGGGTGAGGAGCTCGGCCATTCGGGTGGAGTTTGAAGTAGAGCCACTGCTCCACCACATCGAGAGGAGTCCGCTGAGGTGGCTCGGGCATCTGTTTCAGTTGCCCCCTGGCAAATCCCACCAGGAGGAGGCCTAGGGGATGGCCCACAACATACTGGAGGGGCAATGTCTCTCGGCTGGCCCTGGAATACTTCGAGCTTTCCCCCAGTGGAGCTGGAGAAGGTGTCTGGGGAGAGGGAAGTCTGGGTGTCTCTACTTAGACTGCTACCCCTGCGACTCGGACCCAGATAAGCAGAAGATGCTAGTACAAATACGATTATAGTAGTACTTGTCCTGTGAACAGATTCTCCTACATGAGCTTTGGATGTCTGCAGCTTCTCCAGTGTTACCATGGGCCTTTTGGCGGTCTCTTGCATAAAGCAAATGTCTGATTTTGATTTTGTTTTAGCACAATCAGTTAAAAGTGGCCTCTTCTCCCTGGTTTTACCAAACAGAAAGGGTCACTGTACTGAAACGCTGTACACCAAAGACCACTGTCAGAGCCAGTAAGCCAGAGACATAATCAGATTTCCACAATTTATTTTCATCTGCTAAAATACTTCAACTCACATACTATGGATTTAATAGATAATGTTAAGTAACTGTTCAGAATGTGATATGGGAAAACGAAAGCCATGTTAAACAATGCTTTTCCTACTTAAAGTGAATAAAATAGTGCTTTCTCCACAGTACTTAGGCTCCATGTTGTGCCCGCTGCAACACTTGCTCATTAGTTTCATTCCCTTGCCCCGGCATCCTGTCTCAGGACTGTGATGATGTCAGAGCAGAGGTTTGACAAATATTACATTTCTACGGTTAACTGTTTCCACATGACTGCTACAAATTGGTCCCAGCGCTCATTACGCCATATCCAGTTTCCTAAATGTTCAGGATTCTCTGTCAAATTACTATTCCCCTTTTTAAACGAACTTCTGCTCGACAGTCCCCAAAGCTTGACAAACATTTGGAGAAGGGATTCTTTAATTATCTTAATAGCACATTTCTTACAGTGGTATCTGCTAGCTGCTTGCTTTTCTGTTCTCATATTTTGGCATCGTCTTATGTACCTTTAAAACAACAAACGATATGCCAGCACTTAGTTGCATCTCAGCTCCATCCCTCATGCAAACATAAACCTATATTATCATATTTTACCAGATTGAAATAAATATCAAATTTAATCTAAAAAGTACAGAACCACACTCCAATGAGGCCAGCCTTCCCCTTTCTATGTCTATCTCAGCTAAGATTTAGGAGGGAATCCCAGACCTCCATCTCCCTTCTGAAAAATATCAAGGAAGCACAAGTTTCAAAGGGAGGTGCCAAGGAAGTCTGAACCACCTAAACCGACTCCTTTCGACACAAACAAGCAGCAGCTCTTTTCCGAGCTCCCTAGAAATCACAAAGATCCTTAGCCCATCTCTAAGAAAGAGTTCAGCCAGCCTACAATGGAAGCTAATTCAGCATTTTTTGTTGGTCTTGATCCACATGTCACGACCATAGTTGAGCCAAAAATATAAGTACTGGCCTCCAGAAGTCCACATCAGGTCAGCCTCAGCTGGTGCATGAAGGAGAGCAACTGTAACAGTGCAAACCGCATCTCAGCCTGCCAAAAATCACATTTCCCCTCTACAATATAGCTAGTTTACATTAAGTCTTGTACATGCATGGCGAGGGCCATGTAGCACCCACTTCACATTTTGTTACCATCAAAAACACAAACTGCCAACCTGTCTCTTGAATTAAGTTCTATTCTTCAGTGTGTTTCTACTGCTTTGGAAACAGAAGGATCTGAGGCCAAAGTTGCTGGTACATGTATGACCTAGTAGGTTTTTTACACTTAACATGAAAGTGAAAAACTTTAATGATTCTTTATGAATGTATTTTTTGTTAATATTACATACTTAAAACCACTGATGTACCAATCATTGACCAATGATTATAATGTACAATATAATGTACAATATTTTTCTTAGTGTTAGATTTAAAACTGTAAACTATCAACAAACCTGCAGGTTGAAATCAAAGTTTGTAAATTGTTGTCCAACATCACTGTTAAATAATAGTAGCCTACTAAATTTTACTTACTGTACAGTCTCTTATTCATATTTTTTGGTTTTTGTATTTTAGAACTTGTATTCATCTGCATGCTTCCATTTGCTTTTCATTTTCCTGCTGGTGGACCTGTATTTTATCGATATGGGACATAAAAAAAAAAAAATCGTTCTGTTGTATTGTATTGTATTCTATTCTATTCTCAAAACATGGAAGTGCCACCGCTGTACCCTAATGACCTCCATCGTCACCAGGTTCCAATCCAGGAAAGCACCTAGAGCACCTTTTAGGATGTATTAAAATGGGAGCATCATATCATGTGATGTTGAAAAATCTGCAGCAGCTGAGTGATGCTTCCTCAGCAAAATGGACCAACATCTCTGAGGAATGTTATTGACATCTTGTTGAATCTATTCCTTGAAGAATTAAGGCTGTCCCAAAGTCAAAATGGGGTCAAACCTAGTACTAGCAAGGTATACCTAATAAAGTATGCTGTGATTCTTGTGTTCCATGTTTCAACCAGTTTTTGAGTGACTGTCACAGGAATAACAAGAAAGAGCTCAAATCACTTACTTCCCCCTGTATTCTGTTTTTTTGACAGTGATTTTCCCCGACTTTAACATTTTCACTTTCATTGTCCAAATATACATGATACCCAAGCCTCAATGCAATTACATAAGTGGAATTGACTGGTTTAAAAGTCGGATTGTCTTTTCCTGCTAGCAAGAGTGAACAAAGTTCCATACAATTTCCATTTCTGCTATAGGTTCCTTTCCACTGTTCCTTTAAAAACGTTTAACTTTACCTAATCAGAAATACTACTGCTACACCGTAAGTAATACTCTACTGTTTTTACCTTTATACTGTATATACACGACTTAATACCATAGCTATATTTCAAACTTCATTAGGACTGACATTTCTCTCTCTTTCTCTTTCTGTTCCAGCCCATATGGATCAGTTTAAACACACTTTGGTTTGGCCCACTTTCAGAATGTCACAGGACATTTATCTTTATTCCGTTCTTCCTATCCTTGCCTTACAGAGAAATGGCTTTGACAGATGTGCTCTAGGCACACTCATTTACCTTTTGCACATTACTGACATGGTTGGCTAGTGCATCGCTCTCTGCCTTACAGAGCTTTCCGTCTGGAAAATGTATAATTTTATCCAATGCATAAAAATTTATATATTTTGATTTTTCTGTTTCTGTTTTCCAGTTGTCTTATAATAATTAGTAATACAAGCAAAGGTAAGGCAGCTAGACTCAACTGACTAACGTATCAATGCCCAGCAGTGGTAACTTAAGAAGCTATGTTGGATACCACCACAGAGCTTGAAGGGAAATAAAAAATACAATATTCCCTATAAATACAAGTGTATTTCTGCTCCAGTCTCAGCTGGCAAGTAGTGAGTCAACCAGCAGAAAGTTCTTTAAAGCTTTTTGTTGACACCACCTCTGGCTCACAGTTTGCTTTCTGCAACCAGCAGAAGCATGCAATTCTTGAAAGTACCTTTAGATATACTGAAATATCAATAGAAAACTCAGAAATAGAAGGTTTGATGATCAGATAATAGCAAACAGTAAAGTTACTGAAGCACAGAGGTGTTTTTAAATTAGTTCTTTACTGTACTTTTTTGTACGAAGGATTGTCTGTGCAACATATTGACCTGCTTATTTGCATACACTTTAAGTCTAAGTACAAAACGTAGAAAAAATTGTCATGCACAGCATAATCAGAATCAATTTCAGTTGAATAGTCAGAAATTTTAGAAGATATATAAGAAATGTAATAGAATATTCCAAGAAAATATTGATAACAGTGTTTTCACCCATGTAGAATGTTAGGTCCATTAATTTTGATCTTAGCTGACCAGCGCACCTTGTTCCACATGTTTGCTTTTCCCCTAAATGCCTTGTAGCAAATTCCAAATGGGACTTCTTAAAATGATTAGATACAGGTGGAGTCCATTTAGTAATTAGCTGACTGGGTTTCATTTAAAGGTGTCAGTGAAATTCCAGTGAAATATATTGAAGTTTGTGGCTGTAATAAACTAGTTTTCAAAGGCAGTGTAAAAATATAATAGTTTGCTGGCATCCAAATGCACAACAGTTTTAGACCTTACCACGACTGAGTAATTAAGTAAATTTTATTTGTGTGTGACCCAGGCCCTTAAAAATAAAAAGCTTGATCTATATCAGAAAGTGAAACTCATATATGGATTCAGTACTCTTAGAGTGAAGTATTTCCAGTTTGTATTTCTTATCATTTTGATGATTATGGTTTACAGAAAATGAAAGTGAAAAATTCAGTGTCTCAGAAAATTTGAACATTGTGAAAAAGTTAATATATTAGAAACCCATGGTGTTACACCTTAATCAGCTAATTAACTCAAAACACCCGCAAAGTTTGGCCTCTAAATGGTGTGGGTCAGTAGGCTACACAATCATTGGGAAGACTGCTGACCTTTGACCCATTGACTTTGCAGCATGTCTTCCCCTTGCTCCACTCCATTTCCTGTTGGTCAACTTACAAAATAAAGGCCGGTAATACCACAAAAATTCAAAAATAAAAATAGAGACCCAACCAGGTATTGATTGCATGAAAGTGAACATACTATTTAAAACCCTGACATTTCTATTTAAACTATATTTAAAATATATTCTTTTGTTGGTCTTATTGAATATTCTAATTTCCTGAGACACTGAAATTTGGATTTTCATTTTTGTAAGCCATGGTCATCAAAATTCCAAGAAACAAATGCTTGAAATACATCACATACATGTGTAATGAACCTATATATGAGTTTCACTTTCTGAAATGAGTGACACGATATATCAAGCTTTTTATTTTTAAAGGCCTGGGTCACATTGCCTGTGTGAGGATTGAATGCACGGGAGTTTGTTTAGTTTCTCCAGTGTTCTCAAAACATATATTCATGATTGTTGGTACAACTCTAGTCCCTAAATTACCTAAAATAGAAAAAAGTGAAAATTGATCTTTCACTTTTTGCGAAAAAGTAAAAAGTGAGTCTTTTTAAAGTTATTATCAGCAGTGTAGGGCTGCACGGTGGCGCAGTTGGTAGCACTGTTGCCTTGCAGCAAGAAGGTCCTGGGTTCAATTCCCAGCCAGGGGTCTTTCTGCATGGAGTTTGCATGTTCTCCCCGTGCATGTGTGGGTTCTCACCGGGTACTCCAGCTTCCTCCCACAGTCCAAAGACATGCCTGTTAGGTTAATTGGTCACTCTAAATTGTCCTTAGGTGTGTGAATGAGTGTGTGCATGGTTGTTTGTATGCTGCCCTGCGATGGACTGGCGACCTGTCCAGGGTGTACCCCGCCTCTTGCCCATAGACTGCTGGAGATAGGCACCAGCTTCCCCGCGACCCACTATGGAATAAGTGGTAGAAACTGACTGACTATCAGCAGTGGTTACTTCATCAGTACTAGCAATTTTCAACATCCCAGACTGAAAATGCTCATATTGATGTCATACAACTCTGTACTGGCAGATATTAAATGTCTAGGATTTTGCTTGAGACTTTTTTTAACTCTTCTCTCAACTGAACAATATCGTTGTTCCTATAGTGAAGTTGTGTTGGCAAAAGCTGCTGGCTGTATCAACCCACCTGATCAACTTATTGGGTGTCTGCTAAGATAACTACACAACTGCAAGATTTCAAAGAGAGCAAAAATGCACCATCTTAAAACTGTCAGGCTGACACAAAACACAAACATTTAATTTACTAATGTTGGACTTCGCGCAGACTGACAGGTTGAAGCTAATTAGGAGGATTGATATCTTAATGATGCCTTCAAGCAGGTAAAAAGAAATGGATGAATATGTCTACTGATGAATGATGTTTCATTTCAATCTTTAACAGACAATCTCCTTGATTCCTGCACATCTAAATTCTTCTACTCATTAAACATTACATCACAAAACAATCATAATGACCTTTCTAAACTGGGAAGCAACTCAGTTTTCTCTTACACTAAATGTTTTAGATCACCAAACACATTAGTACCTGACAAACATAACCTGACCAGAACAGAAAAAGCAGTTTTTAAAAAACATCCAAAACAATGTAGCCCTTTGTTAAAAAGTAATTGCCCTTTCAACATTAGTACTCTTTTTGCCACCCATGCCAGCAACAATTGCCAACAAGGATCTGTTATAAGTAGAAGTGAGTCTTATTGCTTTGGAGGATATTCAGCCCCATTGGAGGGTTTGCAAACATGAACAGCCTAGTTGTGCTCATGCCACAACATCTCAATTGGACTTAAGTCCAGCCTTTGATTAGACCTCTCCATAACCTTAATTTTGTCTTGTTTTTAGAGTTATTCCGAGGTGGAATTGTACTTTGGATTGTTATCCTGCTGCATAAACATTACATAAGTGCACTTGACCTTATGGCCTAGAACTGATGGGTCGGTCACTTTCAGGATTTTCTGGAAGGGAACAAAATTCATCATTCCATGATATCACAGCAAATCATGTAGGTCCTTAATGAGCAAAGCAGTCCCAGACCATCACAATGACGACATCACATTTGACTGTTCAGGTGATATTATTTTTTCTGAAATGCTGTGTTTGCTTTATATCTGATGTACCGAAATGTACACTTTCCAAAATGTGTCATTTCTGACTTGTCAGTACACAGCATGTTTTTTCAAATGTTTGGAAGATCATAAATATGTTTTTGGACATTTGTTAGCACTTTTGCCTTAAGGCAAGAAGGTCTTCAGGTCAACTCCTGGCCAGGGCTCTTTGTACATGGAGTTTATGTATTCTCCCCATGCATGCATGGGTTCTCATTGGGTACTCTGGCTTCCTCTCACAGTCCACAAACATGACTGTTTGGTTATGAGGATGTGTGTGTAAAGTTATTTGTCCTGTGGCAGCAAACAGTGGATGAATGCAAGTTGGACCTTTGTTATCTTTTTGGTCAGCAGTGGTTTTGGCCTTGGACCTCTCCCGTGGATGGTATCTGTGTCCTGTCTCTTTCTTATTGTTAAATCAGGAACCCCAACCTTAACTGTCGGAGGTAAGGTCTACAGTGCTTTAGATGTTGTTCTGGATTCTTTTGTGACCTCCTGGAGGAGTCATTGATGCGATATTTGAGTCATTTTGTAAGGCTGGCTATTGCTGGGAAGGTTCACCACGGTTCCCTGTTTTCTCCATTTGAGGTTAATGGTTCTCTCTGTGGTTCGCTGGAGTCCCAAGCTTTCCAGATTAATCTTTTCTTCAATTTCTGTATCATTTTATTGAAGAGTCTAACTAATGAACTGTTTGCCCACTTCAAGCATGAGATTGATGATTAGGATTTAAATTTAAAATTCAAATAAAATTTGAGTTTAATGTGTTAATTTTAGCATTGGTTTCCTTTATACTTTTAAGTGTTTGACGTATTGAGCTCTCTTTTAGGCAGATCCTTGAAGGTCTGTGTTATTTTCTTTTTTTCTTTCTTTTGATGTCCCGCAAAGCGCTATGGTTTGCCTTGCATATCAATGGTAAGTTATAAAACAATCCCTCGTCACTAATTTTAGCCTAAAGCAAAAAAGTGTTACCACCTGTAACATTGAAGTTACCTATACAAACTTGAAATGTATCTTATTTATTGAAAAGATCTTTTGATTTATACATCTGTAACAACTCTACAACATGTTTTGAGCAGGAACAGATCTCTACAGGCTGGATTTTTCCAGCTTTCCAACATAGATTAACTATGTTAGACGTGGGAGCAGATGGAAAAGCTTACAAAATGATTTAAAAACTGTTTGAGAAATATGCTTTGCAGCTGCCAACTAAATGCCTCATTGTGATATTTCTGCTCTACAGGTTATACATTCCAGACATTTTCTTTAGCATCTACATCCTTTGTTTCTTCTGCTCCAGCAAGAAAACACAAGAAATCACAAAAAAGAGTATTTGGGTCAAGTTTTATAAGTTTGCCGATATTTGACCTCGACCAGCGTCTAGACAAGCGCAGAGACAGAGAAACACAACCTGAGTCCACCGTATCAGATGCCGTGACCCCGCCTGCCTCCACTCCACTTATATAAGGAAGGATTACACAAGCTTTTAAAAAAGGAGGAAGGAACAGACAAATATAGCTCAGTGAATCTCTCAGCATGTTTCATCAACAGTCTGAGATACAGTACATGGAAACAGAGCGACGTTTGAAAGAAAGGCCAGGCATCACTGTGTAAGTCAAGCAATAAGCAGCAAAAAGGAGTGAAAGAAGGCAGGAGAGGCTGCACACAACAGCCTCTTTTCTGGAGAAAGGGGGCAATTTATCACCTCTGTTCAGCTTTAAAGTGTAAACTGTTTGGGCTGCTGCAAATTTACATTTTATACAACTACTCTGACAGCCTTGTTTCTGATGAAAGTCGCAGTCATCGAGTTAATGCATTGAATAATTTTAGTGTGAGAACAGAGAGGGAGTGAGGAGGAACGGCAGACAGGGAGATGAAGAGGAAGAGGAGGAGGAGGAGGTGTGGGTTTGACTAAAACAGCAGAAGGACTGCTGGAGCTGCTTCCACACTTCAAGGGCTTTAGTGACAGGGAAGCTGCTCCACTCAGCACCGTCAGCAGTTTTTGCTCATGCATGCAGTGTGTGTGTGTGTGTGTGTGTGTGTCTGTCTGTCCGTTGGGAATGTAAACTCCTCGTGTTGTTGTTCCATAAAGCAAGGACACTTTGCAACATTAGGTGCAAAGGACAAGCGCACATATGCTGTACACCCAAGTACGCTGCAAACCTGCATGCACAGATGATTATGACAATGATAATTCAGAGCTTGTGGTGACTCTATAACTGCGGCATTAATGGCCTCAAATAGAAATTTATCTCACATTTTCATTCTCCTTTGGCATAATCAAATTGTTTAAAATATTTATGTTTGATTATTTAATAATTCATTTTCTTTCTCTAGAAAGACCTGAAATGTAACTAGACTTATTAAAATTCATTACTTGCACTATCTGTTTTAGATTTCCTGAAAAAGCAATTTTGGGGCATATTATTTATTAAAAGGTGATTTGAAATAACCACAAAATCTAAAGCATTTCTTTCTTACATCAAATGCAGCTTTAATTTTGTTACCTGTTGGAAAACCATATTGCTTTAAAAATAATAATAAATAGTGCTCTAACTGAAAATCTTTTGAAGATGGTGTCTCCTAAGACAGCTAGCAAATTTGTCCTTCAGAGTGACTACTTACAGATTTCAGAGTCAGCTTTAATCGCCACTTTTGTCCACACAAACAAGGAATTTGACTGTGATTCCACTTTGTTCTCAATGAAGACATTTTAAATAGAAATAAATAAATAGGGAAAATAAAAAGCAAACGTTTTTTGGATAAATATGTGTATATACAGTGTTTTTACAAAGAAGAAGACAAGGTTGAGTTAGTGCAAATATGCATGTTATCGATCTGGGCACTCTTGGCTGTTTATCAGAGAGACAGCTCAGAGAAAGAAACTGTCTCCATGGTGGCTGGTTTTTGCAAAGCGCTCTGTAACACCAACCTAAATAATAAAAGTCTATACAGTTTGTGTCCAGGATGTGTGGGGTCTGCTGAGATACAGTGTTAGTGGCCATTATCCCGACCCTAGACCTGTACAAGTACTAGATGGAGGGAAGGTCAGCCTGATGAACATCTCTGCAGACCTGATTGTTTGTTGCAGTCTGGACCTGTCCTGTTTTGTGGGCAAGGGTGTACAGAGTCCCCATTGCCACAGCTTCATGAGCTCATCTGCCCATTTACTTTGTTTACATCTCCAGTAAATCCCATAGATAGCCGCTGCACGGCCAACCAAGCTCTTAGTGAAGTTAGGGTTGATCATCAAATTAATTTTATTCTCAGACAACGCTAACCTGAGTGATGATTTCATTTATTAAAGAGAAAAAAAGGTATCCACTCTGGAGGATTTTGAGGATGACTGGCCTTTAACGTCATGCCACAGCACCTCAAACAGACTTAAGTGTGGTCTTTGACTAGGCCACACCAAAACCTTAATTTTAGTTCTTTTATTGAGTTTCTGATAGGTGGACTTGTTGGGTGGCTTTTGATTATTCTCCTGCTGCATAATTCAAGTATACTTCAGTTTACCAACCAGCTTTCCTTCTTAATTCTTAATAAACACTAATCTTTACTGAGGCAAGAAAGAACTGCAGTGGTTTCAGTGTTGTTCAGGGTTTTTGTGAAGTCCTGCATCAGTTAATAATGATCTCTTGGAGTATTTTAGGCTGGCTGGTTCACTGTTACATCTTTTCTCCATTTGTGGACAATGGCTCTCAATGTCTTAGAGAATTTGTAACCTTTTCAAGAATGGTAGATGTTCATTAATTTATTTTTTTTTAATTTATTTATATCAAGACATCATGTGTTGCTTTTTGGAACCTTTTAGCATACTTCATGTTGTCAGATAGGTTCTATTAACGCTTGTCCTTTACTGTACAGGTTTGGCTGCTGTCAGGTCAGTGTGTGGCTAGTAAAACTAAACTCAGATTTTTTTGCATTTAATCACATTTAATTAATTCATGACTTAATGAGGGGTAAAAGCAAACAATAGGGTAAAAACTGAAGAAATATCCAATAGAAAATACTAATGCCATAATACTAATGGCATTGGATTATTAGCGTGATTATTAAAGGCATTGATAAAAAACAAGTAACATTACTATAATATTTTCTGAAATGGTTATTGTTTGTGGTATTGAGACATAGCCAAGATGATAAGGACTAATGGCTGATGAAGGTGAATTAACACATTTTTAGTAAATTCATCTTTCAAGGTGGCTAATATTGGTGTTTACATTTAGCTCAATTTGGAGTAAGACGTCTACATCCTATGATGGGAATGAGTGTCATATTTATACAAATTTGAGCTTTTAGTAATATATTTATATACTTATCTATTGTTCAAGTATGGAGTGATTTCCCAACAAGCAATGGATGTTTTTTTAAAAACAAGAATGAGGAGCACAAATTTAAATTTATTGCAGGGTTTCTCTGTCCCACAAAGGGTCAAAAATATACTTAAAGGATCCAAAGAGCCGCTTGTAGCCCCGAAGCCAGAGGTTGCAGACCCCTGACCTAAACTGACAGGTTGGGTAAGGAGAGCATAATCCGTGCATAGTCAGAAAATTAGCCAAAGATAACCAAGGAGACTCTGGAGGAGCTGTAGAGAGGCACAGTTCATGTTGGACAATCTGTTAACAGAACATAGTACTCCACAAGCTCCACAAGCTGCAAGAAGAAAGCTAGTATTGAAAAAAAGCCATAAGCAGTCCTGTTTGCAGGTAGACGCTGTAAACATGTGAAGGAAGCTTCCCTACTGAGATGGGACCAAAACTGAACTTTTTGGCCTTCATACCACACGCCATGTGGGGTTAAAAACTAAAACTCTACATCAATCTGAGTTCAGCATTTCCATGGTGAATCATTGTGGTGGCAGCATCATGCCATGAATATGCTTTTTTAACAGGGACAGAGAAGTCGGTCAGAGCTGATAAGAATATGAAGAGGTTCCTAAATATGTCGCCAGATCAAAGCATATTTACTTGTTTAAGAGTCCCAGTCCCAGGAAGTCCAGATTAAAAGCTAATTAATAATCTTAATGTAAGTAAGAGAATAATTTAGACTCACACTTGAGGCTCTGCACCATATTTATGAAACAACAGATCATGGAATGTGTGAGTGTGAATTAATTCACTTCATTCATTAAATAAAGGTATGACTGTGAAGTGAAAACATTTGATTTAGAAGGGTCGTGTCGATTTATATGCAAACTGCTGATTTCCTAAAGAAACACCAGGCAGAACTTCACAAAGTGTCAAACTCATGCTGACTGGTGCTAAACGACAGCAAAGAAACCATGAAAGAACATTTGTATCATTCAGGAGGCTATGAGGACTGAAGAAAATAAAGATGAAGGAGAGACAGAACAAGTTGGTGTTCTGGTGGCACCCTGCAGTAAAGAGCAGCCATCCCTGGCTGCCACATAGGACACCCATTCACTCTGTGACAGGGTGTCACACCACATGATTTATGACGGGTAATTATGGTTATGGAGGTGACATCATATCCTTTTCTCCGGTTCCCGCGTGTAGCCATGCTGGGAGTGTGCACGCCTGTGCATGCATGTTTCTGTGTGCGTGCGTTCATATGTGTGCTCCTGACTAATTAGTTCTGCTGTCTGGATCTAGCAGCGACTGTCTTTGTTTTTCTACAGAACAGAAGACAAGGCATGTCACAACAACGTATCTTGCAGTTCCTCCAGACATGCCATTATGCACACGCGTGCACAGGAGCACGCATTCGTTAATGTGGACCCACAGGAGTTGGTCTGCCACCTTGCTCCTTTTGCATCAAATTGTAGCAGTTTGCCCAGTCCGATCCAAACTTAATTTAATTTTTTTTCAATCCTAGGTTGGGCCAAAAGAAAAAAAGAAACAACAGGGACAGCGGCCATTTCTTAATAGAGTTAACCATCAGTTTACTACGCTTTGAAATTGGCAGCATGCAATTAGAAATCATTACTCTGCACATAACAGCTGCTGACAGGCATAGGCATGAGAAATGATAAAATTGAAAGAATATAACATGATTTCTCTCTCCTGCACACTTTCTAATTCACTTATCAGCTCTAAATAAAGTTATTCATTTAAACATGATTTGACAAACCATGCCTACCTGGATGGATGGACGGACGAACAGATAGACAGACAGACAATATTACTGAAGGACAGCACAGAAGCATGCCTTGGGCACCAGAGCAGTCGAGGCCCAGATCTACCATGCCAGGCAAGATCCTAGGTGCAGGTTGTACAAAGAGACCCCAGCAACAGTCCAGCATTTCACAGCAGGGTGTAAGATACTGGAAACAAAGGAATATATGGAACAGCCATAACCAAGTAGCTGGTCTAGTGTACAGAAACATCTGTGAGGAACATGAACTGGGGACACCCAGGTCAAAGTGGGAATCACCTCCCAAGGTAGGAAATTACTGAGATAAGGGCCTGTGGGATTTTAGGATACAAACCAATAAAATGGTACTGGCCAAACAACCACACATTGCAACAGTAATAAGCAGCAGAAGACAGTCGTTGTGATCAATGTTGTCATCCCAAATGATGGAAACATCAGGACAAAGGAATACAAAAGAGTGGAGAAATACAAAGGGCTCAGGGAAGAGCTAGAGACAGTCTGGCAGGTGAAGGAAGGCAACACTAGTGTCCATGGTCATGGGAGCACTCAAGGCAGTGACACCCACGCTGTAGAAGTGGCTCCAACAGATACCTGGAGAAACATCAGAGATCTCAGTCTGCAAGAGTGCAGTCCTAGTAACAGCAGAGATGCTGCGAAAGACCCTTAAGTTCCCAGTCCTCCTCTGGTAGAGACCCAAGCTTATATATCCACCCCACTCAGGGGAATGGAGGGTGGGTGAGAGAAGAGTTTTTTTTATAAAATAGCACAAGGCTTTGGAACAGTAACATTAATACACATTTTGAACAATGTTCCAACAAATAACAAATATTAATACAAGACCTGAAAGATGTTTTGGACTGCTTAGGTCTGCACAGGTCAGTCAATGCAACTAATGTGCACTGTGGGGCTCAGGAAAGCGCCCTTAATGAGCCAATTCAGAGGAAATAAAACAATCAAAAATGAAGGAAAAGCTAATTGACTGGCTAGGTCAGTTACCATAATGAGTAGAAATCTTTCCTCTCTTGTTTAAATGTTTTCTTGGTCTATTTCATTGTTTACTCACATGTATGGCCATATAGCCACAGGGTCCCGGTTTGGATGCGGGCTTCAAACATCCACATTTGAACTCCAATCTGCATTTAAAATGCAGCTGCATGAATTGCAGATCAGTTTTTTCATTCAGTCACATTACAACCACAAACATTGGTGGATTTTATAGGGATATTATGTGAACGACGAATATAAAGTAATGCATAATCACTTAACAATTACGTATTACTTTTTAATGGATAATTGTGAAGTGGAGGGAAAACAATACTTGGTTTTCAAACTGGTTGTCAAATAAAAAATCAAAAACATATGGATTTGTTTTATTATTCAGCCCCTGATTTAATACTTTGCACAGCTACCTTTAGCTGCAAATGTAGCCACAAGCATTTTAGGATTTGTCTACCAGCTTTGCACATCTAGAGGTTAAAATGTTTGCCCATTCTTCATTACAGAACAGCTCAGGTTGAGCCAGATTGAATGCAGATTAAGTGTCTAATTTTCGAAAATTATCTGCATAGTACAATGCTGCAACTATCGAGTTTTATCTTGGGGGTGGTGTGGTCAGGGTGATGTGCTGTTTGTTCTCCCCCACACAGTGTTTTGCATGTAAGCTAAAAAGTTCAATAACCAGAGCAACTTCTTCAACATGTTTGCAGTGTCTCCTACGTTGCTTGAGGCAAACTGCAAGCATGACTTCTTGTGGCTTTCTTTCAACAATGGGTTCTTCTTGCCAATCTCTCATAGAGTTTGCTGACTGCATGACTAAAAGTGAATAGAGTGGCTGGAAATTTTAGTCAAGTAAGATTAGAAGAACATTTATTTTAATACTTTACTCCAGTGAATGCAACGGACTAAAAGTAACTACACTGCTCAAAAAAATAAAGGGAACACTTAAACAACACAATATCACTCCAAGTAAATCTAACTTCTGTGAAATCAAACTGTCCACTTAGGAAGCAACACTGATTGAGATTCAATTTCACATGCTGTTGTGCAAATGGAATAGACAACAGGGGGAAATCTTTGGCGATTCGCAAGACACACTCAATAAAGGAGTGGTTCTGCAGGTGGGGACCACAGACCACTTCTCAGTACCTATGCTTTCTGGCTGATGTTTTGGTCATTTTTTAATGTTGGTGGTGCTTTCACACTCGTGGTAGCATGAGACGGACTCTACAACCCATACAAGTGGCTCAGGTAGTGCAGCTCATCCAGGATGGCACATCAATGCGAGCTGTGGCAAGAAGGTTTGCTCTGTCTGTCAGCGTACTGTCTAGAGCCTGGAGGCGCTACCAGGAGACAGGCCAGTAAACCAGGAGACATGGAGGAGGCCGTAGGAGGGCAACAACCCAGCAGCAGGACTGCTACCTCCGCCTTTGGGGAAGGAGAAACAGGAGGAGCACTGCCAGAGTCCTGGAAAATGACCTCCAGCAGGCCACAAATGTGCATGTGTCTGCACAAACGGTTAGAAACCGACTCCATGACGATGGTATGAGGGCCCGACGTCCACAAAGGGGGGTTGTGCTCACAGCCCAACACCGTGCAGGACGCTTGGCATTTGCCAGAGAACACCAGGACTGGCAAATTTACCACTGGCCCCCTGTGCTCTTCACAGATGAAAGCAGGTTCACACTGAGCACATGTGACAGACGTGACAGAGTGTGGAGACACCAGGGAGAGCGATCTGCTGCCTGGAACAACCTTCAGCATGACCGGTTTGGCAGTGGGTCAATAATGGTGTGGGGTGGCATTCCTTTGGAGGGTCGCACGGCCCTCCATGTGCTCGCCAGAGGTAGCCTGACTGCCATTTGGTACCGAGATGAGATCCTCAGACCCCTTGTGAGACCATATGCTGGTGCGGTTGGCCCTGGGTTCCTCCTAATGCAGGACAATGCTAGACCTCATGTGGCTGGAGTGTGTCAGCAGTTCCTGCAAGATGAAGACATTGAAGCTATGGACTGGCCCGCCCGTTCCCCAGACCTGAATCCAATTGAGCATATCTGGGACATCATGTCTCGCTCCATCCGCCACGTCACGTTGCACCACAGACTGTCCAGGAGTTGGCGGATGCTTTAGTCCAGGCCTGGGAGGATATCCCTCAGGAAACCATCCGCCGTCTCATCAGGAGCATGCCCAGGCGTTGTAGGGAGGTCATACAGGCACGTGGAGGCCACACACAATACTGAGCCTCATTTTGACTTGTTTTAAGGACATTACATCAAAGTTGGATCAGCCTGTAGTGTGTTTTTCCACTTTAATTTTGTGTGAGACTCCAAATCCAGGCCTCCATTGGTTAATAAATTTGATTTCCATTGATTTTTGTGTGATTTTGTTGTCAGCACATTCAACTTTATACAGAACAAAGTATTCAGTGAGAATATTTCATTAATTCAGATCTAGGATGTGTTATTTGAGTGCTCCCTTCATTTTTTTTGAGCTGTGTATTTACTACCCCCGTCTATGCGCGACCAATACAGATACTCCAATATGAGCTCTAGCTCTCTGTAGCTGCTCCAGAGTTACCATGAGCCTCTTAACTGCTTATTTTATCAACAGTGTTTTGCCTGGTGTGTAGTTTAGGTGGGGGGCCATGTTGATTTGCAGCTGTGCCATGCTCTTTATCGGATAACGACTGAAAATGTATTGTTTTAAACCCTGCTTTAAACTTCTCCACAGCTCTCTCCCTGACCTGTCTGCTGTGTTCTTTGGTGTTCATGATGCTGTTTGTTCCCTAATATTCTGAGATTGACATACACACAAACAACATACGTGGGGATTTTCAAAGTTATGAACTAGTTTGTGTTGGTCTGTCACATAACATTTAAACAAACAGTACAATACAGTACATTAAAGTTTGTGGTTTTAACCTTTAGAGATACTGTAAAACAACTGGAACATCAATGTCTTGATAGCAAATTTACTAAAAAAGTGTGATGTCAAAATAATGTGTTTCAAAGACTTTGTTGCTTTTTAAATTGTTTATTTCTTTGCTTCTGCATGCAGGGGAACACCAGAATGCTGACCTGAGACAGAAACTGCACGCACGTAATCCCTCACAGATGGACAGCTAAACAGTGATCTTACTTGATTCTGTTTTGAAAGTCCACTATCATCCCCCACATAGCGAGAGGATATCTGTTTAAGCCCAGCAGAGGATTTTCATCCTGAAGACCTCGCAGGTAGTTCAGAGCTTCAAAAGCAATTCTTCGGTCTAATAGTCAGTAGCAGCTTCGCATCCTTCATTCCTGTCCGCCTGCACACTGAGCTCAGCTGCATTGCTACTCAGTAGGGCGCCGGCTGGAAGGAAAGGACAAAGACATATTGTCATCAAGTCTTCTATTGCTGTGTTTCATAAAAAGAATCTGACAGACAGCGCTGATCCACTGAGAGTAAACCAGAACTGAATAGGAGTTGTGGCTCACTTCTAAACCTCCATCTGGTATACTTACACCCTTCCAAATACCTCAGACCCCCGTTGAGCTGTAATCCCACCACTGGAGATTATTTTAGCATGTCCTATTTAACTGTGGTTTACTACTACTACAAATTGGACGGTACCTTTACCTGCATTGCTGCTTATGTGCTGCTCAGTTTATCTCTATAAAGGCATAACTTGTAGCCTAATACATCAGTGTGCAAATAAAACACTGACAGTGCCAGCTGACACCAGTGCACTAATACATGGGTTTTAATGAAAGTTCCTTATATTATGTCAAGTTGTTGCAAGAATTTAAAATGGGCCATAATTACTAAATGAGTACCTTTAATTTTAAGTTTTCACACATTTTCCTTTAATTTTCTAATACCAGTAAATCTCGTGTTAATTGTCTTTTTTACTTTTTATTAAAGGGTACATTGACATGTGTTACTATAGTAAAGTTAGATTTACCTTAGTAGTGTGTTTTGTTTTCTACCTTTAGCAGTTATACAAATGAAAAACATTGCATTGTACCATGACTTTACTATGTCATTGTGCAGTTTCAATTCAATTCAATTCAATTTTATTTATATAGCCCCAATTCACAACACATGTCGTCTCAAGGCACTTCACAAAGGGTTTGGAATGGTGCGAGGTTGTTGGGAAGGTTAGAATAAACTACTAAGTGTTAGAGTTTTGCCATTTTAGAATGGGCTATGTGTAGGGGAACCAAGTAAAATAATAAACTGATAAAGTTTGTCCATCTAGAACCCACTGGTGGCCATAGTTATACAGTGCTCAAAAAAATAAAGGGAACACTCAAATAACACATCCTAGATCTGAATGAATGAAATATTCTCAATGAATACTTTGTTTTGTACAAAGCTCAATGTGCTGACAACAAAATCACACAAAAATCATCAATGGAAATCAAATTTATTAACCAATGGAGGCCTGGATTTGGAGTCACACACAAAATTAAAGTGGAAAAACATACTACAGGCTGATCCAACTTTGATGTAATGTCCTTAAAACAAGTCAAAATGAGGTTCAGTATTGTTTGTGGCCTCCACGTGCCTGTATGACCTCCCTACAACGCCTGGGCATGCTCCTGATGAGATGGCGGATGGTCTCCTGAGGGATCTCCTCCCAGACCTGGACTAAAGCATCCGCCAACTCCTGGACAGTCTGTGGTGCAACGTGACGTTGGTGGATGGAGCCGTGCGACCCTGCAAAGAAATGCCACCCCACACCATTATTGACCCACTGCATAACCAGTCATGCTGAAGGATGTTGCAAGAGCAGATCGCTCTCCACGGTGTCTCCAGACTCTGTCACGTAAAAATAACTGGCGAGTGTTTTTTCCTGTGGCATTGTGTGAAAGGTGGGTAATTTTGAAACCGTCTTGTCTGACTTTCTGTCTTGTCTGAATTGAAAAGCAGAAAATTTAATGTCATCCAAGTTTTTATGTCTTCAGGACATGCTTGTAGTCTTTCTAACTGGTTGGGCTCATCAGGATTTATGGATAAGTAAAGCTGAGCTTTCACCAGTGCTGTTTCAGTGCAATGATGAGCTCTGAAACCTGACAGACACTCGTCAAACAGATCATTGCTGTGTAAATGGTCACACACTTGATTAGGAACTATTTTCTCAAGAATTTTAGATAAGAATGGAAGATTGGATATAGGTAGATTGGATATATAATTTCAAAGAGCAATCATGAATGAAGTCACAACTGTATCTTGACAGCTTTCTGCTCTTGCTCCTTCATGTAATATTTCTACTATTATTTGAGCTGGAAGTTAAAAACACCTATATTTAAATAGCATAATCTTTTTAGTGCTAAAAGTTCGTTACTCAATTTTTCTCCTGTTAAATCAGGAATTAGCTGTGATTAAATGAGGCCTGTGAGCTAGTTCAGGCCGTCATCTCAAGCTGTGCCGCTGCAACACATGATCTTTCACAAACTCTGCAGAATATATCAAGCATACCAGAAAAATTTGGGTGCAAAGCACCTTGCTGCATTCTGCATTTCAAGTGCTGCCCGCCACTGCTTCTAGCCTCTGATTCCTTTCAGCACCTCCACAACCCCATCACTCGTATTGCGCTAGAAATCCAGAGACCGTTTTCTCACTTCCTGACACGCAGAAGACATGTCAAGGAAGTAGAGATGAGCTCATCACTACATGACATGTTGAGCAGCAAAGCCATGGAGTGTTGAGATCAGTTCATGGATACCAAACTCAAACTCATACTATACCAGCTATTAAATATGTATTTAAACATTTGCATGAGTTGTTGACTGAAGTACATTTTTCAAAACCTGAGCTCAATTTGCCAAGCCAAACCCTGAAATCTGTCTGTCTCAGAAATGGTTTGTAACCATTTCTTAGGCGCTGGGACTCCAGAAAACCACACTGCGAGTTATTATTCACAAATAGAGAAAAAGTGGATCAGTGGTGAACCTTCCCGGGAGTGGCCAGCATACCAAAATTACTCCACGCAGGCAACAGCGACTTATCCAGGAGGATCTGAACCACTGCAGACCTAACTAACCTCAGCTAAGGTCAGTGCTCATGTTTTGACAATAAGAAAGAGACTGGGGAGAAATACCCTCCATGGGAGAGCTCCCATGCAGAAACCACTGCTGACCAAAAAGAATACAAAGGTCCAATTCACATTTGCCTAAAAATATGTTCATGATTCGCAAGACTGGGAAATATTTTATGGAGTGATGAGACGATGTGGATGTATGTCCAGTTTGTCTGGTGCAAAAGTAATACAGAAATTTAGAAAATGAACATCACACCAGCAGTCAACCATGGTGGTGGGAATTGGATTGTCTAATGATGTTTTGCTGTTGAAGGACCTGGAAAATATGTCATAATTGATGGTACTAATTACGCTCTCTAGCGAATGTCCAAACATCTATTCATGACCTCAAGCTTAAACACATGGAGCAGGACACTGACCACAACATACGAGCAACCTACCTTTAAATAGTTAAAATTCATCCTGCGTAGAAGCATAATTAGAATAAAAACACAACAGAAGTTTGAAGCTTTTCTTTCGTCAGACAGACCACCATCTTTGATCATCTCTTTCTGTCATCTATAATCTTCATAAATATAAGTTTGTTTTCATTAAGTCTGCTTTCTGCTCAAATTTTGTTAAGTTACACTTATTTATTAAATTGGATTGAAAAAGAATCAATACATTTTGTAATAATTGAATGCAGACTGTGTTCCAACTATAGGGGAGTGACACTCTTAAGCCTCCCTGGTAAGATCTATTCGGGGGTTCTGGAGAGGAGGGTCCGTCGGAGAGTTGAACCTTGGATTCAAGAAGAGCAGTGTGGTTTTCGTCCTGGCCGTGGAACATTGGAGCAGCTCCACACCCTCAGCAGGGTCCTGGAGGGTGCATTGGAGTTTTCCCAACCAGTCTACGTGTGCTTTGTGGACTTGGAGAAGGCGTTCAACCGTGTCCCTCAGGGAATCCTGTGGGGGGGTACTCTGGGAGTATGGGGTACCAGGCCCTTTGAGACGGGCTGTTAGGTCCCTGTATGACCGGTGTCAAAGCTTGGTCCGCATTGCCGGCAGTAAGTCAGACTTGTTTTCGGTGAGGGTTGGAGTCTGCCAAGGTTGCCCTTTGTCACAGATTCTGTTCATAACTTTTATGGACAGAATTTCTAGGCACAGCCAAGGTGTTGAGGGGATCCGTTTTGGTGGCCGTAGTATTGCGTCTCTGCTTTTTGCGGATGATGTGGTCCTATTGGCTTCATCAGCTCGTGATCCACAGCTCTCACTGGAGCAGTTCGCAGCTGAGTGTGAAGTGGCCGGGATGAGAATCAATGCCTCCAAGTCCGAGGCCATGGTCTAGTAGGAAAAGGGTAGAGTGCCTTCTCCGGGTCGGGGGGGAGATCCTGCCTCAAGTGGAGGAGTTCAAGGATCTTGGGGTCTTGTTCACGAATAAGGGAAAAATGGAGCGGGAGATCAATAGATGGATTGGTGCTGCATCAGCAGTGATGCGGGCGCTGTACCGGTCTGTCGTGGTGAAGAGAGAGCTGAGTCAAAAAGCGAAGCTCTCGATTTACCAGTCAATCTACATCCTACTGTTGTGATTATTAATCTGACAATATTATTTAATATTTAATATTAATATTTTATCAAATAATATTTCGGTCTGTTAAGGGTTGTCCTGTGACTACTAGCCCAGTAAGGCGATGGTATTAGGACAAAATTGAAAGGTGTGAGCCAAGCTCTGACATTAATGAACAGCATAAACTCTGCACACACATGGAATGAATTCACACAATTTCTTAATATACAAGAATTTATTAACAAAAATAAGTCAACTCAAAGTCAAACATATTTCGATCAACAAACTCTTTACTATGCTAAAACAATCCAACTAAACTACCAAGCAGAATTAATAAATAACGAAGACTAATGGGCTATGTACAATATAAACAAGTTGATTAAAGATGATTGAAAATCATGACCAAAAGAGTGATGCTACATTACCATGCAATGGTATTCATGTTTGAGAACCAAGGAATATCTTGAAGAATCTGGAAGTGAAGTTAAGTTGGTTCCAAGACTAACTTAGACAATATTTAGCAGATGTTTAGACAACCATTCACAATGCAAGATCAGATAAACTATTATTTTATCAAAATAATGTTTTCAATAATGATCTGCTGAATAAAACCAACCTTCTGGATGAATAATGAAACAGAGCCCAGAGCACAGTTTACAGACAGTATTTAAACAGTATGTGGGTGTTACCTCAACTTAAAAGAGTTTGGAGACATGGTCCTCTAGGCCCCACCTGGGGTCAGAGGTAACTATATTACTTATGAGAACAGCCATCTGCTCTTCCTCAGACACAACCCTCCAGGATGTGTTTTAACCATTAAACTTCTGGTAATGGTTTAGAGTCCATCTACTCTAAATAACATACCACTAATAAAAACACAGAGGTCAGAGGAGAGAGGTTAATGAAAGTTCACAGCACTTTGGAATACTTTGGAGCACTAAATAAAAGAATTTCCATAACAACCGAAAGAACGAGATCACGGATACAAGCGGCTGAAATGAGTTTCCTTCGCAGGGTGTCTGGGCTCTCCCTTAGAGATAGGGCGAGAAGCTCGGTCATCCGGGAGGGACTCAGAGTAGAGCCGCTGCTTCTCCACGTCGAGAGGAGCCAGTTGAGGTGGCCCGGGCATCTAGTTAGAATGCCTCCTGGGCGCCTCCCTGGTAAGGTGTTTCGGGCACATCCCACTGGGAGGAGGCCCAGAGGAAGACCCAGGACACGCTGGAGGGACTGTGTTTCTCGGCCTGGGAACGCCTTGAGATTCCCCCAGATGAGCTGGCCCAAATGGCTGGGGAGAGGGAAGTCTGGGTCTCTCTGCTTAGGCTGCTGCCCCCCAACCCCGGATAAGTGGAAGACAATAGATGGATGGATGGATGGATGAATGCAGACCTAAATAGCATGTTTAAATCAATAAAATTAACTGAAATTAAATCTAAAACCCAGAATCCATTTTTAACAGTGTGGCAGAAAGGCTTAACATGAACCTATACTCCATTGGAGTAGCATAGTCTTATATGAACAGTTTGGAAAAATCCAAAGCCCATTATATTCAGTGGCAGGCAAAAAAAAAAAAATCCCACATTAGGAAATAATTATCAGAAGGTTGCAAGTGTAATTTCTGCTTCACCCTGCCACACGTCTAAGTGCCCTTTGGCAAGACACTGAACACCTTAACTATATTACTGGGGCCTTAATAGCTCCTGTTCCACCAAAAGCCCCAGGATTTAAAACTTTAGGATTAGTTTAACCCGGGTAAAGGATGCAGGGAATTGTGTACTTTCTTTTTCTATTGCCATGGACCATTTATTTAAATCAAATGGGGACGTTGTGAAGAAAACTGCAATTTACCTTCCATCTAGCAGGTGGCTTTACTCCTTTGCTCCTTTTGAAAGATTCTTAGCTAATAAATTTGTTTTTGGGAGCTTTTGGAAAACAGCATCCAAACCTGGAACTGTGCCCTCTCCTCCTGCAGAGCCGTCTGCATAAAACCATAAAAAATTAAAAATAATAAAGAGTCCACACTCAACCAAGTTATATTTACAAGTACAGCCAATGTTATAAAAATGTATATTTTTATGTACAAGCAAGATTTAAAGTGCTTTGATCATTAGTACTGCTTTAAAATATTTTTCCTACAGAACTTTGACGAAATTGTTTATAATTAATGCCAACAATAACTTAAAATATGAAAAATTTCCGGCACAAAATATCACATTTTATTTTCTGGTACTTGCAGTCATTCACATCTCATTCTTACCTAAATGCTTCATATTGACTTTCAGTGTGAAGGTTGTGAGGGTGGATGGATAGATATTACTTCTACTGTAGAAGGAGTTTGAAACCTTTACTAATTTCTCAGTTGAGTGGTCTGTATGGCTAGAAACATTCTTTTTCAGTTCATTTACGCTTATCACTAGCTCTCCTGTCCACATTTCAACCCTCTTTTTGACAATAGGAGCACTTCATTTTTTCCTATAACATTTCACAAGGTTCAGGCATACAGATAGACAGAGCTTTGATCATTTCTCCCTGCACATTCTCTCTAGATAAGGGTTACCAGCTTGAGTCCTCGAAGGCATGTGGTCTTAGATGTGTCCCTGCTCCAACACAGCCGATTCAAATGGTTGGATTATCTCCTCAGTATGTCATCAAGTTCTGCAGGGGTTTGGTAAGCTATAATTTAATTTAGGTGTGTTGCACTGGAGAAGGTCTGAAAGGGGTCCTTGGGGACTGAATTTGGGCAATACTGCTCTTGATAGTCCAAAGTCCTTGGGCCTCTTTTTTCCTCGGCTGAGACGATAGATTTTTATTGGATTAAGGTCTGGTGACTCAGAAGGCCATTTTGAGTTCTACTTCTTGTAGATAATAAATGAAAGGACGGAAAAAAATGGAAATTCATTTACAAACATTAAACTTAAAATTAAGGTTCTCAGAAGATAAAAAAGAAGTCAACGTTCCTCACAAATTATTAGACAATATCCACAGGGAGTCACCTACAAAATATTTTCACAATCGATACAACAGAACCACCGCAGAAAAGGTGTAATTCATTTCAATGCATTCCCTCAGAGCTAAAACCATTGTTAACTTACACAGATATCCAACAGTTTTCAAGATGTGACTACAAAGAATAGCCTGCTTCCTGTTCTCTGAAAGAGGTCCTCTGGAATTATGAGAAATTGTTTACGCTACAAATGCACATAATTTTTATTATATTATATATAATTTTAGCTCTATAATAATATTACAAAAAATAGTAAAGCCATTCGAAACAAAAGCAACTTTGCGATTTTATGTAGTAGGCAACATAGAATCACAGAGTGACCTACAGATCTCCAAACTGCCTTCAGTGGCCTTCAGATTAGCTGAAGAACAGTGGATAGAAACCTTAACAATATCAAGTGCAATGCAACACGTCAGATACAGTGGTGTAAAGCCAGGGGCGGAGCCAGACTTTTACCATGGGGGGGCCAGAGGGGGGCCAAGGCTATCTCAAAGGGTCCACAAAATATGAGAATGACTTGTTCTCTGACAATCAGTTTCTAACTGTTACCTATATTTACGTACATACCAAGTAACAGGAGACGAGATTAGTGTAAAAATTTGCAGTTTATTAACAATGTAAAACAAAAAACAGACAAAATGTAAAAACTTGGCATCAAATTTTGAACCATGACACCATTGTGATGAAGCTTTGGGAATATTTCAAATGTGGAGTTCAAGCAATGTCCAAAGCATTAAAAGTATTAAAAGAGGATTAGAAATGAATATCACACTTAAAAAAACTGTAATTTCCTATCAATGTTGATGTCCTGCTTTTTTTTGAGAATATTGTTGCTTTTTTGTAAAATAGAATGTTTATTTTTTTTAAAAAATAAATAATGTTTTAAAGAAAATATATAAGTTGTAACAGTATCCTATTGTAACCAGTATTGGATCAGTATATATATTATGTGGCGCCCATCAGGTTCCATCTCATTGGTCGCTTTGGGTTTGGGGGGGACCAGGTTACTACCCGCTTACAAACAATGTCCAGACTGGGAAAAAGTGGTGGGGTACTCCCATTTATGAACAGCTTTCAAATAGATGATAATCCAACATCAAAGTGACGGTCTACAAAAGAGCATGATGGAGAAAAATAATGTGGCAAGTGTGAAGTATAGAAACTAAACATGATCAACAGAGCGGGAAAAACGTAGGACCTTTCCCCAACCCAAAAACCCCGCCTTCTCACCTCTGCACCTATATACACCAAAAATTGTGTACTTTCAACATTTTTTTCTTTCATGTATTTTTCCCCCCCCCGTTTCTTTTTTTTTAACACTGTATCTGCATATTATGTATTAAAAGGAGACCTATACGGGAAAAAAGCAGGTATAGAACATTAATGGATGGATTTTTTCAAAAATAAAAAAAATGAAAAAAAATAAAAAAAATATAAACATAGATAAGGGGCAGCTAACTAGAAGGTTTCAGTAAGTAGAATGGCCACTGGGGCCCTTTTGAGGAACAAAAGCAGTCCGGGGAACAGCTGGGAAAAGAGGTCAGGGGTATTCCGGGGACTGGCTCACCATTCACCCGGGTCAAAGGCAGGGGCCTCTGTGGCTTCAGGACTCCTCGATCGATAAAACTACATTAAACCAGAAATATGAGTTTTTTTCAAAAAAAAAACCCCAAACCCAAAAATATATCAAAAACAACACGCATTAGCAGCAAACAACATTTCAAAAATAATGGAAATCTGAAGGAAATTTTCACTGAAAGGGGTTAATGACTTTTTTCTGTAGATATTCTGAGCCGGGTGATGGGTTTTGGCTGGCTTGTGTCAACATTCCCCTCTCCTAACTGGCCCCCAGGAGGGGGCCATCAGGGCTGCCGTGATACCAGAGCCAAAAACTCTATTTGATTTGTGCCAAATTTTGCTTCCTTTTAAAAAAAAGTCGTGTATCCTTTTTCCCCCTTTTTTTTTTTCATTCTCAACCCATATCACTCCAAAAATTACTACTTACACAATTGTTATCAACTCCCCTTTTATTTCCCTCAAAAAGTCATGGAAAAACATATTGTGGCTGTGAATTGAAAAACTAAAAACTGTTAGTAATAAAGTTTTTTTGCATGGAATACCTAGAAATTTTGAACCTTTTAAAACAAAACTTTTCAGCTTCTTAACGGGGGGTAGCAAAACCCGTTACATTTACACCTAACCATCAGGAGCAACAATCCGGTAGCAGGCTGATTGTCTGCTAGTTTCATTGCTTTTAAAAATCATTAGAGAAGCAATTTTGGGGGGACAAACCCATATTAAATGAAGGACAGAAATGTGGGGCCCGGTGTCTGTAGACGCCGCGGGGTAACGTTTTGTTTGATGCTCGCGACTTGTAGTTGTTGCTGAAAATCCCAAAACATGATCTCCTACGTAAACCACAGAAGTTATTTTAAAATTTTCCTATCAGGAAAAACCCCGTTTAAAATTTCCTTGATATTGTTTATCTGGTATGGTTATCTTGGGGATTCAAACAGGTTTGTACAGTGTTCCCCTTACGCTGTGATCCTCGCTATCTCCTCCTCGCAGCTCTCATCTTCTTTACGTGACTTTTTTTTTTTCTTTGGGTTACCTGAAGTTGCCCCTTTTAAACCACCCGGCCGGTCCTTCCCCTCGTTACACAGGGGAAAAGGGGGAAGTTACATGGCGCTTATTACTGTAGAGGAATGACCTGGTGTCATGACATGTTAATCATCTGGGGCGGCACCTGGGGGGGCCAATCCGATTTCAGGGGGGTCCAGTGGCCCCCCGGCCCCCTCCCTAGCTCCGCCTCTGTGAAAAGCACAACCGCCAATGGACTCTATTTAGCAGTCTGGCAATACAATGGACAAGTCTAGGTGTAGAAGGGCCAGGAAAGCGGTACTTGTCGGACTTCATTGTGTCAGGTGCAGGGAGAGTTATGATGTGGAGCTATATTTTTTTCTGAAGTTCTGCTCAGGTCCTTAGTTCCAGAGAGAAGAACTCTTAATGCTCCAACATTAAGACAAAGCAAAAAAGTTTAGAAAATTTCATGCCCCAAACGTTTCCATAAAGACATATATGAGCAAGTCTGGTGTGGAAGAACTTTACTGGCCAGCATAATCCTGACCTCAACCTGATAGAACATCGTTGTAATGATTTAGCATGATTTAGCAGGCCTTCTCGTCCAACGTCAGTGTCGGAAAAAACTACGCATAAATTTCCATTTAAACACTCCTAAACCTTGTGGAAAGCCTTTCCAGATAACTTTAATCTGTTATAGCTGCAGTGGGTGGGACAACACAATATTAAACCCTCTGAATTGATACTAGGATGTCACTATTGTTGACATTTTTATGGGTGTAAAGGCAGACAAACAACTGGTTTTGGCAATACAGTGTACACTGAAGTTTGTCGCCTTAAAATATATTGGTGAATGTGGGATTATTTAATGTGGTCCTTGATTATCATATGTGTGCTATTGTTTTGTATGAAAAGTGTTTTAAGTTGTGTTAACCCTGAAATCTCAATGAAATGGGCATACTTTATTGATGTTGGAAGGCTGTTTCACAGTATTTGTGCCGCTAAAGGCCCTTCCCTACCAATTTAGACTGAGGAGCATCCAAAAGGAGCTGTCCAGATGAGAGATGTGGTTTAAGAATAAGGTTAAGGTTAAGGAAGTTCTGAGAGGCATTCTTCTGTCAGACTCTACAATGCTTCATAAACAAATGTATTTTAAAGTTAACTCTGTATTTAACAGGAAGAAAAAAAAGAGACACTAAAACCAACCCATGATTTCAACTACATGTTTACTATTTACAAAAGATGTAACAAATAGGTCTTCAAGTCTCAAGGGCATATGAACCTGTGTATCATCTGCATAATGGTGGTATGACATGTTTTAATTACAGGAGATATCACCTCAGGGAGGCATTTAAAGTGTGAATAAAACTGGCATCAATATGGATCCTGGAGGAACTCTACATCTAATAGGCTGTTGACAATGAGGGATATCCCATTTTAATCTGAAAAGGATATTCTGTATGAATAGGAAGAAAAAACACTGAAAGACTTTATCCCACCCAGATCCTGAACATGTTGGAGGAGGTTACTGTGATTAACCACATTAAATTGACATAGCATATTTAGCACTATCTGAGGGCAACAGCAGTTCATTGCACGGGACATTGTAATGCAAAAACTTAAAATAGCTGGAAGCAAAGAGATTAGAATGTAATTACTCATAGCAGATTCATCAAGATTCAACGTTTTATTGAGGGGTTAGATTCAGTTCAATTCAGTTCAGTGTTTTTATAACTTGCCAATTCATATGGCAAACATATCCATTCCATAATCAAAACTATGTAATCCAAGCAGTCCAGTACAATCCAATCACATAAACATATTAAAATTCAGTTAAATACATTCCAATCGAATTATAGTTTAAAACAATCAGCTCAGAAGGGGCAACTGAGAAAAAGTTGTTTATAATAAAGAAGCACAGCCAGTTGCATTGAGTCTCTGACTTTGAAACAATCCCTCCTCCTGGGCAAACATGTGGCAACAGTGGAGAAAAACAACTCCCTTGCAATAAGAGGAATGCTCCTGTAGACTTGGGTCAGTATAAGTGGGCATCTGATTTGTCCAACTGGGGATTAAGATTAGGGATGATTGGATGTTTAAATTTAGATGAGACAATTCCATTAGCAAGGCTGCTATTTCAACTCAGGGAGATTGGTGCAGATCGAGTATAAGAAGAACTGTTCGGAATGTTTTGCCTGAGAAACTGTAAATTTGAGTCAGACAAAAATAATAGTAATTTAAAATCTTGAAAAATGGCAGAGCAGTAAGAAACAGGCAGATATTCAATGAAATTCAATTTGGCCTGTTGCTAAACTAGACATTCTGCAGCTAAGGATGTAATAAACAAGCCTCTGAATTCATAAGCAAAGTGACTTTTTAAAAATGGAAAGTTAACTGAAAAGAAGTCACGCTCAGTGTGTTTCATGTCCTGAATCCTTGTTCTGCTCCCATGGTGCGCGCACGCAGACGAGCTAGGTGCTAAAATATGACAGCAGTCTGAGGAGATGATGTAATTGAGGCTGTGTCACAGCAACAATGACACATTCCAATTAGATCATCTAAACTCACGCTACATGTGGGTCGTCTGTCTCATTGACCTGTTTTTTGTTTCTCAGGTTCATAACACCTAAAATGCATCACTTCCATTTTCATGTTGTAGGATGGATAACATGATTCCTCGCCTTCAGCTGCGCCGTCAGTGTTTCCCCTTACACAACAATGTTTACAAAGTGTTCTGTTCTGCCTAAACCAGGCTGTACACTCTGCCACGTAAGCCTTTATAAATTATGATCCGAGCCTCTGCGCTTGCCGGACTCGTTCCTATCTTTTCAAGCATACTACAGTACAACACCTACTACTTCTGAGTCAGAAGTCCTCTCTGCTTTGCCAAACTGTTTTAGAACAATGAGTCCTCTATGTACAGTACAGTGGGCTACGATGTCTGAATACACACTGAGGCCCAATCCTGGATGTAGGAGGAGTGATGCTGTCTCTCGTCTGTCCCACTGCATTCGTTAAGCACTAATCGCAAAAGCCTGCTGCTATTTTCCACTGTCTGTACTCACGACTTTAACACTCCATGAACCAACCTAGATAAGCTTTTAGGAACTTAATGTGCTCAGTGGATGAAATACGAATTAGACCTTGTGCCTTTGGGATCTGTGTCAAAATAAATAAATGGAGGTGAAGGTTGAGAAGGTTAAGTTCTTTTGGGGGCAGGGGAAGTCATTTTCTTTAGTTTTCCCACCAATCCTTGAAGGAAACAGCACAGCAGAATCCTTGAGACTAGTGCAGACGTTCACCTTCCAGCATAATGACCCTAAACATATACTGAGTGTACTAAGGTTTGAAAGCGTCACATTGGCTCCTCCATACATACTTCTTGTCACTGTAGAGAAATTACTTAATCTTTGTCTCATCTGACCATAAAACCCGAGGGCATTTGGCTTCTCCGTGTGGGCAGCTACAACTTTCTGCCAAGCTTGAAAGAGTTGATTTCAAAACAGGTATTTCTTTCATGGTTGACACCTCCTCATTCCATGTGATGTCAATTACAGTTCACTTTGGACAGCTTTTTTCAAAGGTTTTGACCTCAGTGACCATACGTTTATGGACTATGACCTTATGAACCAATTTAAAGGAACTCTACATTGACCTTTTGCAAAAAGAGAGGTGAAATTTCAAGCCAGAATAATAGGGGGTTAGCCTGCATGAATAGTTTTCAACCTGTGTGGATTAGACAAAATCTGCTTCATTTTCAAACTTCTGCATCCAGTTATTGGTTTTAAGATTAAGTGAAGTCATATGCTGAATCATCGGCCCACCCTACAAAGGGAACTGTTTCAATGCATCATTAATAATTTTAAAACTAACATGACATTTAGGCCAATGATGGGGACATGCAAACTTCTGACCAGCACTGTAAATTTTGGTTGTGGGTACATCAGGCCTTCATTGCCTCAGAATTAAAAACATTGCTGAAAGAAGCATCATGTTGAAAGTAGAGGCAGATGTGATGTTTCCAGCACTCAGGCTGAAGCTGATTAATGATGCACATTTATTTGCAATTGGATCAGATTGAAGCCAGATCCCAGATGTTGGTCTGTATTACTGAACTGCTTTTGTTTTTGTGTCTGCTCAGCATCTAGAGCTCTGAAAAAGTTAAACAAACCTTCACTTTGGCTCCCCAACCCATTAAATTTTGCACGGTCACTAAATCAAACCTACCAGTAATCACTAAGCCTTCACATGCAGACAAAGTCAACACAGGAACGGATTTGAACTTGCAGTGTTATTAGCAGACTTGGAGATGTATATGGCCGAGATTGATGTTTGGAATGTGTGTTATGAGACGCAGCCCAACACCACCGCCCACCCCCCCCCACGACCACCACCACCCCCCATGATGCTGTGCTAGCAGCTGCCTTATATGTTATGATCATTCGATTTGTGTCATTCAACAGTTTATCCAGTAATTGAAGTTTAATGGGGGCAGTACCCTGTGTATGCAGCCAGGGGCCCTCAGGGCAGAGATGTCAAATAGTCTGCCTGCCCCCCCAATACTGCCAGACACCGTTTAACCCTGCACTGACTGCCCACTTTACATGACTCTGCCACAATCTGTTCCTACCCATAGGACACTGGGGGTAAACCTAACCAACTGTCATTACCACAAGTGCTTTAAAGGCACCACAAATATACACACAATCCAGGATGACGTTGTTTAGGTTTACTTGTGCAGAAACACAGCTGTCAGCAAGCCCTCCAACCAGAATCTTGTGTTGCAACATTGGGAGGGGAAAGAAAAATAACAAATGTTTTTCTTATTTTTTACAAAAAGAAATCTATAAAGTGCATTTCTATTCAGCCAACCCTTACTATAACACCCTTAAATAAAATTTAGTTCACCTGTATGTGATTTAATCTTTGCAGAAATCCAGTTGTTGTGTGAAGGCCTTGGAGGATTGTCACAGAACATAATGAAGGCCAAGGAACACAGCAGACATATCAGGGGTAAAGTTGTGAAGAAGTTCAAAGTTTCTGCACCTGTAAACCGTCCAAAATATGGTAATCTACCAGTGACAGACTGAGCAAAGAGAGCATTAATCTAAATAGCTGCCAATGGGCCCATTGTAATTCAGGAGGAGCTGCAGTGACTGATACCTCAAGTGAGAGAATCTATCAACTGGACAACTATTAGTTAAACACTTTACTAATCTGGCCTTTATGGAACAGTGACGAACAGTATTTTCTTTCAACCCATATAGCAGACAAAGAAAACATGTGGAAGTACGTGCTCTGGTCAGATGAAACCAACACTGAACTTTCTGGCCTATTTGAAGAAGCTACACATATATGAGGCAGGAAACTAACACTGCAGACCCTGAACAAAACCCACCCAGTGTGAAAAAAGGTGGTGGCAGGATCATGTTGTGGGAATGATTGTTTCAACAAATGCAAGGAATGTGGTCAGAGTTGGTCAGACAATAGGTGTGGCTAAATGCATTCCACACTTTTGGATTTTTATTTGTAAAAAATATTTTTAAAGTTTTGAGTCGCTTTGCAATTAATAAGTACTTCCTGTTGGGCTTTGACATAAAATTCCAATACAATACAGTGTTTTTTGTTGTTGTAACATAGCAAAATTTGACAAAGTACAAAGGGTATTAATACTTGGGCAATGCACTCTGGCAGACCAAACTTTAGAGCTGCACTTGCTGGCATCTTTTATTGGCAGCAGTGATTCGAGAGGTAGCATAACATCCTAACTAACCTTACATTATTTTTATGTAACTGAGCAAGAAAAACCGAAGATCCCTCTTCCGAGACAACATCTCTCTTTATTGAGTTGGAAGCCAGAGCAAATCATATTTTTCAGATGTCAGAGCTTCTTTCATAAAATAAGTGGAAAATAAAGCCCAGACGAATGTTGTGTAATTTGATGTTTACACAGGAAAAGAGACTTTCACCCTGACCTGATTCCTTTCCATCTGCGCATGTTAACTGTATATCCCAACTTTTTCTGATTTCCAATAGAAGCTGACATGACATTGGATGAAAGTTCATCCTTGTGCCTTTAACTTATTGTTTGCAGTCTGTTATGTTCCTTTGAATGTGGAAAATGTCTCTCTTCCCCTAGACTCTGGGACCTTAAATTCCACATGAAATGCAAACTTTACTTTCATCTCAAAAGAGGACCACTGAAGAACAGTCCAAGGGTCTCATTTATAAACGCACAATCCAGGGCCTGACACTGGAGTACGTCACTTTCCACGCAAGAATGTGATCTATAAAAAACTAATTTTAGGGGAGAATGTGCGGTCCTTCATGCAAACCCTGACCCATACTTACACTTGTTTTGGAAACAAGGGAAACTGTCAACGCTGAGAGGTGGGGAACTGCAGTGTTATTTATGTTTGCACCTGTGAGCCATAACTACACATGGCGCCCTTTTACATAAATAAAAGGAAAGGCCTATTGACATTCATGAGGTGCTTTGCATTGACCATTTATGGTTGAATGTGGGCGTGTAGAGGCCAGAACATGAGACAGAACCTCATACGCAAAGTTGAGGAGCAGCTCTGATTTATAAAAGGAATATTGCTTGCTGTCTGGACTTTCTTTGTGGTATGCAATTTTTGGATTTTGGGCCTACATAACACATTAATTATAAATCCTAAGCAATGTCTTATAAATGAGACACCAATTATTTTTTTTCCTTAGCCCAGGTACGACCCTTGTAGCCCATGTGTAGAATTTGTCTGTGTGTGGTGGTTGTTGATGTGCTGACTCCAGCTTCAGTCACTCCTTGTAAAGCATTCCCAAATTCTTGAATGTGTCACGTTGCTGATTAGGGTGTGACACAATTAGTTTCTAATATTTAATGTTTTTTGGCAACATTATAATTTTCTGAGACACTGATTTTTGGGATTTCATCATCTGAAAGCAATAATCATCATTAAAATAACAAGAATAACAAGCTTGAGATATTTCACTCTATGTGTAATAAATCTCTTTAAAATATGAGTTTCACTTTCTGAAATGAGTGACAGGAAAAACTGAACTTTTTCACAATATACATTTTTTTAGATGTACTTGTATGTCCACTTTGTTTTATTCACCTGCAAAGGGGAACCAAGTGGGAACTGAGATAAATAAGAATAAATTCCTGCTAGTAAAGCATAGTATGAATATTTCCTAACTCACACCCTATGGTCACTTTGTGTCCTGCCTTTCACCTCACTGGCACCATATTATTGACAAAAGGTGCCCCTATAGTAGTATATTGGGTCAGCAAATGCATATGTGGTGTTCAAAGACACGATCATATAGATCTTTAATATATAATTCTATGTTACTCCTGTAATATCCCCACAGTGACTCACAGTGCATCAGCTCAGCAGCGAGCACCGATCTCCTCTCACTGTGCTGTGTGTTTATCCTCCTTGACTTCAATACTATGGAGTTTTTAATGTACTGCTGTGCTCTCCATATTGGGTGGGAAAACGTATTGGAAACGGGCTGCACGGTGGCGCAGTTGGTAGCACTGTTGCCTCGCAGCAAGAAGGTCCTGGGTTTGATTCCCGGCCGGGGGTCTTTCTGCATGGAGTTTGCATGTTCTCCCCGTGCATGCGTGGGTCCTCACCGGGTACTCTGGCTTCCTCCCACAGTCCAAAGACATGCCTGTTAGGTTAATTGGTCACTCTAAATTGCCCTTAGGTGTGTGAATGAGTGTGTGCTTGGTTGTTTGTGTGTTGCCCTGCGATGGACTGGCAACCTGTCCAGGGTGTACCCCGCCTCTCGCCCATAGACTGCTGGAGATAAGCACCAGCTTCTCCGCGACCCACTATGGAATAAGTGGTAGAAAATGACTGACTGACTGACATATTGGAAACGATTGTGTTCTCTTATGTAACCTATAATATAAAACTATTACTTAAATAACCTAAGTACTGAAGTATAACAAAGCCAGTATCTTACAGTGTTTTTTGTTATACAGCCCTTTTTAAAATTTTTACTCCCTATAAGCTTTTAGAATTTTGGGGGAATTTTATGTGATAGACCAACACGAAAAGTGCATATTTATGATAATTTATATAACTTATTCAGAATCTTTAATGAATAAAACTGACAATGTTTGCCCATTATTCTTTCCAAAATAGCTTAAGCTTAGTCTGAATAGAGTGTGTCTATAAATAAAAAAATTCAAGTCTTGCCACAGATTCTCAATCGAATTTAGATCTTTACTTTGACTGGGACATTCTAACACGTGAATATGCCCCGATCCATTGTAGCTCTGTCTGTTTAGGGGTGCTGATCTGCTGGAATTTGAACTTCCCCCTCAAGACTACAGTCTCAACCATAATAATTTTCCCATCAACATCCCAACAGCATGATGTTGCCACCACCATGTTTCACGGTGGGGATGTGTAGTGTTAGTTTTCTTTTAAACATCAAATTAAATCATTTCCTAATTTGATAACTATGATCCAGCAAATGTTACAACATTCTTTAATCTAAAATATGGTGTAAAACAGATATAAACTAGAAACATGTATAATTAAATCAGTAGTAGTTGATGGTATGTGATGTTTGACCCTCAAAAGCTATTTCCTGGAAAGATGTGACAATGAACTCTGAATGTATTTGGTGGAAAAGGTCTTTAGTTGCTTTTTAACACAAATTGCCAGTCACAAGGCGGCACCTTAAGGGGCTCGTATCATGCTTTTAAATCCCTTCTTTTCACACTTAAATCATTTAGCTGTGGTCTATTTAAAGTGGAACTGCAATGCTTTCGTCTGAATTCCTTGTTATTGTAGCTCCACAGGTTTCTCTTCCTTTTCTGAGGTGCATCTCACAGCAACTCATTTTGGTGCAGTCTCTTTAAAGGCAGAGAAATAAACATGGCAAATACACGAAATTGATCAGCCGGAAGCCCATGACCGTATTTAGATGTTCCGCAGCAAATACTGTGACGCAACACATGATAGAGAAAACTGAAGGGATTGAAAAATATGACCCAAACAGAATATAAAGATTTCGCCGCAACACCTGGAAAGACTGAATTCAACTTTTCTGCACTCCTACAGAGTCCAACTACACAACAAAATATTTTAAAAAGGGTAAAAAAAAAGTGGATTTTGCGTGATATGACCCCTTTAATGGTAGGCATCTAGATAAGGTAAAGATTACTTCCTAAAGGTTAAACCAAGCATCAAAGTGGGAAAAAATTTGTTTAAATGCAAAATTGTTGGCGCCAGAGGGGCTGATCTGAGATTTTCAGAAATGTTGCTCTATAGTCGTATTCAGTAAATAAGAATATGGGTTCTGATGAGGCTTGCTTGTCAGATTAAACGAACCTTCTGAAAATAACATTTAATCAGATATTAAACAAACTTTCTATCAGTGGCGCTGTGAGGTTGGGGAGGGATAACACTGGCCACCCCAGTGCCCCCCCCATGTGGTAAATTGTTGGTTTAATGAATGAAGCTGAGGTCCCATCAATCAGCAAACGCACCTGCCTTTTCCTTTAACCAAATGTTATTGTACTTTTGTTCATTTAGGAATACTTTTTAAAGTCTGCAATATATACTTTTGAATACATTTTAACTGTGTGCTTGAAACTTGTCATTGTTACCCAGTATTTAGAAAATGGTTCACATAAAGATTATTATTTTTAGTGTTTAACTTTTGAATCATTTTGTAATGTTTTTCATTTTGTAAAAAGGAATTATTTTATTTTAAAGAACAAAACTGTTGAAAATACTTGTAGGCAATGAAACTTGAATGCTTATTTCTAGTCAGCCAGAAAGAAATGGTTTATAATATGTAGTTTTGTAGTTCCTATTATACGGCAATAGTACAGCAACACTCATTGGTTTTGATTTTAGTGTGCCACCCCGAGATTTTTAATGACCCCATGTGGCCCCCTCTTTGAAATATTTCTGATGGCACCGCTGCTTTTTATGAAGCCCACATTTCAGTAATACTATTTTTCTGGTCTGATGTAATATTCTAATCTTAAATGTCGTGTTTTTATAAGCTGCAAGCAGAAAGTCATCATATTTAACAAAAACAAAGGCTTGAAAACATCAGTCTGTTTAAATAATCTAAATAATCAGTTTCACTAAGTGAATTGATTTACTGAAAGAGATGAATTTTTATGCCCAACCGTCTCTTGTTTGCAAAGAATGTCCTGAAACAGAAATATTATCCAAGGAGAGGCAATTTTGAGGTTGGAAATGCCTTGATTTTTCCAGTGGAGAATAGGCAGACTTGTTCAATGTGATAAAAGACCATAGTGACTCAACTCATTACAACCAAGGGATCTGGAATACCATCTCTAAATGCACAACACATTCAGTCTTGAAGCAGATGGACTACAGCAGCAGGAGACCACACTAGTTACCACTCCTGTCAACTAAGAACAGGAAATTTATTCCTGTTCTAAGGAATTCTACACAGACTCACCAGAATTGGACAATAACAGGAGCGTTTCTGAAACTGAATCTATGCCATGAAGAATTAAGGCATTTCTGAAGACAAAAGAGGGTCCATCCCTGTACTAGTAAGTTGTGCCTAATATTGCTGCCAGCGAGTGTATAGTGATAGAGTGTAATTAAATACAGAGGTCAGCATTTTGTTTTGAACAGAACTGACTTCAAATCAACTTTTTTGTAATAACTAAATTAATAGCAAACCTGTTATTTTTCTTTGGAGTTGGCACACAGACATACACATTCAAACACACACACATACACACACACACCTAGTGTGGGCACTGTTTTCGTTTTGGCCTGTATTCTAAGCAGACACCTTGACTCGATCTTGTCAGACTCACTCAGGTTCAGCCGGGACACAAACAAACTGTAGTAATGAGGCATGAAGGTTAATGGCACCGAGCGCTCACGCGCATGTCTTTGTGTGGGTCAGAGTTGCAGCATGGTATCCACGTCCCTTTATTTCCCCATCTCCCAGGACTTTGGAAAAGAGGGACACCTCACATGCTCTTTCCTGGATGATGCAAAGCTTATGGCAGACGTGGAGGGGCCAATGTGTCGTCTTTAGGTCCCCTGCCTTGTCTCTGTCTCATTACCAAGACCAGGATGTTAGAGGGAAAGTTGGAGACGACCCTGGTCTCCTGACAGAGAACGAACGAGTGATGGAAATAATTACCAGTGTCTCCTGTGGAATAGGGCGTAAATTGATACACACTAAATACTGTACCTTAGGGGTCCCTTTCTCTGTCTTTCTCGTCAGATGTACGAGACAAATTAATGCATCCAGAAGGAATTAATTGGATTTGGGTGCAGTCTCCTGCACAATCCACCAGGACAGACAAACACCCTCCCTTCCCTTTATCACACAGACACAGACACACACACACACCTCCTCCTCCTTTATTCCAGTCATGCCTTGCAGAAATGTCTACCACCCCCACCACTCATCCACCCACCCCGCCCTGATGGATCAGTCTGTGTCCCTTTTTCACACACACACACACACACACTTGTGTGTACACGAGTGGCATGCTGCTCCCCAGTGGATAGCAACCCCTCTCTCAATTGGATACAACGTTTCCATGGCAGCCACGTTTTCTGCACGTGCTGAATTAGACGGGAGGATGAGATGGAAGGAAGAGGCCACTCCTATCGATTCGCTGACTGGCTATTGATTGACAGTCAGCTACAGCAGTTCACTTACAAACAGCAAGACACTCCCATGCATGCATATCTCACAAGCGCTTGCAGAATGTAAACATATGACATCAGATTTGCAGAAGCTGAAAGAGGGGATGTGTCTTTTAACATTTACTGAGGAAAGAAGGCTATTACTAGATTTATCTGTTATTAATGGGGTTTCTTGCAGGATTGGCTCTCGGGGCGTGGGATGGGCGTCAGCCCTTTCTTCTACAACCCCCCAGGACCCCCCACTACCTGACATACAACCAGATATATACAGATACATGCTTACCTGACATGGCCAATAATGTCAATAAACAGCAAGCTTTTATTACATGACTTACCAGAAGTGTTAAAATTTAGACAGACAGACACATAGGTAGGTAGGTAGGTACAAGAGGTTCTTTTATTTACAGTCATTATTTGCTTTATACCATCCTACTTGCACTTCATGTTTATTATCATAAGGCTAACTGTTAGTTTCACTTGACCAAAGTATAAAGTTCCAGTCCCCAATAGATATAACATGTTTTTGTTTGTGATGGTAAGAGAGAAAAGGTTTATTTCTTGGGGATTCCAAGATGCTACTTTCTGAATGAAATGTGCCTTGAGCTAGACCCCCATCCAGAATACCCCAAAACCCACCCCTGCCAGCTCCATTTTGTCCTAGACACGACGAAATACGCAAGTTTTCCTGGCTTAACGCATTATGCAAAAAAAACAAAAAACAAAAAAAAAAACAAAGCTTTTTATTTAATAAGCTAACAGAAGATAGAAGTACTTGAAGTTGTTCAACCAAGAAATTTAAGACAGATAAAACCAGTGTATGTATTGTTCTTTTAATGCTAGCTTCAATCCAAGGTGGTCCTAATATCAAAATAAGCAATAAATTACTCTGTTGGAATAGAATAAATAGTTCAAAACTTTCAATCTGGTTTAAAGAACTCCTGTTTATTATTGTACAACCCAGTTCAAGTTTGACCATTTTGCTCTGTGGCCTGTCGCAGCTGCTTGCACAAACATCATGGTGGGCCTAGATTGCTGCCCTGGGCAGAAGGCCATATTGCCCACATCAAAAAGTATAAGTTTTCACAATATCTGTCAAGTGACAAAGTCATTCTTCATTTTGTTTTAAAATATTCTATAAAAAGGTAAAGAAAAACACAACTTGAGCAGTATTTTCAGTTCCAGCTGATTTTATTTCCTTCTCGGAAGAAAAAAAAAAAACAAATTAAAAAAGACAATCTGTACAGAGGTCTGAGAGGCAGTGATTGACCCAAATGTTGGCTGGTTTTTGAGCAAAAGACATCAAATAATCTTGGCTGAAGTGGACAAAACATGATCAAACACAACATATTGCACAAATGGGAAATAAAAAGGAAACAGGACAATAGATTTTTTTTTCCTTTTTTTTTTTTTTTTTTTTTTAAAGGAAACTCCTAGACCACAATCATCTTCCACCAAAGATGGCCGTCCTAGTGCCTGTCGTTGATCATCATCATACATAAAAACACACAATCTTTGCTTATAGTACAGTCAGTTTACATAAATATCTTCATGTTATTATTCTTTTAAAAATCTTAAAACACAACAGCTATAGCTACATATACCTGAATCTGAAATACAAATGCTATTCGCCATGCCATAATATAAAAAAAAAACAAGAAAAAACAAAAAACAAATAGCCTGCTATACTTAGCCAACAGGTACAGAAAAAGGTTAAATACTATTTTTTGATGCAATTTGCGCAATAACAGATGAAGCACTTCAAAAACATTTTCTCCTCCCTCCAGAGTCTAGGCAAAAGTGGAATGAGTCCAGTGGTTCAAATAAAACTTATCTCCGTATATAAAAAAAACAAAGCACACAGAGGTATTAGCTCTATCAAAACAGTGACTCTCATCTGGGATCTTTCACTTTGAGACTTCAGGTTTGAGTGTGTTTTGAGTGCGTGTGGACTGGGAACACAGTCTAGAGGAGCCTCAGCGGCGCTTTGTTTACTCGGCTGGTGAAGCTGGAGTCACTGTGCCATTTAAGAAGCATGTGGGTAAATACTGTAAACACTGTGTGAGGTCAGATTGTGCCCCCTCCGCACGTCTAAACCACCAATGTAGATGCGAACAACAATGCAGGGCTGCCCCTTTTATAGATTTTGTACAAAAATACAAGTAGAAAATCATGACACACTCAAAATCTCTTTGAAAGTGAGAGAAGTTGGAAACTTTTTTTTTTAAAATAAGATACACTTCTTAGCCCTTCCACCGCTAGATATACAGACAGGTGTGTGTGTGCACAAACACAAACGAGACCTGTACGAGAACAATACTTCTAGCTATAAAAAAGTATGGCCAGTATAAATACATCAATATATATAGTAATATATATACAGAGCTGGCCCAAGGCCTGAGCGGTATATGGGTTTCTTAGGGCCCCCTGCTGGCCTGGGGGTCCCAAATAACATTTTTGTATGAAATTTTACAGAACTGGTTAAAAAAATGTGCTTGTTGTAAAGACAAACATGACATCCATTTATTGTTTGAAAAATACTGTTCTCATGAACCGCTATAAATTTTTTAGGACATTTAAGATCTGTTTTACCCTTTGCCCAGCTCTCCTAAACTTCAGCCCACAGGAAAATGTAATCTGTTCTAGTCGGTATATAAAAAACAGAACTATGCCTTTAAGGAATTCCTCGTTGGCTTATTAGTTAACTTTAAACCAGCTATGGTGAAAAAAAGACAGTAAAAAATGTTTACGTATGGACAATATGAAAGAGACCTGCTGTTGTCACCGGCTGGTTGGCAATGACCTTAACTGGAAGTGGGGCCCCCCATTAAATTCTGCCCAGGCCCCAATACAACCTTGGACTTGCTCTGTACATATAGGTAAAGAAAATCTGACACGAGAACTACAAACTTGAAGCACTAGGCAGATAGAATGCGCAGAACATTGGTCCTGAATTGTGCACCGAGTGTTTTTTAAAAAAAGTTTCTGAAGTTTGGAGTCAGTCTTTGTTTTAAGTCCTGCCGTTGAGAGAGAAGCTGGTGATAGTGAATTGTATCCTATGCGCACACAAAATGCGTAATTACGCAGCAAAGACAAACTTTTTTTTTTTTTTTTTTTTTTAACGCATTAAATAAGAAATTCCTCCTCTTCTTGGAGGGCATGCGTGTTCATACTACAAATATTGAGTTTTGTGAGGAGAAAATTGTCCTGAACTTGATGGTCATTGTGGATTGGCTATATCTTAGAAAACAAAACCAAACACAAGAGCTCTCCAGCAAGTGTTCCAAAAAAAAAAAAAAAAAAAAAAAAAAAAAAATCTTATCAAGACTCAAAAAGTTCAGTCCCAGTCCTCATCCTGCATGGAATGAGTTAAAGATCTGCAGCTCCTCTGCTTACATTCACTCCTTAATACGGAGGGTCAAAAGTGCCACAATCCAATAAATGAATACATTTTCAAAATAAATATTATATATATAATTTTAGTAGAAGTGTAATAAAAACATTAAATAAAATAAATACCTATAAAGATTAATGTGACAATTCGTTAAATACATAAATAATTGATTTAATTAATTGAAACCTGATTTTAGTATGCTTTAAATGTTACACAATTGTGAAACCTCCACTGAAATAATTTAAACTGACTATGGCTTGTCAAATAGAGAGTAACATCTGATTGTTTAACCTGCACAACAGCTCGATTGCAGACCAGTTGCTTTTCTATAGGTATAGTTAGCCCCGCCTACTGGCTCTGCTGGGTAAGGCTGACTGATAAAAATAATTTCATGTACTACAACACAGGAATTCTAAAATAATTAAAAATTAAATACTTAAATTATATATATTTTCAAAACATTGTGCAGTGTATAGTGTAGGGAACAGATCTGAATGATTTTTCTACATTTAATTATGTAGAAAGGATTACATTATTGAAGCATTTCAATAATTATAGATGCATTTATTTATTCATTAATGTATGTATTTTTTGAAATGATCACATAGGTTTTTATTCAACTTATTTAAATATTGAATTGTGGCACGTTTGACATTCCATACCTCCTCCTTCTTGTGTCTAAATGCAAACTAAGCATTTCCTCTTCAAGCGCACGGAGCACTTTCCAAGTCTGAGCGGCGCATACCTGGGCTTCACCGCGTACGCAGGCCACCTCTTTCTTTCCTTTATTCACACTCGTTTATTTAAAGTGGAAGAATGGCGGAAATATTCTGGACTAGACGCACAGGCTTGTCTTGGTGAGGGATAGAAGAGTTCATTCGTGCGAGGGAGGCTGATTCAGTAGGTGAACACCAGGTTGGAGATGGTGGACTCCAGCCACTCTCCCGAGATCATCTCGCTGACCTCTGGAGTGCAGTAGTCGGAGAAGTCGAAGTGAGATCCTGCCCCGCACTCCCCGAAGCCCCAGTCTAAGTCCCGGTCCAGCTCCGCGTCAGAGAAGCCCATGCCGCCCAGGGATGTGCTCTCGAAGCCGGGGCTCGGGTTCAGATCGAGCCGCTCGTCTTCGAATTCCTCGTCCGACGATGCGGAGGAGACGGAGGAGTGGGAGGCTGACGGGGTAGGGGAGGAGGCGCGGGCATACCTGAGGCGCGCCGTGGAGCCCGGGCTGTGCTCCTCGTACAGGCTAAGCGGGTCGCTGGACTCCGCTGAGCTGCTCAGTGTGGGACTGGCCGGGACGCCAACAGAGGGAGGCCCACTCTCCAGGCTGCCTGTCCCGCTGAACACGTGGGCGCGCCTTGCATCTCCTGAGCGCTTCTCCGGGATCTGCCTGGCCCCGGACACTGACCTGGATTTGAAGAGTGTGGACGCATAGTCTTGTACTGGGGCGCTCTTGCTGCTCCCCTGTTTCAGCGTCCGGCTCATCACTGATTTGGATGCGGGACTCCTCTTATTACCGCCGGCTTTGGCGCTGCGCTCCCCGCTCTTCTCTCCGCGGTCCGCCTGCTTGCCCGCTGCACTTCCGGACTTGATCTTCTTCCTGGGTCGGTACTTGTAGTCCGGGTAGTCGGCCATGTGCTTAAGCCGAAGCCTCTCCGCCTCGCGGATGAATGGGATCTTGTCCGTGTCCTTTAGCAGCTTCCAGCGCTTCCCCAGCCGCTTGGAGATTTCGGCATTGTGCATGTCGGGAGACTGCTCCATGATCTTCCTCCTCTCGATCTGAGACCACACCATGAACGCATTCATGGGTCTCTTGATGTGGCCCGTCGGGGTTTTGCACCACGCCAGGTCGCTGCGCTCCCGGGAGGAAGGGGACCCCTCCGGGATCGGAGAGGCGTCCATCTCCAGGTCCATTTCTCCCGTGTCCGTGGAGTCCCCGCCGGGAGAGTGAGCGTGGGTGCTCTCTGTGTGGCTCATGTGCTGCACCATCTCCTCCTCCAAAGAGTCTGGAGGGGCTCAGCCAGTGACAAAGTTTATGCGTGGAGAAGAAAAAAAGTGCTGCTTACTTATTATGTTAGTTGAAAACAGATCGAAAGAAATCAAAGTTCATCCAAGTTTCTTCTGTGTCTCTTTTCAGTTCAGTCCGTTTAAGGAGACTTTCCGTCCCTAAACCTCAACCGGTGCGCCTCACGGATCAGCTCTCAACTGCCTGTGCGGCTGAAAATTCTCCCTGCGAGGCTTAAAAGACGCCGTTGCGAATCCCCTATGTGAGCCTGGCTGTCTGCAGCGCAGCTTGTCTGTGCGGTTGAGGAACCATGTGGTTGAATGGAGCAGCTGCGCTTTCTCATAGTCTCCCTGTTTCCAGTGCGCACTGCGATAGTACTGTAAACACAACAACGCCGACCTACGTTTTTATACCCTCTTTGCGAGACTCAGTAGCCAATCCATGTCTGTCTCCATCCTGTTTTTTTACTCGAGCCACTCCCAGCCGGCCTCCTATTGGCTGAATAAAAAAAAACGGGTAATAATAATAATGTGCAATGAGGATCTGTGTGTCTGACCTCATTCCTGTCAGACTCTTCTGAAAGAAATAAGTCAGACTCTGTGCATCTCGATCTATATGTTTGTGCTCTCTAAAAGGAACACATTGTACACTGAAAAAAACAGCCTGTTAGAATGCAGCCATTTAAATTGGTCCATTGGTTTATTTTAGATTTTAATCACCATTTCAGAATATAAATTATGTATGTTAAACAGATAACAACATTGAAATATATGCAGTTTAATTCTGATATTTTTTGTTTAAATGCACTGATTAAACTAAAGTAGGTATATTCAAACAAATCTTTAACTGTGGTAAGTCAGTGGTTTGGTTGGGCCTCACTGCAGCAGTAGCTTGTGGCCGCAAGGTTTGGGTGGGGGAGCAAAGATAGTCTGAATATATGTGTATTTTAATAAATCAATTAATTTTCTTCAAATACTGTATATTTGGAAAAGAAAAAAAAAACAGAAAAACTTGTGTGTACCAAAATATCAGTATACTGTAATTTGCATGCCTAAAAGAATTTTGTGTGCTGAGGGCACCAAGACTGGCTCTACCCCAGGGGCCAAGTATCTCTTAAACATGGCCCTGACTACACCCCTGCAAGCCAGACAATCTTACATGTACATTTAATATGTCTTTTTTAGGAATAAACCACATCAATTCTGTTCTGGCTTGTGGTTTTGCTGTGCCATCCTCCTTTAAAAATTTTCCAGATGTGCCCCTTTCTTTTTGAGTCCGTTTTACTCTTAATTGTTACCATTCAGAACCTACAAGCTCACAGTGAACCATATCAAACAGACCTGATTAGAAAGGATACATCAGTTTCAAGGAAGAAAGGAGCTCATTTGTAAATCATGTTACCAGAATCATGTTTCATGTTGATTTAATCATTTCTGCTGCTTGTATCTGTGATGGGGGGGGGTAGCTGATCAATGAGTTGTAGCCTTCTTTCCCCATGTTGTTGCTTATGAAGAGAGCATTTAACTTTGACTCTCTTCCCAAACATCCCCTAAGTAGTTATAATTGCAATGCGTTCAGCTGGAGGTGGGGCCCCAGAGGTACTCGAGTTGGGGCCTCCTGCAGTTTTGAGGGATTTGCTCTGTTAAAACACACACCTCTCTGCTGTATCCTGCTGGCAGTAGAATCAGGAGTATCTTCATGTTTTCTTATATAAAGTAATCTGGTTTGTCCTCCATGTTGAAAAGAAGCAAAAAAAACACAGTTGTTTTTTATTAAGGTATAAAACATTACGCAAATAGTGATAAACCTTTAAAATCTATTCTAACAAGGTTGCGTGTAAATCTTTTCCCTGATAACAACAGCTTAGATGTGAAGTTCATTGGCAACAACTCTCTCAGGGCTCCAGTTTCTAGCATGTTTGATATTAGCATTAGCCCTGTCGCTAAACTAATTGAAGCTGGATTCAAACTTAAATTCTTGCTCCAACATGGAAGCATGCTCAACTACAAGTCTTGGGACAGTCTTTAGGTTTCATGTAGTCATTCACATACAAACACCCTTCTCACAGCTCACAATGAATGAGAATAGCAAGCAGTGTCTTCAGTGGAATTCCTAAAAAAAAGTGTTTAGGCAGGATGAATTACCAAAATAATCTAATTTAACCTGAAAAACAACTTTTAAATACTGATATATTTGGTTAAAATGAAATAATTCTCATATTTTAATACACACCAACATTGCTTTCTTATAGTGTAACATCCTTGTCCTCTGCAGTTCACAGGGCTATACTTAGAACCACATTAGTTTCATGTGGATGAAGGCCCGCTAAAATTAGATTGTGTGTCATGAGTGGTGGCTGAGGAAATGCTGAGAAAACACAAAAGAGGAGGCCAAAACATGTTGTGTCAGTCAGGCTGCTGCAGTGTTTGCAGCGCAAGGCGAGCCCACCCAAACGCAAGTCACCCAACGTGTTATTTTACAAACCATTACGACACCAGCGTGCATAGTGACATCACAGATGGCAGCGTAGGCCGGGGAGTGTGGCTTTGGGTTGTTTTTATTTATTATCTACATGTCAGTGCACTGTGGTGAACCAGAAATATGGAAACCAATCATTACAGTTTAACTAAAAAAACACACCTTCGGTCCAGCTGCAGCTTCCACCTCATCTCTTCATGTCAACATGCCAGTATCATGTAAGATCACATTACAGCCTGAGTCGCTAGATGTCAGGCTAGAGCCAAATGGAGCAGACATTAACTGTGTGTGTGTGTGTGCTTTTGTGTTAACATCTCCGTCTTGTGATAGGCTGCTTCTCAACAAGCCTTTCCCTGATCCTGCAACATCACTAACTGACAGAGGTTTTCCAAGCTTCACAACACCAGCCTGGTGGTCAGTAAAAACTATAAGAAATATGTTCTCTTTAATTCAGTTGTGGATCAGAGTTTAATTTTGCTTTAAGAAATACACAATAAACTCTTTAAAATGCACAATTACCCCTCACCCTGACATAAATAAACACATAATAATAATACACTTCTCCCCCTACTATATATCTGTAGTTGACCCAATTACAAGCATGCACCTGCTGCTAGATTAGGCTGTTATCTCTATACTCTTCTTAACAAACACATGCACGCACACGCACACACACAGATATAGTGGCGTGCTTACGCCAGGGTTTGTTTAAACAGGTGTACTGGGTATACCTGTAATCTTATCTGATGTGTGAGAAGCAGCTGTCAGGTAGCTTTCCAACAGCAGATGCACTGCTGCTGCTGCTGCAGAGCCCCAGATCCCCACGGCCCCTGTCAGGCTGGCCCCGTCGCTCCACCTGAGCCATGTGTTTACCTCAAGCACGCCTCCTCCTTTGTCTCGGCTCTGTTTATGCCTAGAGGAACGGTGTCACTACGAGACAGTGCTGCTAGAGGTTGGGGCTGCTTCTGGAGAGCATGTAGCAGGAACAGGTCCTTAAAAGTCACATCAGCAGGCGGGGAGGTTGAGGAGGTTGTGTTGAGGATTTTTTTTCTGTAGGAGCAGAGGTGATGGTGACAGGGCCACCAAGTGTTCAAACTGTTTTTGAATTTTACCTAAACCACAGTTTATGCAACTGTAGTAAATTTGATAATACTTTTTAAATAATAGAAACATAAAAAGGAGAATTCTGGATTTTTGATGTGAGGTTTGTTCAAAGGTTATAAGCAGTTAATATCTTAACTGCAGTTGATAACTCTCTAATCCAGATTAGTTCACTACATTAAATTTGTATGTCTTAAATTAGAAATGAAACTTTAAAATCTACGTTAAAACTTTGAGTAAATTGAACTTTCAGATTTGCATGATCTCAACTCTGAAAAGCAGGACAATTTACAAAAATAAGTTAAACTTTGGAAAACACATAAACTTACATTCTGTGTATAAAACTTATTATGACAAAGTGCATTTCACCTAAGCAGGCTGTCAGTTTTTACAGTGTTGGTCTCAGAGGCTAAAGATAACCGTTAGTCCAAGAGAGGCTATGAACCGAGTGGACTTTCACTGTCTGTAAATTCAAATTTCGAAACGTGATAGCAGTTTGTGCAATTTCATGAACCTTTTTACCATCGACATGTTTGTATTGGGCAGTTATTTTAAAAGAAGCGGATGATTCTTTATATGGGAATTGAAAGTAGAAAGCTTTGCGACACCGATGATCTTCCTCTTTAAAACAAGTACGGAGAAAGAAACATTTAAATTGTTCCGCACAGAATAACTAGCTAATAGACATCAAACATCTAGCAAATATTTACTGTGACCAGAAATGCTCTACATCTCCAATTTTTAGTACATGTTCCACAAAGGAAGATATTAGGTGAACAACCACTCCCTACCTCCATTTCCATGTAAATGATCATAGTTCAGTTTAAATAACCTGATGCAAGCATAATGACAGTAGCAAAGTTCATAAAACAACTGTGTATTCTTTATTACCTTTTAATATATCTTCACTTAAAACTTTCCAAACAATTCCTTTACTTGCTCTATACATTGCTAACTCTACTCTATAGTTTATGTCACTGTGCTAAGAAGGAAATCAGAGTTGTTTGTGTAAGATGTTTAATATGCAGTTTTTTTAATAAAACATAAACATCAATGCCTCATATGTGGTTGACCCTCAAGAAACCTGAGTGGTTAATGAGAAAGCAGCATGTGCCTTTTCGAGGGAGTTATATTTTATTATAACTCGGGTCTTCATGACTGTGCTGGGAGCAGATAAAAAAAAAAAAACGGACGAGGGAGTCGTCACAGTATGTCGTAAAACGTGAGTTATGAAATTAGGACTCAAAAGAGCGAGGGAGAAAAGAGAGTGTGTGTCAGTGAGCAAAGGTTCTCATTACCATGGACTTGCCTTTTTCAACTGTCTCAGAATGACGCACCACTTTGACCTGCCTGCTTGTCATCCAGAGAGGTTATACACAATGAGGCCCTTTGTGCATCTCGTGTGCGTTTGGCCTTAACTGACTTGGATCTTTGCCAGTGATGGAAGAGTTTAAAAACCAATGGGAAGTTCCCCTCCACCCTGCAGTTAAACAGAAAATCTGACGACTAAGCACTGATTTGCATACACAACAAGCACGTGTCTACACACACTTTTTCTCCGTGCCTGTGACTCATGCACAGGCAGTCTGTCCCCCCTGTGTTTCGTGTGGATGTGGTAGACAGTACAGGTGGCCATCCCGCCATATCACCCACCTACTGCTGTCCGGCCCTTATACAACAGCACCAACAAAATTAGCTATTTTTAAGTTTCAAGTAGACATACAGTAATACTTCCTCATGTTTCTCTTTGATTCCTACTCGTTTATGGTAATACAAAAAAGTTGCCCTTCTTCCTCCTTTAACAACATTTTGAAATAAAAGAAACCCTATACTTCAATAAAAACAATTACCTGTAGTTTAATCGATTGGAAGTCAATTTTTTGACTTTATTTTGCAGTTTCTGTAAGTCTCAAGAATTCGGACTTTCCTATTCTACATTAAAAAAGTTTTCATCTTTCTTCTGTTCTTCCCTTACTTTTTCTAGGACTCATTCCTTTCTCTTCTTCCTGAAATCAAAGAGAAGTATTACAATAATGCAAAGACAAACAGATCATCTTCAAAGTCAACTAAAAGATGACAGGCAGAGAGCAGCAAAAGAAAGGAGACAAAAAATGAGGCAGAAACGGTTTCGTTGAAGAAGTTCTTGCTGGTATTCCACAAGGACTCGCTAGAGAATATGGCACAAGAGGGGCAAGTGGAATCAGATACAGACAAGTGGACGAGGTGTGGTCAGGCTGGCGACGCCACGCCCCAGGAATTCCCCCAAAATTCATTATGACGACTCTGACGCAGCAGGTCATACGGTTGCCATGTCACACTGAGGCACGCAAACGCATAGACACACACTGAAAGTTGCAGGCTGTACACACTGAAGTACAGGAGTACCACTGAAGGACACTGAGATGCTGCAGAGACAAATCGAGAGCACAGACAGACACACGGAAACTCGCTCGCAACACACACACTCCAGTCAGCCAGCCTCGCAGCAGCTGCACTCTGAAACATTGTTCATTTTTGTGGGCATTGTCTAAAAGCCAGAGAAGGGAGACGGAGCAGGGATTGGGAACGCAGAAGTCTTCAACGGAGCTTTACGGTCTTCGTTCAAAAGTCTTTGGAGGACGCCAGAGGACACTTTGGACATTCAGCTTTTTGGGGCATGGGACATCTCCCGAACAAGGACCCGTACAGAGGAACATGGCGAAGGAAATGCTTTATGAGACAAAAGAGCGAACGTCACATTTCTCTCCATCCTGGAGTTTGGATTTCAGAGGGTCACCGAGATAGTTTTTTTTTTTTTTTTGCAAAAAACAGCGACGGCTGCAGATGTAACTGAACAGGGTCTGGGGAAGAAACATAATGCTTTGTGATGATTAGGTTAGATTGTGGATGAGGAGGTGAGGGGGGAGGAGATCAGTGCATGAAAAGTGTGTTCGTTGGAAGTGGGGATACAACAATAGTATTACATGAACATTTTACCCTAAAACTTCTCTCAGCGAAGACAGAGCGACGTTTTGAATGCCCGTCTCTCCTTGACCTGCTTCGTATTTACCTTCACTGTGTCGCTCCATCTCATTCATTTGCATCTGCAGCACACATGCAAACAACATATACTGGCTAGGCTTCTCAAAAGTACACATACAGCCTCCCCGTGTAACCCCCACCCTCATTCCCCTGTGGCTGGCGCATCCTCCAGGGCAGGCCAGGTCAGCTGGCGCAGGATGTTGTCTTCTGGTTGCCTGGAGAGAGTCGCCCTCAGCTCGGGCACAATGGCAGAGATGGCTCTGAAACTCTCTGCAGCTCCAGACAAGCTCCAGACGCGCTGACCTACATCTGCCTCAGAGGAGAGAGAGACTGAGAAAGGAGGAGAGAGAGGGTGGGGGGGGGGGGGGGGGGGGGGGGGGGGGGGGGCTTGTTGTGTTTAGTGGGTGGGTGTCGGGGGTCGGAGAGAAGGCATGAGAGGATGGGTAGGAATGATGGGGAGATGGTTGAGCAGGCAAACTGGCTGGGAGGCTTCGTTGCACATTTATCGAAAGAAAAAAAAAGAAGACAGGATGTGAAGACGAGGGAGAGGATTAAATAAAAAATCTTGCCAGATAAAATTTATAACTAACCCTCTTTTCATTTAAAGAGTGATTGCATTTTGTCCTCACCTTTTGTTAATCTGTATCCTCGCCTCACTTCTACCCTTTTGCCTTCCCCTGTTCCTCGCTCATCCTGCCTTCGTCTGTCAGTTCAGTTTGATTTCCATCTCACACCAACCGAAATGTCTCTCAATGTGGAAGGATTAGTCCGTCTCTGGCTGTCTTCTTATCAGTCTGCTCTGGCTTTCGGCTACAGGGGGGAGATGAGGAGGAGGCGGGAGAGGAGAAGGAGGAGAGGGTGTGTGTTTGTAGAGGAAAGGTTTTGGCATCTCTCACAGCTTAGTTGTTTCTGCAGATGCTCTACGCGGCAGTTTTCTATCACCATTTAGTTAGCTATAGATGCATACGTTTTACTGTTTGAGATGTCCTTGAAGGCATGAACTGATTGTGCCTGTGTTCCCAAAAGCCTGTACTGGATCATTTCTCTCGAGTGCTTGAATTGATACTAAACATGGATCAATACTAATAGAGCAACAAATACATCAGCCTAATGTTCCTGTGGCTCCCCTGAGACATTCTGTGGTATTGGAACACTGTCTCTAAAGAAACATGATGTATTCATCCTGAGGTGAACATCAACTCCTTCTGTGAGGGTTGGAGAACAAAGACAGTTGATCAGAACCTACAATAAAATTCAGCTGGGTCTGTGTCTTTGATCCAATAAGATACTATCTGAAGACAGTCCAGGTATTTAAAGCTCTGGATTAGATTCACTTCTAAAACCTTTTCTTGCTTACAGAGATTTTGGTCCTTAAAAGCACTATTTAGCTGCTGCAGATATGTTAGCTGAACATCTATAATGTGAATCTCCCATTCCATCACATCCCAAAGGTGCTTTGTTGAAATGGGTCTGGTGATTGCAGAGGCCATTGTAAAACAAATAACCCATTTTTATGTTACCAGTTTGAGATGATTTGAGCTTTATGACATGGTGCATTCACCTGCTGGTTGTAGTCGTTAGAAGATAGGTACACTGTGGTCATTAAAGAATGGAGACGATCAGCAACAATACTCGGGTAAGATGTGGCGTTTAAACAGTGCTTATTTGGTAATTAGGGGTCCAAAGTGTGTGGACAAGAGTTTAACCTGGTTTGGTTTTCTACTGCTTTAGCAATTCTCCTTTGATGATGGACGTGTTATGCATTCAACAAAGGAATTTTGCATTTCTGGGTTGTAATGAAAGGTAATTTCAACTACTGTTCTTTGTCTTCTGGCACCCTCTGCTAACGCAGCTCCTCTGGCACCAACAACCATCTCAAATTTACTTAAATTACATTTCTTCCCCTTTCTGATGCTCTGTGTACAGTTTTACCTAATGACCAGAGTGTGTATTTCTGGATGTGACGCTGACCTTTTTGTCTTTTAAACTGTCCTTGTAAATTGCAGTTACAGGGGTTGGACAGTGAAACGGAAACACCTGGTTTTAGACCACAATAATTTATTAGTATGGTGTAGGGCCTCCTTTTGCGGCCAATACAGCGTCAATTCGCCTTGGGGAATACATAATTAAAAGTCCTGCACAGTGGTCAGAGGGATTTTAAGCCAGTTCTTCTTGCAGGATAGTGGCCAGGTCCCCACTATGTGATAGCTGGGGTAGGAAAACGTTTCCTGCGTCAACTCCTCCAGAAACACCCCAAAGTGGCTCATAATATTTAGATCCGGGCGACTGTGCAGGGCCATGGGAGATGGTTCAAGACTTCACTTTCACTTGTTCATCCGAAACCAATCTTGTCAACCATTCCCCTTATGCCTGGTAAGTGATAATTGGTGCATTGTCATCCTGACACACGGCACCGCCTGTCAGGATACAATGTTTGAACCATTGATTCACATGGATCCCTCAAGAAATGGGTTCGCTTATAAAGTCCTTAGGCAGTTGACGGCCCCATCCTAGCACAAGATCTTGGGGCCAAGGGAAATTGCCATGGATTATGGCTGCCCAAACCATACATGATCCACCCCCATGCTTCACTCTGGCAGTGCACAGATCTGGGTGGGTAATGCGTTCTTTGGTGCTTTCTCCACACCGTAACTCGGTTCGGCGCATGTGGGGAAAACAGTAAAGGGTGGACTCACATAGAACCATACATGTTATCAGCATATGTCCACAGCCCGAGATTTGCGCTACCTTGCACCATTGAAAACCGACGTTTGGCTTGTGGGGCATAGTGACAAGGCAACATTTGGGTATAACAGCCCGGCCGTGTATTATGACCCTGTGGAGCACATCCCAATTGGGACCAGTTCATGGTGGAACACAGAGGAGTTGAGGTGGCACATGTTAATTCTGCCGTTATTTGGGGCAGCCGTACGGTTTTAATTTGTTTTTTTGGATACATCCGAGGTTAGCACCTGAACATCCCTTTCAACAGCTTCCGTCTTGCATCCACAGATTATCATCCTGTTGGATGGGTGGGGTTGCGTTCCCTTTCTTGATGGTATGAAACCTGACATTTACCACTGGATTAAACCGTGAGGTCCCCTTTCATACAGTCACAAAGTGGGGAGACTTTGGGTGGCGTGTGCACCTTTTGGTCAGACATGAATGCCGCCAGCAGATGGGTGCCACCCACAATTTTGTCCCTTTATGACACTCTGGGTATGTCACCTATAATGTTGTGTGGTGCAAGTATTCCAAATATTTTGAGCAAACCCTGCTTTCGTTCCCCTCTAATTGACATTCACCCTCTGCTCCTTACTGGTGCTATGTGCATCAAATGAAGACATGGCTTACCAGGCTGGTCCCGAACTTTGAGCCTGAGACTCCTACACAAAGATAGACAGTGGTTTCAAAGTTTTTTCATTGTCCAACCCCTGTACATAAATAAACTAAACTAAACGGCAAGAACCCTTAAATATTTTTTTTCCAGAATTCACCCATACTGATCAAGTATACGAGACAAAATAAACTAGGAAGGGGGCATTGTTCAAATAATCTTTTGTTGTGCATGGGTGTGTTTCACAACAGTATGTATTTGTGATTTCATGGTTAACAAGTGGACATTAACTAAGACAAATTGTCTGGATAGATCCCCAAGATGAGCTAGCACTTTGTAAACCATAGTGCATTTGATTATTTGAGTGACCCATATTTAATAAATGAGGTGTCAGTGTTGGTGGAGGTCATAAGAAGGATCCAGAGGGGTGGCTGATAAAGGAGTTCCATTTACTGGAAAGAAAACAGGGAAGGTAATTGTAAACCGTAATGTGTGGCCGCAAGGGGAACCTTCCACACTGTATGAGAGTTAAGAAGCCAGGCCAGACTAAACGATAGAAAAAACACGATAGCATTCCCAGATAAAACTGAGAACCCTCTAGCAATCCGAACACGACAAATCAGTAGAGTAAACATACCTCATGGACAGTGTGGCGAATGACATGGAATGCTAGTGGTTGTGCCAGTCTGAGGGACAGAAGCAAAACGCAAGGAAGACCTACATGAATGGAACATCAACTAATACCGACAAAAGAAACTAACCAAGACCAAGGAGAAAAGCCCTAATTCGGGAGAAATCATAGAAGAAAAATAGCAAACACCAATGGTATTTTTGTAAACAAAACCATGAGGAAATAGAATCTAAGAAGTCTAAACATAAGAATGAACTAAACTCATTTCACACAGCATTTAGAAGGACTATAATCTGAACGGATAATAAATACATATAAGGAAGAACCTACATGAACATAATAAAACAACAATATGAGTTTGAGAAACACAATATGTGGATTTACAATTCCTAGCATCTGTGGAAAATCGCAATGGTTTGGACATATGAGTCTTGATCATCTAGTAAACTCCTTCTCATCTTTTATAATGATTTCTGTTGTTGGTATCAAATGCGATAAGAGCATGCCAACATCAAATCAATATCAACTGAAATAAAGCATTGGAGTGGGGTTAGAGACCGCTTCCCTCAAATTCAAAAATCTGTTTTTTTGCGCCTAAACCTATGTGAATTTTTATTTTTCTATGTTATCTGTTTTTATTTGTGCTCTGAACCGTTTCTTCAGAAATATTGACAAGTGGGTTAAACCATTTAACCACTTGAACAACTGCAGTGGACCTTAAGGAGCATTAATAGAAGAATGAAAATGTATCAAAAGCTCTTTTCTGCTTTGCTTCAGTGTGTTCTTAGCCGTTTTGTGTCAAGAACATTCAATTATTTTCCTTTGATAACGCGATGACATAACATAAAACCATGAGTTTCAAAATAAAATATTTTTTCCAATTTTCCCCACAAAAGAAAAGAATTCTCTTTGAACAACCTAAAGATCTAAAGGTTTTTCAGCACCTAGGCTCCAGTTTTCGGTTTGCAAACTGCGTATTCCACATATACCTCTTAACTTAACTTAATCAATGTAATTGTCTTCTATATCAAATCAGGAAAAATTGGGTCCAACTATAGAAGTATCAATTGCCTGTTCCACTAAATGCATGATAGTTTTTGCTTTTATGTTTTGTGATGCCCCTAATAAACCAACTCTGAATCTGAGTATGTCACTTCCTAATAGTCAGTTTGGGGCATTTCCTGATTATCGTAAATGTCATAGTGTATCCGTATACCCTCTTTCCCCATTTGTGTCCACCGATTGAGGGGACTTATCAGTGTCTATTCAAAGAAATAGTTTGTGTGCCACCACACTGAACATGTTATCCCGACCTTCCATCCCCTCCCCCTTTTATTGACGTAATGGATACCCCAACTGCTTGATACTAGACAAACCTGCTTAAATTTACACTTGCCAACAGTTCACCCCCCCCCTCCCATAGATTCCCCCACATAGCAGAGAGGCATACTTCCTGAAGTGAGTGGCGAGTTTATAACATTGCTTTCCTCAATCTGGTTTTTATCTTAAATCAGTCTTTACATCCCCGGCTGCATGCTCAGCTCCCCTGTAGTAAATCTTACAGTGTTACTATATCTATAGGAGAGGTGTGCACCACCTTTCAGGTTTTTCTCTTAAGGTCCATCTACTTCGAAATCCTAACTGTTAATCATGTAAAACTATCAGTGTATCGCAAATGATAACCATCTGTAGTCGAGGAGGTTTGATCCTCAGATCTTCTCAATAGGGACTTTACAGGCCAATACTACCACAAACTTGAGTGTACTTGGTTTTTGATTGTTATGTTCTAAGAGGCAAACGCTAGATGTCATACATATTTTATGAGATGAGAATGCTCTTGTTTGCATGATAATAAAGATATTTTAAAAACGTAAGTTTGAAAATTGTGGATATGCATATGTAGTCTGCCTCCTTTACCTCAGTGTCCAACAGTGTATAATTTAGCCTCAATATAAATGCAGCAGTTTTGTGAAGGTCTTTTAGGCTTGTTATAGAACATTACTGAACAAACAGCACCATTAAGACCAAGGACGACATCAGACAGGTCAGAGAGAAAGTTGTGGGGGGCTTTGAAGAAGGTTTATGTTACAAAACAATCTCCTGATCTTTTAATATAGCAAAGGGCACTATTCAATCCATCATCTGAAATAGCAACAAGTTTAGCACAACTGCAAAGCTACAAGACATAGCCGTCCACCTAAACTGACAGTCCAGGCAAGGAGAGCATTAATCACAGAAGCAGCCAATAGAACCACGGTAACTCTGGAGGAGCTGGAATGATAAACAACTCAGGTGGGTGTATCTGTTAGCAGAAAAATTACTTTTTGTGCACTCCACAGATCTGACTTATATTGGACAGTGGCAAAAAGAAAGTTATTGTTGAAAAAAAGCCATGGGAAATATTGAAAAGTTGTAGGCAATACCTCAGACATGTGAAAGAAGGTGCTCTCTGGAGACAAAAACTGAGATTTTTTGCAAGTAGGCTTGAACCCATCATCCCCATCCTGAGACATGGAGATGGCAGCATCATGATCTGGGAATACTTATCATCCAGATGGAGAGGGAAGTTGGCCAAACCACAACAACAAAGAAGTTCAATCCTCCCCAATAGGCTAAACCCACTTAATCTGTTTAAAAATAAGTTTTTTTTTCCCCTCTTTCCCAAGTTGTTTGGGAACCTTTCTTATGCGGAGCCTCAATGCTCTTCTTTGCTTCCTCCCCTTTGGGACCCGGGGGCTGTTGTAAACGCCAGCCTTTAAACGACACCGCTACTTTTCATGTCTGTCTGCTCACTGCTAAGGGAGAGTAACTAGTTTTTTTTTCATGTTTTTTTGCTAAACAACACTGTACAGCTCGAAAACACCGCTTATGACCAGGGATTTCACAACCACCGAAGCTCCAAAAAAGAGCGGTTGCCAAATTTAATGGACTGGGAATTTTTCACAGGGGTTTGGTGCACAGACATAAAAAAAAAAAGCCCTTGCTTAGGGCAGGACGGACAATAAATCCGACCTCTCCGACTTTAAAAAATAAAACCCCAAAAAAAACCCAACTGTTCGAATTTTTTTAATTTATATGAAAAACAAAAATTGACCCCAATCCCGGGCGGAGGAGACGGGGAAACGGAAACTGAAAAAAACTTATGCATTAAAAATGGTTTATCATTTTTTCATACTGCAATTCTTTAACAATTTTTTTATATAATTTTTATATATTTATATTATAATTTTAATATAAATTTATATAATATAAAATTTTATATATATATAATAATATTATATATATTATAATATATATATATAATAATAATAATTTATACTCAGGCGATTGCTCTAAAACGCAAGGGAAAATACGTGGGGGATGCTGGGGTTTTTTAAGGAGGGGGAAACTCAATTTTCAAGACCGCTTTTCGCTCATTTCGCTGTCAATCAAAAGGGATTCGCCTCAGACAGAAATCCAATACATGCAAAACTGAGCGCCGGGCCGCCGAGGCCAGCCCACTGCCCCTAACCCCAGAGACGCTGGCGTCCATGGGCGGACAAAGTCCACTTTACCCCAATGACGTCTCGTTTCGCTGCACCCGGGGGCTGCCCCATAGCCCCCAGGGACGCCGACTCTTGGGGCGGACAAACCCCCATTTTTTGCTTTGCTATTAACTCACTGTTTAAAGCACTGTGAAGTGCAGGAATGAGAGGAGGAAAGCCGCGTCGTTACCAGTGTAAAAGCTGATTTTAAACAAAAATTTTGAGCGCGTTGTTGACGGGGTTTTTGCCATTTTTTTTAAGACATGTCACCAACACAAACATTTTGGGGAAAGCTAGTTTCCCGGGGCAGTCTTGGACCCAATCCCACTGATATTATTAATATTTATACATAAATACATGCCCCCAGTAGCCCCCAGTGCCTCCCCAGCCCCCCCCTCTACTCCACCCCTAAGTACTGGCAAGAATTTAAAACTACTTTCACCCCTGGTTAAATGTTAAAAATATATCCTTCCACTTTACAACTATGTGTCATGTAGAGTCAATTTATTGCTTAAAATCCCAATAAAATGCATTGAGGTTTGAAGCTTTAAATGTAGTGAAAAATGTAAAAAGGGAAAAATTTGACAGTAATGTACAAGGATCTTCCGGGGAAAGTGTTTGTAGAGAAAATCCAGTCTGTCTTTAGAGAGCTAACGGTCTGCTGTTGACTTCAGTATCCCATCAGAAATGCTCAAAGCTTGGGGCAGATTACTATTTATAAGCAGATATGTATTTCAGACTAGGGCAACTCTATCAAAGGTCTCATACAGTTTTCAAAGTGCTTGCCCAAAGTGTCCTCCTTCTGAGAAAAAAAACCCAAAAAAACGACAGCATGCAATCCGGTCAAAATCCGTGACAAACTTTTTTCTTTCATCCTGTTGCCTTCAGCTTTTTTCCTCGGCTTAACACTTTAACTGTAGTGACAAACAATGCTGCTGAAAGCAGAATGGAAAAACAGCAATATCTAGATGAATCCAGTACATGTAAACCCTCGGAAACACAACCCACCAGGCTGGACGTGAAGTCTTAAAATGATTGGATTGGACAGCGAGTGTCAGGCCATGGGGTAAATCAGCTGTACTATCATGCATGATCCATCGGCTGTCTGAGGAGGCCTGTGTCTGTGCTCATGTCATACAAGTGGGTTGTGTTCTCGCTAGGCCCAAGGTGTATTGCACTGATTAGTGCCTGAGGATTGGTCACATTTCAAATCAGAAATGTGGCAGCAACACTTCTAACAGGGGCATTCTTATTTGGCCAGACAGTTGTTTATTTAGTCTGACCTCTAAATTCGAATCAGTTTTCTGAGTCTCTCAGACTCAGAGAGAAAAGCAGATGTAGTTGGTGCACAGAAAGTAGTGGCAGTAACATACAGTATAAGACTGCTATCTCATCTGTATTCAGCCTAAAACTGGATGAGTAGTATCTGGTAACGTACCAATGTTTACATTAGAATGTGCAAAGATACACGTAACCTTTTTTTCACTGTTTCATATCAGACTGAACTTTTTCTGTTTTAGTTCAGTTATGATTAACCAAATTATTTCTGTTTGCCAAAGGCCAGAATACTTAGGAAGAGATAGTTTGCTGGAATTTTGGGCCATACCTCTTGACATAACTGATGTAACTGTATTAGGTTTGTAGGCCACCCTTTTCAGCTCTGCCCACATATTTTCCACAGAACTGAGGATCGGAACTTTGTGATGGCCACTCCAAAATATTGACTTTTATGTGCTTAAACCACTTTGTAACTGATTTGGTTTTACGCTTAGGGTTATAGCCCATTTGGAAGACCCACTGTGCACAAGCTTTAACTTTCTGGCTGAGTAATTCCACATAATGCTCTTTCCTCACAATATGATCTGTTTTGTGAAGTGCACCAGTTCCTCCTGCAGTAAAACACTCCCGCAGCATTGTGCTACCTCCTACGGTCCCACATTTGGGACAGTGCTCTTAGGGTTGTAAGCTTTCACCTTTTTTCTCCACATGTAATAGGGCAAACACTTGTGTGCATTTGCCAACTGTAATCCTGCTCTTCAAGTTGCTTTTGGAGTCATGGCCTCTGTCTTGCGGAGTGGCCTTTTAGCCCATGTTGGTACAGGACTTATTTTCATACTTATCTTACTGTATGTGTGACTGGAACCAAAAAGTTACAATAGAAATTGTCATAAAAGAGGTTGCAACACATAGAGATGCATCAAGAAGCATCTAAAGATGCATCAAACTGAACATAGTCTTTGAATAGAGTCTTGAGGTCATCCAAGATTCACAGCTTTCATGCTGATTGTTCACAAATACTCCAAACAACATCACTGAAAAAATGTATTCCTTTAATCTGATGTGCCAGACAGTTTAAATCTGTCTATCAATGTCATAAGTAAACTTCAAGCAATCAAAACAAAAAAGCACTGTAAGCACCAGTTAATGTTGACCCGGTCTGACTGAGGAAAAAGAAATATAGTATCATAATGATCCAAAGTTCTCAGGGGATTTCACAAATAGAACGCATCCAGAGGGGAGGTGGTGGAGGTGGAGGAGGAAGAGGAGGAAGAGACAGGGTGAGGAGGGTTCAGACAAGAAAAAGGCTTGTCTGTGTTTGTCACCCACATAGTGTATGTGCATGTTCATTTCTCTGCAGTTGTACTTTACACTTACTGAATGCTCCTGAACGTCAGGCTCTTCTCTGTGGGCTCTTTGTTGCTTTTTTAGCCCAGGCAGTCTTATCTAACTAGATCTCCTGAGACAACCGGAGACAGAGTGTGGATGGTGTGAAGCTGAAAAGCAGGAGACTGCAAAACTTGTGAGGGTAGTGGAAGAACAAAAGTCATATGAACCATGCAGCTACTCAGTGCAAATGTCTCTATTTTATGAAGTCATACAGTTAATATTAGCCATAAAATGCTGTTTTACATTTTTTGTTTTCGTGATTGTTCTGTGGAGTTCTTACTGCAACCTAACATACACAAAGGTAAATTTCCAAACAGGCTGATTATTTTTCCTCATGCAAACTGGAGCAAAACGTTTTTGAACTATAGTTTACTAGAAAATATAGCCAAAAATGCATGAGCTCTCCAAGCTAAACAGTCGGTTTAGACCAGTCAGCAGTAAGCTAACACTGAATACCACTCTCCTCTACAAACATTTACTCCAAAGAGTCAGGTTTTTCCCAATCCTTTTTATGAGGTCGAGCATGAGCAGCTAAGGAATGCAGGGATGACAACTGCCACCCCTGTATAGAGCTTTGAATAAAAAAAAGTTATATTTTATTGCAAATTTGCATGAGTAAAACTGTAGTCATCATTTAGAAGCATCTAGGTTTATGGTTATGTACAAACCTGTAGACAACTTGTTGTCAAATATAGATTAGAAAGTGTTGAGGCTGTGTTCAAGTCTTTCATTAAATATCCATTGGTACCGTATCTTAGAATAATCAAGTAGAAATAAAAGCCAGATCAGGCCAAGATTTAGAAATGTATTACTGTAAAAAATCTTATGTCAGCTTCCCATAGGTTGTCCCTCAGGGTACTTTAACTCTGCAAGTCATCTGAAAGGTCACCTAAGGCCTTATTGAATTATATTTTACTTCCTAGGAACCTGACCTTCTCATTGTCCTTAAATCTTCTCCTGATCAATATTTTTCAAGCCTCCGGAAGATCTTATATATTTTATCTTTGGATTTGGCTGCAGTTTCTGTTCTCTCTCTGCAGATAAGCATGCAATGTCTTCTGTAGTGCACTGAAGTCCTAAAACCATGTAAGGGATACATCCATGGCAACTCTGGAGGAGCTGCAGAGATCCACAGCTCAAGTGGGAGAGTCTGTTATAGGACAACTAACCATTGTGCACTCCACAAAGGTGGCCATATGAAGTCCTGTTTGCAGTGTGCCACAAGCCATGTTGGGGACATGGTAAACATGAGGAAGAAGATTGTCCTATCAGATGAGACTCAAACGGAACTATTTGACCTACATGCAAAATGTTATATGAGATGGAAAATTAACACCACTGATCAGCATGGACACACGTTCCCCAAGGTGAAACATGGTGGTGGCAGCATGATGTTTGCTTTTGGACAGCAAGGACAGAAAAGCTGGTAAAATGGAAGGAGCCGATTGCAATGGAATCCTTGAAGAAAACCATTTAGAGCCCATAAGATATTTAAGAAATCCTAAGGAGTATGAATACTGTTGCAAGGCACTATACATGTATGTATGTGTGTGTGTGTGTGTGTGCGTGTGTGTGTGCTGTATGTATGTGCACTGTGAAGATCGCAAGGGTGCAGCATACAGCCATCACATGCGCACAGCCCCTAATATCTGCCCATGACCCCACCTCCATGCCCTAAGATGTTCATTTATGTTAATGCCACACTACTGTGTCACACTGTTGCCCGGGCATCACATTACTGGAGCGTGATGTTCCCTGCTCCGGGGCCAAAACTCCCTGACTCCCATTCTATGTCTGTGTGTGTTTCCTCCAGATCTGTTTGCAAACTGCTGAGCACAAGACAGGGACTGGGTTCACACTGGATTAGCTCTGAGTTGGCTAAACACCAGATAGCAGAGATAACGGTGTTTGTGTGTGTTTGCTCTGGAGGAGAAGGAGGGGTGGGCAGCTGATATCAGCAGGAATAGAGGAAAACAATGATAAGGCTTTCTCAGCATCTGCAAATACTAAATGCTCATGACGGTTAGATGTTAACGAACAACAAGCGTGTTTATTGACCTTTGAAGTGAAATCCTGTTTAGAGTAAAACAAAGGTGAGAAGGAGGAAAGATAAAGGAAGATAGGATCTTTCAACTGGAAATAGATCAGATTTCCCAGATTCTTCTACTCCCACCAGCTGAAGCCAGACCATGTGGGAGGGCACTGTCATCTTCACTTTCCCTCCTCTCTCCCTCTGCTTCCTTCCTCCCCAGTATTAAACTCATAAAGATCAGACTCCATCCCATAATTTCGTGGGAGGAGAAGGTGAATCCATAAAGGATTTGCCTGTGTCTCTGGCAGGTCGATTGATGTCGATGTGTTTAACTCACAAAGGGTTGGATAAAACGTTCGGCAGCACAGGCTTTATGCAGAGCACCAGGCGAATCTTGTTATGGACCTCCATTGATGTTGCTTGTTTTACCTGAGAAATGAGACGCTAATCCCCTTGATGTGTGCCAAGAGGGAGACGAGGTGAGAAGTGTGGGGCGAGAGGGGTGGACCTCCTGTCTGTCACCTAAACTGAAGACAAACACAGCTGCCTCTGCTTCGCCCCGCAGCCAAGCCTGGAAAAAGAAATGCCAACAGATCTCCTTTAAAGCCTTTTACCAGGAAAGGAAAACATAAAACAGAACTAGAGGATCACGAACATCCTTATTGACATGTGAGTCGTGGTATGGAATTTATGGCACTACTTAAAAAAAAAAAATACAAAAATATAACATCACTAAAAGGATTGGCAGCCACTACCTATACAAATCTGCCTCATGGTATAGAAAAGCAGGTAAATGTAGTCTCGGAAAAACAGAGCACCAGTATCCTAAAGAATGTTTTAACTGGAACAAAACACCATTTTGAGACAGGACCAATGCAAGATCTTCTGGTTCAGCCAAGCACTAACAATGGGGCAAATAGTGAAGTCATCTAGATCATTCATGATCTTATTTGGCTAGCAGTAATTGCCCTGCATTCAATCCTGTTTATCACATTTATTAGTTCTTCTCTTTGTATTTGTCTTTTTGACAATTTCTGTCCAATTTTAACCTGAAGTTTGGCAAAAAATTTAAAAAAGGAACTAAGCATGTCTTGAAAAGTAGATTTTCTTGTCCCCGATACTGATCAGAGTTATATAAGCTTAGATGTATGCCTGATTCTATTTGAAATTGAATAAAGTCAATGCTGTGTTTATGCTGCACGGTTCTGCAGTTGTTGGCACTTTTGACTTGCTGCAAGATGCTCCTAGGTTCAAATTCCAGCCACGGCCTATCTGCTGAGTTTGAACGCTATCAGTGTGTATTTGTGGGTTCTCTCCTCGAACTCTGGCTTGTTACCACAATCCAAAAACATTAATGTTGGGTTTAATTAGTTACTCCATACTGCCTGTTACAACCCAGCTCAGCCACGGAACAGGGAAAGTAACATTAAACCAGATGTAGGTGGTTTTTAAAGTAAAAAGCAGTTTATTGTTCCGTCAGTTTCAGGTTTTGACCAAAAAGGGAACAAAAGGAGGGTACTAGAACTCGTACAAACTGTCTATTGAGGTTTACCTACATATCTCTGATAAGTAAAAAACATCAGATGAAACGAGAATGGTCTCCTATACAACAAAGTTGGAGTTTACCTGAAACTAATATTTCCAAAAGAATGATTAACCAAAAGGACTCTCAGTCCTTGATAAAAACTTAACTTCCCAAAGCGAGACTTCTGAGCCTGTCTTCAGAAGCTCACAAATGCCTAGGTACACAAGAGAGGTTTTTAAATAAACTCTTAGTTGCAACCTATACATGGCAATGCCAAATAGATAGAGCTAACAAACTTTTTAACATAAACACCAGAGTCATAGTCAAACATTTTCACTAGACACCCAACAAAGAGGCGAGCTGCTTAGATTAAATCACAGCTGCCCTCAGTGACAGGTGAGCTGAGTTTAAATAGGAGGGTCTCTTCTGTGATTGGAGGAGTAGGAGATGAACAGTCCAATCAGGTTCCAGAAGAATGTCCATCAGGAGGATTTAGGAAAACTCAGCCAATTCCAGACGTGTAGCTGCACACCTGGGCCAGCAAATCCTCAACCTGCAACCACACAGTATTATGCAAATCAAATGGCCTCAGGCCGTAACACTGCTCTAAGGTGTGGGTGTGCACGAGGATGGTTGTTTGTCCTATTTCTCTGATGGACTGGTGACTTGTTTATTGTTACCCTACTTGACACCCAATGACTGGACATAGTGATCAGCCACCCCACAACCTTGCATGGATTTAGAGAGTATAGTGGATGGATGGATGGATGGATGGATGGATGGATGGAATTGTTTTTAAAAGCTTGAATTTTGCCCCAACTGGACTTTCTGCAGCATGGGTTTAAAATCTTAAGAAAGCTACAATAATGTTCTAGCAGTTCATTACATCCTTAAACTCCAGGTGTTTCATATTTATGTGTGATTATACATCCTCACCCAAGGTAGGGTTCAAGCTAACATGGGCCAATTTCTTCTTTTTTCTTTTTAACATATTATATTTTACTGTTACGCGGATGATACCTCAGCTTGACTCTATCCATAAATCCTTGGATGCAATTCCCCAACCATGCCTTTAGCGAATAGATGTACAAGCATGTGATTCTCTACAAACGATGATACCCGCAACTGATGGATTTGGTACGCTTCGCTTTCAAATTTTCTGCTTTCTAAATTCTGGACCAGACAGAAGCTTTTAGACCAATGTCTTGGACTGCGGATTACTTTTAATACTAAACGAAACTGCTTAGTCAATCACTTCAACCTGGATTGCATTAATTAAAGTTGACCTCCGTAAGTAAAGTAAAAAACCTTTGTGTTATTTTTGGACAGGACAATCATGTTGCTTACAACTCCCTATTAAACAGGTTTCTAGGATTTGCCTCTTCATCTCCAGTCAACATATGTGCCAAATATTAGAAATATCCTGTTCCAGAGTGACACTGGTGGAAAAACTAGTCCCGATGTGCCCATTTGTTACTTCAATCTGCTGGAACTCATTGTATTTCGTTACTAGCAGGTCATGTCCCACAACAATGCCAGTTAAAAAGCCTTCATGCTGATTCATAATGCTGCAGCATTGTTCCATACGTATCCTAACAGATGGCACTTCGTGTCTCAGACTGCAGGTTTTTACTGGTGTTCCGTAGAGTCTCTAGAAGTAGAATGTGGGAGGCAGATCTTGTTTATCAGGCTCCTCATCCTTGGAACCAGCTCCTCCCAGTTTTAGTCCGTGAGGCAGACACCCTGTCCCCTACTTTTAAGGCTAGGCTTAAACCTTTTCTTTGTTGATACAAGCTTACTAGTTTTAGCGAGGTGGCTTAGTTTATCCTGACCAGCTATCTTCCTTATTTTTATACCTCCGTCTTCTTCCCTCACTGTTGGATGGAGTAAGGGGGAGTCAGGATTAAGCCTACAAACCGGACTCGGTTATGGTTGAGGTGCAAACACATCCCTCCCATTTCCTGCTACCTGTAATGACCCCCCTCTTCTTTTCCAATAGTAGTTTTATATCGTGATCATCTGAAAGAGAGAGGTTATCCCAATCGTTGTGGATTTTAGTATAACATGGCCATCAGTGTGGCTCTCAGATGGACAACTGTACTACTTTTAAGGCTAGGCTTAAAACTTTCCTTTTGTGATAAAGCTTATAGTTAGAGTGGCTTAATGTTATCCTGAGCTGATCTCTGTGTTATGTTTGCTGTAGTGCTTAGGCTGCTGGAGGACATAATGACACTTTCAACTCCCTCTTCCGCTACATTCTCAGCACTACTCTACAAGTTTTTGCCATTATTTGCTGTTATTTCAGCTTTTGTAACTATTGTCTCTCTCCTTTTTTCTCTTCCCTAGAAGCTACACTGGCTCCTGACTCTGTGTCTACCTGTGACACCTTTCTGCGAGAGGGGAATCGTCCCACTGCTTCGCTGGAACCAACTTAATGCTCACCCTCTACTGATGATCCACTGGCGCCCGTCTTTCAGTTGTTTTTAATTAAAACCCTTTTCTCCTCATCCTAGACATGGCAATGACTGAGCTTTTTGCTGTGTGACTAAACTCTCTGTGCTCTCATTTCAGACTCTACCGTTGAAAACTGGCTCAGAGTTTTCTGTTATTTTCTTTCTAGGTGAAACGACTAAAGGGGCTACATCCATTAACATTTACTTTTCCCTTCCCATTAAGAAATAACTCCTGGATCAGTGGCTTCTTTGTTCTCTTTGTGTCTCTGCTACTGTTCTCGTCTAACCGCCCAGTCGGTCGTGGCAGATGTGCCGCTCACCACCCTGAGCGGTGGTTCTGTGAGCTGGAGCGTTCTCTTCGCTGTTAAAGGTGCAGTCTTTTGTCCTCTCCACTCATGTCGCTACATGCCATGCTCAGTACATGGAGGGATTGATGCGCAAAGGTCAATGCCGAGTGACTGTGTTGCACTGTCTCTACATGCTCATCCGGGAGAAGTGACTGCTACAGACTCTCTGATTCGATGTTTCTCTGTTGATGATCCTTCCTTAAGGTGATAGGTCAAAAAACTTTTTAAATTTCCAATTTCGAAATAAATCTACCTGAATCGTGACTTCACTGTTTTTCAATAATAGGCGATTAATTGGAATGTATGTTACTGAGCTTTTGTGAAGTGCCTGATACATCATGTTTTGTGACACTTTGATGCTATATAATTCAAAGCTGAATTGCAGAAAAATTGAAGAAAACCAAACATCGCTGTATGAAGTTGTTTCTAATGAGATATCGAAAATATTGCATTTATATTTTTTGTACAGTCAGCTTGCTTGAAGTCCGTTTTGTAATTTCCTGTCCATGGCAGGTAGCACTGACTAGGATTGCTTTCTGACAGTGCCAACATGTCTTCTGGCATGAAATATGATATTATATAATATAGTATATATATAATATATATATATATATATATATCATATATACTATATTATATATATATATATTACTATGATACATTATAAATATATAGTATATTTATATACATATATACTCAAGGATAATATATTCCCTATGAATCCTTCAGAGGAATCCACTAATCTGAGCAAACGTGACGTGCGCCGGTAAACGGCGGAAGCCGGGAATCACCCACCCTGAGCAGCCTGTCGGTGGAGAGCGCCTGGTGTGGCTGGGTTGGCTCCTCGCCGGGACCCGGCCCAGCCAAGCTGACAGAGAGACGCGAGGCATCCCCCAAGTGGGACCCACCACAGCAAGCGGGATACGTGAGGGACCGGTGCAAGAGAGGATTGGGGTGCGGCACGAAGGTGGAGTACCTCACCGGTCTCCGGATCCCTGCCGGATGCTTTAGGCGTGCGCTCTCGGTGACGTTTGCACCAACTCTTACCTCATACTGGTGTGGGAAGGAGCCTGAGCCTTGTGCGGGAGTCGAGAGATATCGATCCTAGATAATAGTCCTAGTGTCTTGGCTCGCCTCCCGCACAGCGTGCGGTCTCTGGAACCCTATCTCCGTTGAGAGGGGCTGCGACTCTCTTCTACATCATGGAGTGCCCCACGGGGAGAGGCGGGCTGGCCGGGGTGTTCGGTTTGCTTGTTAAGACCATCCCTTCATCGCTCTGGGCCAGTCTAGTTTTTGGCGCCAGTTTTAACCTGGTGGAATGACATGAGGGTTGCATCCCGCGTAAGGCTCGCCTTGTCCGGGTCGCGGGTGATAGGTCTAGTCTGACTTGTGTCCTTGGTATCGCGGCCTACAGGTGCCCGCAATGCGGTGTGGGAGTATTATTGCTGCGGAGTTACCTCTGGCGCTTCTTGCGTCTGGTAATCCGCTGAGGAGAGTGACGCAAATGCCGTGAACAGACTCTCGTTGGCGCAGGCCCAAATGCTGCACAAGTTTAGGCGTCTGTCCTGGGAACCGCCTGGCGGAAGCCCTCGTGCCAGGGGATGTATGACAAACTCCCACCTCGTCGGGAGAGCTTTGACCAGACATTCCTGGGGAATGTTGGAGACTTAGAGTTCCGAGTGGACCTGTTGGAATCCCGCACTTTATTGTCAACTGCTGCTGCTCATAGCTGCGGCCGTAAGGTTCTGCGGATGCATGTGTCCCGCTGTCAGCCATTCCAGAACCCGGTGGGTGGACACCGTGCAGTAAGGAATGCTGTCAAACTGAAGAAGGAGTCCTATCATCTGTGGTTGGCTTGTGGGCTCCTGAGGGAGGCAGTGTACCGGTGGAGGCCAAGCGATGCCTTTGGGGCGGCCCTGGGCTTGCAGAGGCAAAACCGGGCTCTGGAGGAGTTTCGTGGGATTGATAGCGCTTGGAGAAGGACCACCGGTCGGTGAGGAAGGTAACCTCCCGAGAAAAGGGGGGGGGTATAAGATTCAGTCTGGCAAAATAATGGAAATAAAAACAAAACATCAAAAAGAGAGCCGCTTCTGGCGCAAACCGTGGCCGGTCAGCCTCAGAGGGGTGGAAGCAGTGCTTCGCCAAACACTACGTTGTTTATAGTGGGGGGTGGAGGCTGCTCACCTCGACTGGGCGGGGTGATAGCTGGAGTACTTCGCGGATATGCCTCAACCGGCTGCCCATCATTAACCACGGCATTTCCATGAGTGGAAACAGTAAGTGACTGGGGTGATCGGTGGTTTGGACTTTTCATCACCCAGTGGCTGAAAGTCACCGAGGTGAGTTACAAAAGTGCTCCGGCGGGTGCGAAGCCTTCGGGGGTTGAGTGTTAGATCCGCAACCCTGAGTACCCTTCAAAATCTCTTGGTTGTTGTGGGGCTGTCCTCGGTTTGACCATCGTCCTCTTCAACATTGCATGCAACGGTCGTGGCTGGGGATCCGTACCTTGGACTTGCAGACGGTGAGGTGCGGTGGTCCGCCCCTTCATAGAAAGGGGATCCAGAGTGGTGTTGTTTCCGAATCTATCATGGGTGGGAATCATATACACACTCCCGTCAGTCTCCCCTGGTAATTGGCCCTACGCAGCTAGGGTATTGTGGAGAAGGTCGATGAGTGCCGGCCATAGTCGAACCTAGGTCTATCAGGAGGAGCAGTGTGGTTTTCCTCACCTGCCACGTTGGGGAACACTGAACCAGCTCTACTAGCCCTCTACCAGGGTAACTCGAGGGCTCAGGGAGTTGTTGTCCCCATCTACGGCTTCACATGTGTTATTGTGGACCTGGGAGAGAAGGCATTCGACGTGTCCTCTACGTGCATGCCTTTGTGGAGGGTGCTCCAGGAGTATGGAATCGGGGGCCCTTTATTAGTGGGGCCCTCCGGTCTCCTGTCGTAGGCGAGGGCAGTGATTTGGTTCCGCATACTTGCCGGCAACTAGTCGGAACTCCTTATTTGCCGGTGCATTTGACTCCGGCAGGGCTGCCCCTTTGCGTTCACCGGGTTTTCCTGTTCATCAACTTTTTATTGACAGGATTTCTAGACACAGCCAAGTGGCCGGAGGGGGTCTGGTTTGGGACGAAGTGGATTTCGTCTCTTCTTTTTGCAGATGACGTGGTCCCTAGCCTTCGGGCCCCCTGTACGTCAGCCACAACGGTTTGAACGGCTGGTGTGAAGATCTGCTCTTCCAAGTCAGAGGCCATGGTACTCGACCTCCGGAAAAGGTGTGGCTTGTCCCCTTCAGTGGAGGCCTAGTTCCTGCCTCAAGTGGACGAGTTAAGTATCTCGGTCTTGTTCAACCAAGAGTGTAATGGAAGATATGTGGAGGCGGGAGATCGACCAGACGGATCGGTGCGGCTGCTCAGTAATGGCCGCGCTTGCCAGTCCGTTGTGGTGAAGATAGAAAAACAAAGATAAAGTCTGAGCCCAAAAGCGAGCTCTCGATTTACCTTGGTTGGTCTACTTCCTCCCTCACCTAGTGCCATCGAACTTTGGTGTGTGTGTGCTCTGCTGAAAGATGAGATCCCGGATACAGCGCTGAAATGAGTCTTCCTCTCGTAGCGGGTGGCCGGGCACTCCTTGAGAGATAACCTACGGGGTGAGGAGCTCGGCCTTCGGGAGGTGCCCGATCAGTAGAGCCTGCTGCCTCTCACATCGAGAGGAGACAGTTGATGTGTGGTCTCGGGCATCTATAGCCTCGGATGCCTCCTCCTCGACGCCTGTCCCGGGAGGGTGTTGTCCAGGCATGTCCCACCGGGGAGGACATGGCCTCGGGGAACGGCCCGGTATGGCCAAACGCTGGCGGGACTAATCTCTCGTTGGCTGGCCTGGGGAACGGGCCTTGGGCTTCCCCCCTGGAGTAGCTGGAGGAGGTGTGCTCGGGGAGCTAGGGTACGTCTCGGCCGTGATCATCTGTGCTGATTTATTGACTGGCATTCCTGCCGCGGTTCCGGGTAACCGCAGAACGACAATGAGTCCAAGTACCAGTAGCGAGTGGACGATTCATATATATAATAGTATCAAAACTTTTATTAAAGAAAAAGGTTCTGGCATCAATTTCAATTGGCAATGGACACGAGAGAGGTGGGGTGGCACGAAAGTTTAAACAGTGGTATGAGTAGTTTTTGAGGATATAAGAATAGATGGCGAGGAAAGCAAAGATTAAGATAATACAAAGATTACACCAAGTCGTGCTTCTGCACCTGCAGAAAGAGAGCACAGAGAAAGAAAAGAGTAGAAACACAGGGACAAACACACAATCCCACTTCCGTGGCGCGGCCCTTCTGGCCTATATTAGACAACAATAACATTATTCATCCAGGAGAATGTAACAGTATAGTGGAACTCAATTAATACAGCTATATTCTGTGGTGGGCAACCGCAGCTCAAGTACAAGTAGCTATGGGTATGTAAACTATGGCAAATGGTAAATTCTTGTACTTGTGTATAGAGCTTTTTTTACAGTACTCGAGAGACCGATCCCCCAAAAGCGCTTTGTACAATTTACAACTACATGATGCAGGTCATCTTCCCACTCTCATAAACACATTCACAAATTGACATATCATAACTATACAATATGGTAGATCTACAGCTAATGTGCCCTGGGGCAGCAGACTGACAGAAGTGAGGCTACCATACAATCAGCGCCACCGGGTCCTCTGACTACCATCAGCAGGCTAGGCATGTGAAGTGTCTTGCACAAGGACACAACAACTGAGACAGACAGAGCGGGGGTTCGAACCCAGACCCTAGACTATGGCATAACTGCACCAGGACATGGGCCACCTAAACTGAATGGAAAAGGAGAGCAAAGATCAGAGACACAGCCGTGAACCTCATGGTAACTCTAGAGGAGCTGCAGAGAATCAAATCTGGTTGTGGACTCCACAAACCACTGTTGAAAGAAAGCCAAATAAAGTCTAATTTAAAGTTTCACTAAAAGCAATGTAGGGGACACCTTACACATGTGGAACATGGTGCTTTGTCAGATGGGATCAAAATGGAGCTTTTTGGCAAACATGCCAAAGCATGGCAACATTTGTGCACAGAAACAAGAAACTGGAATTTGGCTCCACTTTGCTCTTAATGTACAGACCGTTCAAATATAAATGTATAGATTTGGTGGCAAATAAAACAGGATTTATTTTAGTAAATATGTAGATATACAGTGTTAGTACAACAGAAGAAGATAAGGGTGATGGTGAAGAAGAAGACAGAAGGAAAAAGAAAAGAAAAATAAGGAAAAAAGTAAGTAAAAGAGCTGAGAGCAAAATGAATCGAGGGCAATCCGGAAGAAAACCTGTTACTCCTGACTGAGCTGGAGGTCCAACTTCTAGCAGAACAACAACCCTAAACATACAGCCAGAGCTACAGAGGTTTGGATTATCTATATATTTTTTTACTTTTTAAGGAAAACATCATGAATACTTTTGCAAGACAGTAATTCCCAATCTATCCTTGAATAAAGTCCACCAAAAGTGAAGATGCAGATTCTAGCAATCATTCATAGGAGTCATTAAAAATAGAGATTAATCCAAATTTGTCATTTAAACTTTGAGAAGCAATGACACTAATCGGAAAAAAGAGTTTTTAATCTTTAATAAAGACAGCAGTACTGGATTTCAAGGGTAACTGAAAGCATTCTGTATGTCTTTGTTCACCTTCAGACACATACACACACACACACAAATAGATGTAGCAAAAACTCATCTTTATGTGTAAGAGGTTGGAAAGAAAGACCTCAAGTCTGCACCAAATCCCTAAAAGCTGTCATTGACTTCAAACGTAGTAAATTCTTCACAGTGAGCGCTTCTCCTTGTGACAGCGTTTTCTGTCTTTATCCTTCCATGGGGCTCCTGTTTGATTCGGCCTCTGAAGTCCACAATGCTGCTCCTGATGCTAATCCAAAAAAAAAAAACTACTAAAAGCATGCCAGTCTTTTTTTTTTATGCAAACAAATGCTAATACTAGAAGTTTAATGAAGGTTCTTACATTAACCAACAGATTTGAATACAAGTTGAAGATGAATTTGCCATAAGGAGAAACTGTGTGTAAAGTACAGTTTGCATCACTCTACAGACTGATCACTTACCAGTTTAAACAGTGCATTAATTTTCATGAATGCATGTGTAATTTATGAGTGGTGTGGGACTGCGTGGAACTATCAGTGTCAGGGTGACATGTGTGGGGCGATAATCTATTCTGTGACCCAAATTTATGTGTTGAAAGACTCCAAAACCGCACCCCCCAAGCCCTCCCATCCGATTTCACAGCTCATCACTGTCAGCGCCATATCGTACAGTATGTGCGTCTGCGAAGGGAGCGGGGTTGATAAAAGAAGAGCGTTATCCATCTTATCCAGAGGAGATGTTTTGAAAGGAACTCTGTTATTAATAAATGCATGAGAGCCAACAGAAAAGGGAACATTCTGCAGCTTTGACAAAATAAAAAGAAAGGAGGTTTGGAGGGGGGGTAAGAAACAGTCCTTGTTAGCATTCTCTCAGACGCTGCATGAGCTAGGAGCTACATTCTCAATGAGAGACGTATTATCTATGGTCAGCTCTCCTATCTATTATTCACAGCCTTGTGAGAAATACTGGTGGCGAGATCAACAGCAGTCACTTATGATATATCCTGGAGCAACTGCATGCTATTCATGTGCAAAAAGAAAGCTTAATAACTGCAGCTACAGATAGCGGAGGGGGCTGCAAAGTTGGCAAAAGCTTATGAAGGCACAAGGCTTTGATTTTTTTTATTCAGCGCCAATACGGATTCAATACGGATTCAACACAAACTAGATTATGAAGAGAAAAAAGGGGGTATTTTTTATGTATAATTCAATAGCAGGTAATGCTGGGTATTATGCACTGAAGCTTTTTAATAAAATGGAATTTTATTTGTCCTTTACGGGGAATATTTTTTATCATCTAGATTCATGTACAGCTGACTTTAAAGACAACAAACAACTTCAGAAGCCTATTGCTTTATTGAAAATTCCCAGCCTGCAGGACACACTGAGGCATATATAAGCATCCGCTGGTGACGGCAGATTGAGGACTCATGTGTGAAATGTTAATAAATTCAATGGAGGGGAGGGGGGCTTGCTTTGTGCTGATCTGTAATATGACAAAACACCTTGACTTTGATCCCCAGTGCGTGTTGAAAGCTAGCAAACACACGGGTGGCATTTCAAATGCAAATTCTCCATTGTGTGTGGGGGCTTATTAGATAATATGTTAACACAATGGACTTTGTGAGTGGACAGGGACATTTGAAATGTGATGCTGACAAACATACCTGTTTTACCATGTTGAACATTATATCATGCTCACAAAAAAACACAGCAATATTTCTTTAAACCAAACACTGGGTTTATGCTGCTAGAACAAACATTTGGAGGTTTTAAGGAAACATTGGGTTAAAAAACTGTGAATTTGTTGAATCAGGGAAAAACTTGAATCAGTATGATCATTATTTGAAGACTACTATTAAGATGGTAACCAATACTGTATAATAATGCTAAGGTTCCTTACCACCCTCTTTCTTGAGGATGACAAGGGAGGTAAAGGTAAAGGAATGATATGTTCATCTGTCTTTCTTATTTGTTAAAGTAGGTAAGAGAATTAGTTGGCTTAGTCATGTCAAATCCATACCCCCGGGAAGTTCCTAAATTATTAATTAATAGAAACCTTATCTTGATTAAACATATTTTGGCCCCAGATCCAAATCAAACAGTAAGGTCTTGTTATTTTTTTATTAATCAACCCACATTGACAGCATTTGGTTGCCATCTCCTGCTTTATTGCATGGCTTTCCATCAATCCATAACAAATTTGTTTGATTCAAAAGGCATCACCTGTTCTGATAAAACTACCCACACCCAGGTCCGGCAGTCTGCACTGTCTTGATGCACTTTAATATGACAGATCCAGGGTGCAATTAGAGGTATCATGAGTTGGACCACTGATGATTTTCAAATATTTCCTAACATAGGATTTTTCCACCGCAGAATTACTCAAAACTACTCAAGCTAAAGGTTGGATCTTTCATGATTTTTGATACTGCAATGAAACATAGCTTTATTTTAAGACTTTTTGCAAATCTGGGTGTCAATTAATTTGTCTGTCTTCTAAAGATGTAATCATAATTTTGTAAAAAGCTTGATTGTTACAGGACATGCTAAGAATGTGAATAAAAAAATAGATGAAAAGCTGGTTTGTGTCCTCCTCTGGCTGTTTTTTGTGCCATTTTTTTAAAGCTGCATTTTTAAATCTGGCTCTATGGAGATGCATTCCGCTTTGAGTGTTGTCCTGGCAGGCAGGGAATATTTAACAAGCCAAATAGCCTTCCATCTTTTTTTTTTTTTTTCGTTTGCTTTTTAGGTACTTGGCTGCTGTCTGTTGCTATGCAACTACATCATCCAAATTGTCAGGTTCAGGGCCACATCCCCCTCCTTTTCCTCCTTATTCAAGAAAAAAGACAGCAGCGAAGAATCTACTTTTGTAGTTGTAGTTGCACAGAGCAGAATCACCCTCAGGATTTCTTATATAAATAAATCTCTTTATTTTTATATTTTAGCTCTCATTAAATATTGGATTTAGTATCATCCTTAGCTGCTTATGTTTTTATCCGGCTCACCTGAGTTCAGCACATAGCTGGTTTACTCTGTATTCACCTATTCAAACCTTGCCTTTTTCATTGTTTCTACTCGTCTTTGTTTTAGGCTCTCTCTCCCTCTCTCACTCACACACATGCACACACACACACACACATCCCTGTTTCTACCCGTTTTCATACTGTATGTCTCTGAGGCAGACTGTCTCCGTAATTGGGTTATTCGTCTCCTCACCGGTCTAATGCACTGAGACACACTCGTGGACACACACTCGCACACACACGCACACACACATGCTTTCATGTTTTTGTGCAAATTGTTGCTGAGGCAGGAGAAGTGCAGCCGTGCATGCTCTTTATTTGGGCCCTGTAAAGGAATGAAAGACTCGTGTTTTTATTGGATTCACACACAGATATATATGAGACAACATGAACATTTACAGAAAAGCTCTGAGTGTATTCCATCATGATAAAATCTCATAAAACAAAACCTTAAGCTCTGCCAAACAAATAAACCCAGCAGATCTGACACACTATTGTGACTATATGGTGTAAACATTTTCTAACACACTTTCAGTCAACTTTAGCTGCAATTACAACTGCACATATTTTGGAGTATGTCTCTAACAGCTTTGCACATCTTGGGGATTCTTATTTGCAAAACAACTCAACCTTAGCCAGATTGAATGGAGAAGGTGTGTGAAAAGCTATTTTCAAGTCTTGCAACAGATTCTCAATTTGCTTGGGGCTGACCTTTGACTGGGCCATTTTAACACAAGTTTAATAAATGATTCAAACAATTTATGACTAATACACAGAGACCCACAGCTCCTCCAGAGCTCTGGAGGAGCTCTGGAGGAGCTGTGGATCTATGCTGCTCTTCTTGTAGCACCTCCAGAGTTACCATGGGACTTTTGGTTGATTCTTTACTTTATGTAATATTTTTCTGGGTGTAATGTGACAAAATGGGAAAAAGCCCAGGGGATGTGAATACTTTTTCAATGCGCTGTATGGAAAGATGCACGAATAGACAGGATGTAATGATGAAAGGGCACCACTTCCAAGGTTTGGGAAGAATGGCATGCAACCCTCTCCCCACCTTCCATCCAATCTTTCTTCTCCTCTTTGTGTCGCTCTCCTTTAAATTTCCTTCCCAAAAAAATGCAGTGACCCT